>CM024242.1:15314460-15352629 GCA_013421045.1 Propylea japonica | reverse complement strand
TTCCAACCTTAGATTATTTACACCAAGATAGAGCATAGTGAGAGAGAAAACGTGGCCGAAATAAGATAGCAATATGTTTATTATTTTCGTCAAAATCAAAACACATTCCCGCAGCTCCCTATTGGTGGCTTTCTACCACGTGACCTGGACGTGCGAATGAATTTCATTATGGCCGCCTTCTTTGACAGCTGATGCTTAGGTGGAACAAGTTCAAACTTATCGTTTTGAGTTAACCAAGTGATTTTTGTAGTGAAAACGAGGTTGTACAATAATTATTTGCTGTATTAAGCTGAAAAATGGTTAATTCCTGTGTGATATGTAAAAAAAGCACCAGTAAAGACTGCGGGCGATCCATACATCGGTAAGTAAACACAACAAATAATAATTTACCATAGGCGTAGCTAGGAGTACCTAGCTCTCAATATAAGCATATTGTAAACTTATTTTAAAAGCATTTTCTTTTAATAGAATGCCTAGTGATAATGCCAGACGGAAATTATGGATGGATCAATTAAATTTGGGAAATACAAAATTAGCGAAGGAGGTATATGTTTTTCTGACCATTTTTCTGATGAAGACTTCCTATATAAATCAGCAAAAAGATTTTTGAAAACTGAAGCTATTCCGTCCAGGATTTCGTCATCGATTCATTGGTAAGTCTATTGAATATTATGAGGGTGTTTTATTCAAATTTGATTTGGATAATATGAACATCTAAATATATATATTTAAAGTTTTTACATCTGAATGTCTTATTTATAGTATAGAGGTATTTATTGGTTTTTTCACTGTAAATGTTTTTGTATGACATTTCATAATATTTTTAGGCCTGATGAAGCAAACGAGAGTTTGCGAAACGTTGCTGAATATACTTTAAGATCTTTTGAGAGTTTGTCCTTATCCCGCAAATACAGTTATCAATTTATTAATTATTGTGGAGGACACTAATATTTGCATTCTCTAAATATAATATTTCTAATTTCAGTTCCAGTAGCACATCTCCAGATGAAAGGCCTGTGACTCCAGAACCATTAGATACTAATAAGCTAGGTAGTGTCAGGGAATCCTCAAAACTGAGTAATTCTGAACTATCCAGAACTTCAACAGCTAGTGATTTGTCTGCTACACTGACTACTTCAGATTTATCTGCTACATTGACTGCTTCAGATTTATCTGATACATTAACCGCTTCAGATTTATCTGCTTTTTTGACCGATACAGAATCCTCTGGTGCTTTGACAGTTTCAGAATTGTCCGGTACTATGACAGCTTCAGAATCGTCAAGCAACTTGGTATCCTCGGAAGTATTAACAGTAGCACATCCAACTACGTAAGTTTTACTTAATTTTATATTTATAATATTGCAAAATATATTCTGGTTCATTATATAAAACCTTCATTATCTTATTTCAGTTCTGAAGCTAAAAGTTCTGTACCAAGGCCAAGAAAAAGAAAATGTTTTGTTGGTGATGTAACGGATGAAGATTTCAGGACACCAAAACAAGGAAATTTGCCTTCTCCCTTGCTAAACGAAAAATTGCAGAACAGAAAAAGAGACTGAAAGCATTGAGGATGAAGAACAGAAGACTGCAACAGAAAATTTCAGATATTTCAGGACTACTGAATAATTTGAGGGAAATGAACCTTATATCCGATAATGCTCAAGATTATATAGAGGTAAGTAAGATTCAGCTTTGCATATATGTGTGGAATGTAATTATTTTCAATATTTCAGGCATCGTTACCAGGTCCTAGTAGAGATATGGTAAATAGACTCATAAGGGGATCAAAAAATCAGAAATTTACACCTTCTCTACGAGCATTTGCCCTATCATTACATTTTTACTCGCCTAGGGCCTATAATTATGTTAGGGAAAAATTCAATAATTCACTTCCACACCCAAAGACTATTTCTAAGTGGTATCAGACCATTGATGGAACTCCTGGCTTCACAACTGAAGCCCTCAGTGCATTGAAGAACAAAGTGCAGCAGTCTGCGGGAGAACAAATTTATTGCAATCTGGTGATTGACGAGATGGCTATTAGAAAAAAATCGAATTCATTGCTGGTAAATTTTATGGATCAATAAGTTTTGGAGAAAAACCTGAAGTGGATACTTTACCAGAAGCTAAGGAAGCACTTGTGTTTTTAGTTACCTGCATCAATGGTCACTGGAAAATTCCAGTAGGCTATTTTTTGATAGATGGATTATCAAGCAGAGAAAGAGCCAATTTGGTAATTAACTGTCTGGAGTTTTTGAATGAAGTAAATTTGAGAATAACTTCTGTTACTTTTGATGGAGCAGCTTCGAATTTGAATATGGCGAGTCATTTGGGTGCTGATTTTTCGAATCCTCAATCATTGAAGACTCACTTCGAACATCCAGTCACCAAAGAGAAGGTATTAATTTTTCTTGACCCTTGTCACATGCTCAAACTCTTGAGAAATTGTTTAGGAGACAGTAAGATTTTGAAAACAAAAAATGATAAATTAATCAAATGGACCTATCTTGAAGAACTTGTGAATCTTCAAGACATAGAAGGATTGAATGCAGCAACGAAGATAAGAAAACGTCATTTACATTTTGTGAAAGAAAAAATGAGAGTGAAGATTGCTGCGCAGACATTCAGCAGGAGTGTGTCGGATGCTCTTAAATTCCTTGAGTTTGATTTGAAATTGACAAATTTTAAAGGTGCTGAGAGACTGCAAATTTCTGTCTCTTAGTTAATGATTTATTTGACATCTTGAACTCAAGAAATAAATTCTCTCCATATACATATAAGAGGGCATTGTCTTTCGAAAACATTGATTTATACGTGGAAAGGTTTTCTGAAGCAAAAGAATACTTCATGGAACTGACTCTGAATGGAACACCAGTATTATCTTCAAGAAGGAAAACAGGGTTTCTAGGGTTTTTAATATGTATGGAGAGTCTTGAGGAAATATTTAGAATGTATGTGGTGTCAAAAAAATTAGACTTTTTATTGACCTATAAGTTCTCTCAAGACCATCTGGAGGTATTTTTTGGTGCTATCAGGAGTCTGAATGGATACAACAACAATCCCACAGCCAGACAATTTCAGTCAGCATATAAAAAGTTGTTGATAGCAAGGGAAGTGAGAGGTGCTGATTCTGGAAATGTTGTTAATTTGGACAATACATCAATTCTTCATGTTTCGTCATATAAAAAAATAACATAAATGATCATAAGGAGGACTTGGAGGAGACTGAAGAGTATAAAAATTTGTGTGCAGCGTTAAATGATCATGATTACTTTGGCTCTTCAGGATGGCAATTATCTTCATATATACAGGATGTTTTAATTTATATAGCAGGATTCGTTGTCAAGTCATTGAAAAAATGTATCACTTGCTCAAAATGTCTTGATATGTTGGAGACTTGTGAAACATATTCATTTCTACAGAAAAGAAAAACGTATGGCAATTTATTCAAGGCATCCAAATTTGTCATTAAGATATGCACACAAGCAGAAAAAACAATAAGATATATTTTTAACAACCCTAATATTTTGAGTACAAAATCTGAAAATTTAATCAATAAGTTGATTCATAATTGTATTGTCTGTTTACCAGATGATGTTTTAAATGCATTTGGCAATCATGTATTTGATGAAGGGTTTCTAGAAAGTCATGAATTGCCTTTGATAAAACTGATATTGAAAAGATATTTCACTATAAGAATTCACCACGAGACAAGAAAAATGAGCGATCAAGTGGTGAATCGAGTAAGAAGCATGCTCACACATCTGATTTTGTATCAGAATCAATAAGTTTTTTTTTTATCTTTACAATTGTTAGTTTTAAGTTTTAGGGTGATCAGGGTGTATAAAACACTCTTTTTTGATCGTGTACTTTTCGATCCTGTTTGGATTCAATTACCAAGGACAATAGCAGTAGTAGATTCTTAGTTATTTTATTATAAACATTTCTGAAGAATCGATTATCAGTATATTTTAGTTACCTATCGTATTTCTTCAAATCATTATTGTAAAAATCATTTATTTTATGTTACATGTTATTTTTTATGGAAGTTATTAATACATCCTTGCTTGATAATCAATCCTGATTATGCAGGCTTTCAAGTTTCAATTGCTATTCCACTTTAAATACTGATGCCCCGTCCATTCCATTGCAAAACTAACAAAATTCCAATCATCTATCTTATATAGTGGAACAAAACTATACATTCATACTATCATTTGCCTTCAAAGGTGCAGGTAATGGATGGACAAGGTTTCAGTAAGTAAGTAAGGCCTATTACAGCATTAATGAGATCTGATATGATTATACTTCACACTTGATGTAAAACTGACCTATCTAATACATTTTCATGTCGAACTGGATCAATAAATTTATTGTTTTTTTGTTATTCAATTTAACATAGTATTCAGGTGTAATATCCTTAAATTTCAAACCTTTGCAGTCAAATGAGCTCCATTTGTAATAACATGGTGGTCCCCAATAAAAATCTGGACTCAACTCAGAACAAGATATCAAGCTGTGTTAAAATCCAAATTTAGATACAGCATCGTCTTGTATGGTAATAACGTACCATGCAGCCTTACTGAAAAGTGACCTGAATAGATGTATTCGATATAATAGGATTGTTAATAAGATCATTGATAATGATATAACATTCAATTGTATAGGTATTTGTAATTATTAAAACCAGAACAACAATATTTGAATATCATATTTGCTATTTCAAATCTCTTTTCATATTGAATTTTTTTTCGAATCGAAAATATGCCCGCACTATAAAAATTCTGCGTATAACAATGATTTAGAATAAGATGAAAACATCGGGAAGGTCAACAAAATTCATAAAAATAATGACATTAATTATGCATCCAATGAAATAATAATTAAAGATTCGATAACCTTTGAAGGATTTATTTCTATTCTTAACAAATTTTTAGATCCACGCCACTGACTTCTATTTACGACAACACACTTTGTTTGTAAACAAACAGTGTTTATTATGGAACAAAACATTCAGTTCATCTAGTAAGGGATTGCTCCATCTTGGTGTAAATAATCTAAGGTTCCAACCTCTGTAATATGTATCCTAATGTTCCGTCAGTTTTACGTCATTGCTGTTGGTGTTAGAAGAGACAATTTTTTCTTCGCTAAGATTGAGTAGTTTACGCGGAAAGTCGTATCGTCGTTGTCGCTCAAATGGGCTCTCTGTTTGTTTGTTCGTAATTGAGAGATGCAACCGAACTCCGTACTAAGTGAGATGATTTTAAGCATGCTCTGATGATATCGGCGCGTGTTTCCATCTGTTACTACAGGCAGTGTTTGCCGAAAATCGCCCGCAAAAAACAAAGTAACACCACCCATTACAGCATCAGAGTTTCTGAGGTATTTGATAGTACATTTGTCCCTATAATTAAAGATGTTTTTTTCGTAAAGTTTCCCCGAGTGGCCCATTTTCGTATGGGAACAAACTGACTGTTGCTCTAGTTAGACTGTCAGAGGTACTTAAAGGTGGAGTGTGCTGTTTTTCCCATCATTTAACAAGTTAGCGGCAATCCCCGAGAGGCAACAGCTAGTCCATTCCCCCGGATTGTCTTACTTTTGCCACTACTAAATTTGCAAGAAACGATTTGCTAGTGCCTCCCGGGGCTTCAAAAAGAAGTTAAACGTCTGTTATTAAGCACACAGTGATTTTTGTGCATCAAAAGCTTGTTTCTGGGCCTTTAACTAATTTCGGTACATTTTCATTAATAAAAACTGACAACTCATTGGTATCCTACGAACGTATCAGTAGTATGTCCGTTTCATTCTTATGTGGCCGAATATCGAAAGTGTGCTATTCTGTTTCGAAGAATTCAATTCCGACAACGTCCGCTGCGCCTGCGTAGGAGCGCGACGCGACTGTGACTGAGCTGCGATCAGGCGATCAATGTAAAAGGCCACGCCCCCTTCTCCCGAAGCGAGCACGATCGCAAACCAATTAACCGAAGCCCTGGCGCGTCTTCCGCTGATTTGGCTGGCTTTCATACGATTTTACCCGATTCACTTTGCAAAACCGACTACCACGTAAAAGCCTTCTTATTTTTTTGGTGTTGTTTTGTAGCCTATGGCACTCTTGAATAATGTGGCTTTCTATTGGTGAAAGAATTTTCAAAATCGGTTCAGTAAATCCCGAGATTAGCCCTTTTCATTTACAAATATACAAATATACAAACACCAAACTTTACCTCTTTATATATTAGTATAGATTATTATATCATTCTTCTTTATTTCAAAAAATGACTGAGAATTTCTACCTGGATTAATTTGTCAATTGAAATGTTCAATTTTAGTCTCCTTACATATATTTTGTTTGTTTTTTGATGTTTGGGGATACATAAAATATTCAAATAACCTGTTTGAGTTTTGGTATTGAGAAAATTAAATAAACGTTTGGAATGGGAATCTGCATCACTTTTTTCAAGGATAAGAAAGCTATGTTTCCTATTGAAGATATTCACACCCTAAATACGTCAGCAACGAATCAGAATTTGTCAAAACATGCATACAGGTCGATTTTTGACGATTGTCAAATCTGGGATTCAAAGCTTTTTTCTAATAGAATACCTTTAGATGGAACAGTATTTGTAAAAAGTTATCGCAAATACCAAGTGTTAGCTATACATTTTATTTCAAATCACTTCGTACATGATGTAGCATTTCAGGAGTAATGTTACAACATTCTGTCACAATTCGTGCTCCAAGGTCATCTAAATCTACAACTCTGTTTTTATAAACTTGTGATTTCGAGTGGCCGCAGAGAAAATACTGAGCGATGTTAGTTCGGGCGATATCGCAGGCCACTCCACCGCAAACATCCCCGTGAGCATTCTTTATTTTATCAATTTATCAAACAACGAATTCAATCCAAGGAGTGAAAACACTTTAGACATCTCGAGTAGTGCACAAAAAAGAAGATTTTAGTGCTTACCAAATGTTTCTCTCTTTCCAATCTGCTGATCACAGCAGGCTTTATTCTTGGCACTCCATTGACACTTCCTCTCTCCCCGACCCGTTATGATAAGCAGATCCTTTGATGCTTCACCACTGCTGATCAATTGTTCGATATTGCTATCGATGAAGACATCCTTCTTCATTTACATCCTACTAAGGTCAACCATCACTCGAAGAATTTATGCTTATTTTGCCTAATTTACTTTTATTAACTTCTTTATATCACTCGAGAGTGCTTGTCAACCAGATGTTCAGGAAAATCAGAATTGTGGAGTCGTCATTATTAGTTAGCATTTATATCATTGTGAAAACTACACATTATATGGGATATACTCGAAAACACCTCTCATTAGGTACTCTGCTCAACGGATTTTGTGATTTTAAAAAATCCCAATTTTCGATTTTCGATCATTTCTTATTAAGAATAGATTTGGTATACAGGTTTGGAAATTCACATCTGAAACATACGATATACAATGCATCAGACAGAGAATTCTTCGGTCCAGTTGCCCAGATGAATAGTCGAGACAATCACTTGCTGTACACACTGAGTTCAGTTGTCTTACTTCTTTATTCTAGTCTTGTCTCTCTCTTATCGTTTAGAGGAGCGTAATTCTTTAGTATGGTAGGCAACAGTAAATACTTGAATCGAGTATTACGGGCACCTGACAAATAAAAATTCTATACGTGTAGTTCGGGTCCCCTACCATACTGCGATAAGAGAGAGATGAGACTAGATTATCGCAGTAAGACAGTTGAATTCATTCAGTTATCGCACTTCATTATCTCGCCTCTTCATCTGTGCAACTGTAGGGAAAAATCTCTGTCTGATGCCTTGTATATCGTATGTTTCTCGATGTGAATTTCCAAATCGGTATATCGAATTTCTGTGACCAGCAGATTCGACCAGATTTTGTTGTCATTGTATTCATTAGTGCTCCTGGTCAACGTTAGTGAAACCAACAGGTGGCGGTCTGTCTTAGTTTAGAAATATCGGCTTCCTCCATATTTCCAAAAGGTTCCATCTTCACAAATTCTAAAGAAAGCACGCCTAAAAATTTCTGGATATTGGTGCCTATAGAATTTCGATTTTTTCTGCAATAATTATTGAATATACCTTAATGAAACTAATCGAACAGATATTTGAATGTTCGAGGGTGATTTATGGAATATATTGGGAGAAGTGAATTTGTGTTTTTATCGTAAAAAGTAACATGTTGATAAAACATTTTTGGAACTTTGAGGGTCCATATTTTCTAAACTTAGACAGAATGGCACCTGTTGGTTTCAAAATTGTTGTTCAGGAAGACTCAATATCTGGTAGATATCTGCTGGTCACTGAAATTCAAATATTTACCATAGATTTCTCTGGTTTTAATTGCAAGAACACAAAAAACCTTATGGACTTGAAAATGGAAAATCAACAGAATACAGATGAAAATAATGTTATATTTTCGAATACATAAGTTTTTTGATGAGATAATGTTTATTTTATTATTATGTTATGTTATTTTATGTTATAAATCTTTTTCAAATTCAATCATCGAAAAAGTTCTTGGGATTTAGTTATATATATTTGTATAACAAAAGTTGTTTCAAAAGTAATCAACCAAATGAAGGATAAAACGAAAAAGGAGAATAAATGCAATAAGGTAATTTCAAAAATTGAATATTTGGAATACTTATCAATATACCAACGTATTCATCACAGTTTTCAATTAATCAGAATAACAATGAATTTGTGAAATAGAATATATATGGAAATGTGAGATAGAAGGAATAATAATCTATAATCAGGGTGTTCATTGGAAAGGGAAATACTTCACAGGTGCATAGTGGCACCAAGACGGTTCTAGAGATACCCCATTTATTGGGTCTCACTGTCTTTGTAGCCGAGATACAGGGTGTTTTATGAATTTTGCCCGTTTCTCCCTGAGGCCGTACCAGACGAACCACCCGGTATATTTTCTTCATATTTGGCAGATATGTTCCTAATTGAGAGCCCAACATATCATTCAATAACCGCCTCGAAAATCCAGGTCCGGTTAACAAACAAATTATGAATCGTTTGAATACTTGAAACCTGTACATCGGAATTTTGAAAATCTGTTTGTAATATTCGAAAACACACCACTAAAAACTAAACTGAGACGTATACTTCAAATTTTCGCGCAGAAAGTTTTACCGCACAAATTTTCAAGGTAAATGTGAAGTTTTTAGGAACTTGGATACCCGAAAGTGGTTTGAAGTGACTTTTGCAATAAATTATCAACAAAATTGAATCCATAATTATTTCAACATTACTCTGTAATTCATTTCCACATTGGTTTTCTTTTTATAGCTGTATACTTAAAAATCCAGGTCCGGGTAACGAAAATTATGAATCACTTGAATCCTCGAAACAACACCCTGTACATCGAATTTTGAAAATCTGTTTAAAATTCGAAATAACCACTAAAAACTGAACTGAGACGACACACTTCAAATTTTCGCGCAGATAGTTTCAATGCACAAATTTTCAACGTAAAAGTGAAGTTTTTTAGAACTTGGATACCTGAAAGTGGTTTGAAGTGACTTTTAACAATGAATTATCAAAATATTGAAATCCATAATTATTATACGTTATGATGCAACTCACTTATCAATAAATGAAAACTAATGTGGAAATGAACACAAAGTAATGTTGAAATAATTATGGATTCAATATTATTGATAATTCATTGTTAAAGTCACTTCGAACCACTTTCAGGTATCTTAAAACTTCACTTTTACGTTGAAAATTTGTGCATTGAAACTATCTGCGCGAAAATTTTAAGTGTACGTCTCAGTTCAGTTTTTAGTGGTATTTTCGAATTTTAAAACAGATTTTCAGAATTCCGATGTACAGGGTGTTGTTTCGAGGATTCAAACCATTCATAATTTTCGTTAACCCGGACCTGGGTTTTTAAGTATACGGCTATAAAAAAAATCAATGTGGAAATGAATTACAAAGTAATGTTGAATAATCATGGATTCAATATTGTTGATAATTCATTGTCAAAGTCAGTTCAAACCACTTTCGGGTATCCAAGTTCCTAAAACTTCATTTTACCTTGAAAATTTGTACAGTAAAACTTTCTGCGCGAAAATTTGAAGTAATGTCTCAGTTTAGTTTTAGTGGTGTTTTCGAATATTAAAACAGATTTTCAAAATTCCGATGTACAGGGTGTTGTTTCGAGGATTCAAACGATTCATAATTTTTTGTTAACCCGGACCTGGATTTTCGAGGCGGTTATTGCATGATATGTTTGGCTCTCAATTAGGAACATATTTGCCAAATATGAAGAAAATATACCGGTGGTTCGTATGGTACGGCCTCAGGGGAGAAACGGGCAAAAATTCATAAAACACCCTGTATCTCGGCTACGAAGACAGTGAGACCCAATAAATGGGGTATCTCTAGAACCGTCTTGGTGCCACCTATGCACCTGTGAAGTATTTCCCTTTTCCAATGAAACACCCTGTATAAAAATGAATCGCAATGTGTTGGAAGCGCCTTACTCAACAACTCTGGACCAATTTTGGCCAAATCTTTTTTTAAAATGTTCGTTGAAGTTCAAGGATGGTTTTTTACGGCGAGAAAAATTAGAATTATTGCTGGAAAAACCCTAAAAATGGCCCTTTTTTTCCCATCATATTTTTTTGACGTTTTCTCAAAATCGATTTTTTTTCCGATGTCATTCACATCGGAAATTAGACAACTGTCAGATCTATTAACGTGAGGGAAGTGCTCGAGAATATTGGTTCACATTGTGAACGAAATGGGGCAGACCAAGAAAACAAGGTATGAATATCATTTTTTAATCCTTTTATAACGTTTATACTAAAGGTTTTTGTTCTAGGAACGATTGAATTAAAAGGAGAAAAAACCAAGTTCATTCGTGGATAACTGAAGACCTATCACAGAGGAATTTGATGAAAGCAATCATGTATTTATTGTTACAATTGGATTTTATTATAAAGTCAGTATGTATTGGTGCTTTTATATAGATCCTTCCACGATTTCCATAACTGTTTCAAGGTTTTAAAGTGATGATTGTTATTGACATGTCCTGTCAGTGGTGATTGAAGGAATTTGAATGTCACCGATGTGAATAAATAAAGTACTTGAAGATTGCATTTATTGATCTGTTTAAAAAGGTAGATCTATTTAAAAAGGTAGATCTATTGGCCAAACTGATGTGGCATTTGAGTTTAAAAAACGACTACAGTTTCCAGTGCGGCTTGCTTTTGCTATGACTATAAACAAGTCCCAGGGGCAATCATTAAGTGTTGTGGTATTTAATCTAGAAAACCCATGTTTCTCACATGGTCAATTGTATGTTGCCTGTTCCCGTGGTTGGAAAACCATCAGATTTGTTTATCTATGCGCCAGGTCATCAAACAAAAAACATCGTATAGGTACCACAAAGCACTACAATGATAATAATAATAATTATGGATTCACATGATTACCATAAAGCGATTACTGACTTTTAAATCCTTATATATGTTTATTTAATTATTTTTTTTCACACGCACTATCACCAGGGTGACGGTTCTGCTCAGGAGAATTTTTAAAATACGTAGACACAAAACTGCCACATTACAAATCTTTTTGACAGGAAGAAGTCTGTCGGGTCAGCTAGTATAACTATAAAATAGATATTTTACAAGACCATCATTGTCATCATTACAAAATGCATAAGCACCAAATTAAAAATCCAATTAATCTAATAAAATACTCAGTAATTTCTCAGAAAATTTCACACATCAGGATTGGTTTGTTTGTAGTTCTGGATATTATACGCTTCAGTAACGATGATCCAGCTGTATTATCTGAATTATTGACCGTTGTCATCATCTGAAATATCTACTCTTACACCGCTCACGTGTAGGGGGTAAGCGTTCAATGGAACCTGAATAGGGTGCAGAATATGATTATTTGTGTTTCGTGTAGCTCATTTTTTCTTTTCTTTTTTTCTTTTCTTCGGCCCATTTATTGAGAGTTCTCTTTATATAGTTTTTGTGTTGAATTTATTTTTAGTGAAAAACCCTGCTTTTTGATAATATGACATCATCCCTTCCTGGGTCAATAGATTTCTTCGTATATGTTTTCATCAGTGGTTTGGATGTAGAAAAAAAGTTTTTACTGTTTCTTTGCCATTTCTCGTTTGGCGGATTATTTTATTTCGTTTACAGTGTAAGTGGAATGTTCTTTGTCGGTAGAACTTTTCGTATGTTGTGTTTGTGAGTTAATCCCTCGATTGCTTGTCAGGGAATTCCCTACATATGTCTGATGAATTCTTATCACGTCCATATTCGATCTATAATCACATCGGGTTATTGTTGGTTGTTTTTCTATGTTGTGTGGCGTTATTTCTTGTTGGGTCCCAATTGTGTAGGTAAGGTTGGATCTCTTTTTTTTTCACGTATGTGGCGAACCTTCTTCCATTTTCTGTTGTCTTCATTACACATCTTACTATGGTCACCATCACCCGAAGAATTTATGTTTATTTGGCCTAATTTACTTTTATTAACTTCTTTTTATCACTCGAAAGTGCTTATCAACCGGTGTTTAGGAGAATCAGAATTATGGAGTCGTCATTGTTAGACTGTTATTATTTATTGTCATTGTAAAAACTACACATTATATGGAAATATACTCGAAAAACCTCTCATTAGGTACTCTTGCTCATCGGATTTTGTGATTTTACCGATCATTTTCGTAATTAAGAATAGATTTGGTAAATATGGAATTTCTGTGACCACCAGATATCGACCAGATTTTGTTGTCATTGTATTCATTAAGTCCTCCTGATCAACATTAGTGAAACAAACATGTGGCGGTCTGTTTTAGTTTACCAAATATCAGCCTCCAAATTTCCAAGAAGGTTCCATCTTCACAAATCTAAGGAAAGCGCGCCTCAAAATTTCTGGATATGTGGTGCCTCTAGAATTTCGCTGTTTCTTCTTTAGTTATTGAATATACCTTAAATGAAACTAATCGAACAGTTTATTTGAACGTTCGAAGGTGATTTTGGACTAAATTGGAGCAGTGAATTTGTGTTTTTATAGTGAAAAAAGTGACATGACGATAAAACATTTTTGGAACTTTGAGGGTCTATATTTTTCTAAACTAAGACAGACCGGCACCTGTTGGTTTCAAAATTGTTGTTCAGGAAGACTCAATATCTGGTAGATATCTGCTGGTCACCGAAACTCCATTCTATTTACCATAGATTTCACTGGTTTTACATTCACATAACAAAAAAAACCTTATGGACTTGGAATAGAAAATCAACTTAATACAGATCAATATATTTTTTAGAATTTATAAATTTTTTGATGAATTTAATGTTTTATTATGATCGATCTTATTCAAAATGTAATATCTGAATATAATTACTCAAAATTCAATATGGGAAAAGTATTTGGGATTTAGTTATATATTTTTGTACAACGCAACATTTTTGAGTTTTTTCAAAAGTCAACCAAATGAAGAATAAAAAACAAAAAGGAGAATAAAATGCAATGAGGTGATTTCAAAAATTTAATATATTTAAATACTTATCAATATAAAATCGTATTCATCACAGTTTTCAATAAATCAGAATAACAATGAGTTTGTGAAATGATTATAAGGAAATGTGAAATAGTAGGAAAAATAATATCACTATAAAAAATAGATATTTTACAAAACAATCATTGTCATCATTACAAAAATGCATAAGCACCAAATTGAAAATCCAATTATACATAAAAAACACTGGATTCACATAACTCAGAGGATCCATATCCATACAAACATTGAGTTTATGATATGTTGACAAAAATATTTTTAAAACTTCAGATAACAGTGATAAGATAATTCAGTGCAAATGAAAAACTCAACTAGTCAAATTAGTCAAATCTTCCTCAAAATGTCTGAATACGGATCAATATAATTTATATCTAAACATAACCGTTGACCGTAACAACAAGCTTTCTTCCATATATTTGCTCTTCTGAAAGTATAAACCAATTTATAAAAGTTTGATGATTAAATAAATATCTCAATATTTTATCGTAGTAGGTATAGTTAAAAACTTTCTGTTGTAGATTTTCATCTGCTGAATGTTAATGAACGTGTAAAATAGATAACAGTGTTAGCAGCAGTTCAACTAATACTCTTTTTTCTTCACAAAAATAATTAACTTAGCAAACATCAAAGATCGTTAGTGACAGTTGTGTTCCATCTTTATAAATTTTCAATCGTCCTTCATTCACCATGTCGTATCTGAAATAGAACAATTATGTTTTATATCTGTTGAATCAATATGGAAATATACAAAGTGACCCTCTCCCAAGGATATATAGAAAACTGTAAAATAATTGGGGTTTGTTCAGTAAAAAATGTTAGTAGCGCCATCCATATTCAAAATAGAGGGCGTTGAAGAAGAAAAATTTTACACATTTTTTAAGGTTTCGCCAAAACTACTGGCAATATTACAACGAAATTTCATAGGATTATGTTTGCGAAGCTAATAGATCCAATGAATTTGTTTTTATGTCTGACTCTTATATCTCTCCCACATATTCGTGAACAATTTCATGGCATTGTTGTCAGTAGTTTCGGTGACATCTTACAAGATGTGTGTATAATTTTGTTTCTCTTCAAAGTCCTCTACTTCGAATACGGATGGTGCTTCGATTTTTTTTACGAAACAAGCCCCAACTATTTTATAAAAACAACCTGTAAAACAACTAAACAACAACGAATCAGAATTTTCACAACGCGCAGACAGGTCGATTTTCGACGGTTGTCAGGATATTGGGATTTAAAGCTTGTTTGTTATAGCAATACCCTCATGATGTTACAGTATTTGTAGTAAGTTACCGCAAATAATAAAAGTGCTAGCCATCAGATTGCATGCAGCTATACATTTTTTTTCCAAATCACTTCGTACATGATGTAGCATTGCAGGAGTAATGTTTTCTGCCAAAATTTGTGCTCTAAGGTCATCTAAATCTACAACTCTGTTTTTATAAACTTGTGAAAATACTAAGCGGTGTCAGTTCGGGCGATATCGCAGGCCACTCCACCGCAAACATGTCCCGTAAGCATTCTTTATTTTATCAATTTATCAAACAACGAATTCTATCCAAGGAAGTGAAAACACTAAAAAGAAGGATTGAGTGCTTACCTAATGTTTCTCCTTTCCAATCTGCTGATCACAGCAGGCTTATTCTTGGCACTCCATTGGCACTTCTTCTCCCACGACCCGTTATGATGAGCAACTGCTTTGATGCTTCACCACTGCTGATCAATTGTTCGATATTGCTATCGATGAAGACATCCAAAGCAACCAAGGCTTCTTTTACGAACAGAGAGTGTAGATCAAGACTGTTCATATTTTGCAGCTGTTTTGAGTTCTCAATAAGGTAAACTGTGGCAGCTTTGTTGTTCGCTATGTCATAAAAGTTAGCTTGTTGTTGAGCTAACTGTGAATAGAACATCGCAACTTCTTGTGAGCCTTACTGTGATATTCCATGGCTTTCTTGTTTAGTTCCTTTTTCTTTTTAATGTGGAACTCTGCTTCTTTCCTGTATAGTTCAGCTGCTTTCGCTTTTTCCTCCATGATCTGAAAAATCGAAGACATATATTACGAAGTGTTCAGAATTTTGATTGAATTATGCATAAAATTTCATCGGCAACCGTTATATATGCAATCCTAGTCTTATCTAAGATTATTTCAGATTTTATGGAAGTATATTCCATCTTGGCTCGTCAAAATAGCTGAAGTTACAATGCTAAACACATTGCATTCATTCACAGATTATTCATTCAATCATGAATTATATTAACCGTTTCATTTGATCTCAATATGTAAAATAATAACATCGAGTTGAGATAAAGTTTTCTGAAATTTGAATACAGAGTGTTTCATCATAAACTGGACAAACATACAGGGTTTTCCTTTTAAGTTGGCCTATTAGACGTTTTAGGAGAACTAGTGAATATTTTGTTCTGAAATTTTTGGTGCAGCCTTGAGGGTGAAGGAACTCTTCGCCTAAAATATTTTCAAGTCAGTGTTGCCACGTCTATCTCAAACGCATATCTACTTTCTTATTTCAAATGGAACTACCTATATTTTCATTTATGTATCGATTCAATACCAAATTCGCAGTATAACACACTAAAAAATATTTCTCTGCTATGCACTGTTGCCAAGTTTTTCACAAATTCCTGAAACTTTTCACATTTGCATTGCCAGTTTGGAAATGCAATATCTCGATTATTTTTTATGCAAACGGAACCAAACTCTGCAGTCTCATAGTAAAGACTCCATGCATTCATGTGGTATATTCAGTATTTTGATGTATCTTAAGGTTTTTCGAAGATATTGCTCCTAAAATGTGAAACTCAAAATCGAAATATTTCGAGATTTTCAAATGGCAACCCCATATTTATTTAACAGCATTCGATTCGAAATAAAAAATGAATGGCAGTCTTCTTTACACAAAACTATTTATTTTGGATTGTTTTCGAATAAGAGGAAAAATACTGAAAATTTTCAGTATTTATATGTTCATTATCTATGGTCCTGTTTACGATGAAATGGTTCTATGACTATGGCGTGAATTGTTGAAGTAGATTCTATGGTTAAAATCATAAAAAGTATTCGATGATCATGGATGTCATAGAAAAAGTTTACCCATATTATTCAAACACGATTCGGGTTGTTTCACAATTCACGGAAAATTATTGAAAGGACCTGTAGGATCTTTAACAATCGTTGTTCACTTTTAGCAAGAATGACTTGAAAGAAATTCCGAAAATTGTTTAGGCTTTCTGTTATCCTGGCCTTATGTTCATTAATTATTTATTTTGGACAGTTTTCAAATGAGATGAAAAATACTGAAATTTTTCAGTTTTTATAGTCATGTTCAATGGACATAATGCTGTGTAATTATAAAGTGAATTATCGGAATGAATCCTATTGTTGAGGTCATGAACATAGGGCCAGGTTTACAGAAAGCCTAAACAATTTTTGGAATTTCTTTCCGATCATTCGTGCTAAATGTGAATAACGATTGTTAAAGGTCCTACAGGTACTTTCAAAAATCTTTCGGCATTCCCCGTGAATTGTGAACAACCCGAATCGTGTTTGAATAATATGGGTAAACTTTTTTCTATGACATCCATGATAATCGAACACTTTTTATGATTTCAACCATAGAATATACTTCAATAATTTACCCCATCATCATTGAGTCATTCCATCGTAACAGAACCATAGATCATGAACTATAAATACTGAATAATTTCAGTATTTTTCATCTCATTCGAAAACTGTCCAAAATAAATAATTAGTGTAAAATGAGACTGCCATTCATTTTTTATTTCGAATCGAATGCTTTAAAATAAATATGAGGTTGCCATTTGAAAATCTCGCAATATTTCATTTTGAGTTTCACATTTTCGGAGCAATATCTTCGAAAAACCTTACGATGTATCAAAATACTGAATATACCACATGAATGCACGGAGTCTTTACTATGAGACTGCTGATTTTGGTTCCATTCGCATAAAAAATAATCGAGATATGGCATTTCCAAACTGGCAATGCAAATGTCAAAAGTTTCAGGAATTTGTGAATAACTTGGCAACAGTGCATAGCGGAGAAATTTTTTTTAGTGCGTATACAGCAAATTTGGTATTGAATCGATACATAAATGAAAATATAGGTAGTTCCATTTGAAATAAAAAGTAGATATGCGTTTGAGATAGATGTGGCAACACTGTCGACTTGAAAATATTTTAGGCGATGAGTTCCTTCACCCTCAGGGCTGCACCTAAAATTTCAGAACGAAATATTCACTAGTTCTCCTACAACGTCTAATAGGCCAACTTAAAAGGAAAACCCTGTATATTTTCGTGTAGAGGACATCGAAAGATTCTTTTTGCCTCATACGATATATCCCGTTTTCGAAGCATAAGCGAGATACAGGGTGTCAAATGTCATTTTTGAACAAGATTCTTATGAGCGTGGTCAGTTATGTATTACACTTGGTGTAACGGTTTTGTTGGTCAAATCTCAGTATTTTGGGCCCTCTATTCAGAAAAGTTGACGAACTCCGAAAAAAATTACAAAATGGCGGAAGACCTGCAATGTTCCAAATTTTTTTCTGTGGTTGTCATATTGACTTTTGTTTTCTCAATGAACACAATTTTCTAAGAATTTCTGTGAAAAAAATTTTTCGAAAATCGAACACAAAGTTTTTTTTACATGTCTACAGCGATGAAAAAAATTCCATTCGAAATGGATGAAATTTTGTACAATTGTACTTCTTGAATTATCACTCACGAATATGAAAACAGAATTGTAAAATATCGAACGGTTTCGTTACTACAGTCATTCAAATATTTCTTTCAGACCTCTGAAATAATGAAAAAAAATTGTTTTGAGTTCTAGAGTCGAAATAATTGAATTATTGGCATGTTAAAACATTCTAGATGAATTTATATACAAAAAAATCAGTGAAACTCAGTTGGGACTCGAACCGACGTGGGTATTAAATAGGAAAATGGCACTGTTCTAAGGATAATAATATTCGTTGCCAGGCAACGGTATTTGTAGTTCATAGAGTTCGACTATTGGCTAAATTATATTCACTGAAATTCAAATAACAGTCCAACTCTATAAACTACGACAACCGTTGCCTGACAACGAATATTAATATCCTTAGAACAGTGCCATTTCCCTATTTAATACCCCGTCTGTTCGAGTCCCAACTAAGTTTCACTGATTTTTTTTTGTATAAATTCATCTAGAATGTTTTAACATGCCATAATTTAATTATTCTGACTCTAGAACTCAAAACAATTTTTTTTTCATCATTTCAGAGGTCTTAACGAAACATTTGAATGACTGTAGTAACGAAACCGTTCGATATTTTACAATTCTGTTTTCATATTCGTGATTGATAATTTCAAGAAGTACAATTGTACGAAATTTCATCCATTTCGGGTGAAATTTTTTTCATCGCTGTAAACATGTAAAAAAAAATTGTGTTCGAGTTTTGAAAAAAAATTTTACAGAAATTCTTTGAAAATTGTGTTCATTGAGAAAACAAAGTCAATATGACAACCACAAAAAAAATTTGGAACATTGCAGGTCTTCCGCCATTTTGTAGATTTTTTTTCGGAGTTCGTCAACTTTTCTGAATAGAGGGCCCAAAAATACTGAGATTTGACCAAAAACCGTTACACCAAGTGTAGTACATAACTGACCACACTCATAAGAATCTTGCTCAAAATGACATTTGACACCCTGTATCTCGTTTATGCTTCGAAAACGGGATATATCGTATAGGGCGAAAATGATTCTCCCGATGTCCTCTACACGAAAATATATGTTTGTCCAGTTTATGATGAAACACCCTGTATATCCAAAGTCGGAAAGAGTACCTAGTGAAAATTCTAAAATTCTACGCACTTTTTGTTAAGTTGACAACGCGGACTAGGAGATAATTCTAACCATACAAAGGACCCCGCACATTTTGTATGGGAATTGGCTCCCGGTGGATTTGGCTGAAAATTTGATATGATGTTCTACTGATCCTTCTGATCAAATGTCTCTACAGTCACGAAGCTGAAAAATGCATACTTCTAGGAGTTTTTAGCGATTTTTTGTATCCATTATGGCTAACGTATTATGGGCATTGGCTCCCGGTGGATTTGGCTGAAAATTTGATATGATGTTCTACTAATCCTTCTGATCAAATGTCTCCACAGTCACGAAGCTGAAAAATGCATACTTCTAGGAGTTTTTAGCGATTTTTTGTATCCATTATGGCTCACGTATTACCGTTCACACAGAAATGTTTGAAAATATTTCGAATTGACAGAATCTGCTTTCAATAATCATGAAATATTCTCAAACATTTCTGTGTGAACGGTAATATGTAAGCTATAATGGATACAAAAAATCGCTAAAAACTCCTAGAAGTATGCATTTTTCAGCTTCGCGACTGAAGAGACATTTGATCAGAAGGATTAGTAGAACATCATATAAAATTTTCAGCCAATCCACCGGGAGCCAATTCTCATACAAAATGTGCGGGGTCCTTTCTATTATGCAGAATCGTCAAAATTACATTACTTACAGACAGTTTCACAAAAGTGAATGTATATATGATTTATATACTCTGTACTGAGTGTTATTTATTATTTCAAGTATCATAATTACCTCATCAGTTTCTTGGTAGTCATTTTGAGTCCTCTTCATTTCACATATTGTCAATGTACTCGAAGGCGGTTCCGTCAATTCCGTGTCTGGAGAAGAAACGGCACTTCCAATAGAACCGAAGAGATCATCTTCGGTCTGCTTGTAATCTTTGCCGTTAGCCTGATATATTTCTTGTATGGCACTCTGTTCAACTGTTGGAAAAGTTTCGTATAGCTTCTTCAGCGTTAGCTGAGTCGCAAAATCTTCGGGAGTCTTCAACTTGGGCAATTGCTTCCTATGCATTTTCAACGTTAAGCCCTCGATCATCATTTCGAGGAACCCATCAGGGCGCGGTTCTTCGACTATTACGACTTTCTCGTCGTTCAATTTTTTAGCAGAGGTTTCGTCCTCATCAATTGGATCGTCCGAAATGGCTGCTGCTTCTTCATTTGGTGGTACGCAGATTCTATTAAAGATGTGTAGAGCTGTTGGGCTAACTTTTTTGGTATTTGAACGACAGGCTGCAAATTATCGGGAAAGTTGGTCGAAGGATCGCCGAATTCATTTTCCAACTGTTTTATTAGAGCTCGACCCAAATTGAGTTGTATAAAACCGAATTGCAAATTAGAATTTCCTAACTTAAGGTCGGTATCTGATTCATAGTCAGACGTAGGGCTTTCCAAATAAATGTCTTCATCTGACAGATTTTCTGGAATTTTACTTCCGCTCTTTTCAAGTGGAGACACGGCAGAACACTTTTTAGTGGTACTTGTAGTTTTTGAATCGGTATCCCACGAAAACGAGAAGGGGAAATTAGCAGGTGAGGAAGGTGACATCGTTGGTTTCGATTCAACTTCCATTCTAATTTTTCGTAAACATAAGCTTGTTTTCAAAGCTTGACTTCCAACATTTTCTCTATAGGGAGGAATTCGTCTTCGACCTGGATTTTCTTGATGCACAAGAGGGTAATGAAAAGTGTTAAATAAAGTCTTGGCGGTGATTCCCATTTGGTACATTTTCAACATTGACAATATGGTTTGCTTATCAACATTGTGTTGGTTTCTTTTGGTTAGTTCGTTGACGTCAAATGCCCATCTTGTATTCATTTCTAAAATACGGATTTTGTAGCCGTTGCGAATTGCCATATCTAAATACCGTTTCATCTCCCACATTTCCGAGTTTGTGTTGTCGACTATCAGAGGGCTATATCCCTCCTGCATTCTATAATCAACCTGTTTGTGGTTCCATTCGTAGGCTTCTGTGATATGCCTTGAATCATACATGTACATTTTGTTATACATAAAAAAGTTATCTGCACTATGTATGTGATGCTTGTAGTCAGGATTAGAATAACAGGCCCTCAAGATGGATTTGGCAAGATGGGATTTTCCACTACCTGGCAATCCACGTAAAATGACCAATACTTTAGTTCCGATTAAAATCTCATCAATACATTCTTCTATTTGATCAATAGAAATGTATTCATGAAAGTCATCGATTCTAGGAGGCCTAGAATATTCAGGTTTGATCATATTACGTCCTGTCAACTCCAAAAGAGTCATGTTGGCTTTTTTCACTGAAAAAGATATAATATATATAATTTACGAATAATGAACCAATGAATAAATAGAAGCACAAAATTTCAGATGTTTGATACCGATAACAGTCAATATTTTCATGTTCTATGATTACTTATATTGAAAATAAGAATGGTGAAATTTCATATTTGCAATGAAGAAATAGGGGCCTAACCCAGCATGCGACTTCCATTACATAACATCTTGTAAAAAGCTAATACATATTAAAAGATATGAATCTGATATACAATCGAACGTCGATAAATCGAATTTTGGATAACTCGAAACTAAGTGCTTGCAATAGCTCCAAGATTTTTAATGAATCGTTTTCATTAGCTTACAGAGGTATATGTTACATGTTTCAGCATCCATGAAAGCTTAATTTATCAAGTAACAAGAACTATATAATATATGTATGTAATATCATTAACGTGTATATATATTGTTAATGTAGCGTGTATTTTATGTCAATATATCATATTTGTGTTTAATTAGTCCGAAAGATAAAAGTGAGGCTGTATTTCATCAAGCTTATATCAATTTTTATACAAATTAATTTGTCAATTTCACGTATATTTTATACCTATGCGAAGACAAACAAGTGAGTTTATCTACGGCTATATGAATAAAGAAACAGATGTGTAATAGGTATACACTTATGCTTATTGTTCGATATTTTTATAAATCGATTTATTGACAAAAGTATCATCAATTTCTTTTCACAACTATAATAAAATTTGAGTGTTATCGATAAAGAAAACTTACCATCAAAATTGTTATGTTCAGAAACATAATGTATAATACTGAACTTAAGTTTCATGACGGCTCATCAGATCTTCGATACAATTTTTCCTTTTAGTTTCCAGCGACATCTCGAAAGAAATTTCAAAAATAACTTTTAAAACTAAACTAAAACTAAACACTGCGAAATTCAACAATCTTACACAGCACTATTGACACAAGTTGGATTTATCACCATACACGAACAACCCCGAATGAAAAGATTCAATTGAATCTGAAAATAACCAAATTTCGATATTTCGACCTGTTTGCAAACAAACACAAATAAATGACAATGAAATTAACAAGGTAATGACAAGGCACTGTTGCTTTCTAAACTGATAGAAGTACCTGTAGACCCTCCATTTATAAAGGGCTGTTCTACCCAAAGTCATCAGCCATGGGGAAGGGGTAATAGCTGCAGCCTCAGGTACTCTTTTCTGAAAATAAAATTTCTGTGACCTCAGCTCCATCCGAAATTTTTACAATAGGTACAGAGTAAAATGAAAGGAACTTTTAACTCCGACTCAATGGTTTAATGATGTGGAATTGAAATATTATCGAAATAAAACTTTACATAGGAGTAGAAAAATAATTCGCAAATTCTGTTCCTTTTCATAATTTTCAAGACGCTTATCCCTCTCGAAACGGGGTTATTTTCTGTAGTCGTGGCTTATATACGGGGATTTTAGATCCTTCGAGTTCCTTTGAGTATCCGCGCTTTTTAGCGGTTGCCATCTTTTGGGACTGAGCAATATTCTTCAAAATCGGCTTCATTAAGTTTTTTCTTATTTCTCCAACTAATGCACTACTGGAAGAAATTAAAGGATAAAAAAAATTCCAAATTTTTCGGAAATTTTCAACATGCCGTAACTTTGAAAGGAATGGTCGTACAAGGAATTTAAAAAAGAAGAAATTGTAGCTCCAATTGCCTAGTTTTTGGGATTAGATCTTCAAATATTTTAAGTTTCAGTGGTTTTCGAGAAATGATAGAAAAATCAGCAACAAAACTATTCTCAAAATTTTACCACTTTTTTTTTCTTATTTACGAGCGTGGAAATTTTATTTTTGCGTAGTCGTCATAATGATAGGATACTTTGTAATTCAGCTTTAATTCATTTTTTTATTTACCTCAATACGTCACCTCTCGCCGAAATATTGGTCTTCAAATGGAAAAGGATCCATTTGTCTTTGATTATCGATTTCTCAGCAACCAATGATCGCACAGAAAATTGAAGGAGGGCTTCAAGACTTTGAATTAACTCCCATTAATGAACAACCATTGCTCATTCATAGAAATTTCTTTTTCTTCATGTCGCATCAATATAAAAATTTAACAAAAGAAGGGCTTTTGGAAGTTTCTTAGAAAATCTACCGCTGGATCGAAAATGTTGAGGAAACCAATAATATTAAGTGTCACTTTCACAGTTCAATATGTTGATAAAAATCTCACGAAAAGCCAACTCAATCCAGCGAGCCGTTTTTTTGAGTGACTCGATTGAATTTTTGAAAAAAAAATAAGGATCACGTTTTTTGCTCTGAGAAGCTAATAATCTTTGAAAAAGGCAAAAAAGAATTTTCTCGAGCTTTCTCCACATTTTAATTGCAGAAAGTAAATACATTTCAAAAAAAGAAAAATGAAATAATCTAACAAATTTTCTGTGAATTCTTCAATCATCGATTCTGTGTAACCCACCATCAGTGACAAATGGATCCTTTTCCATTTGAAGACAGATATCTCGGCGAGAAGTGGACGTATTGAGGTCAAAAAAAAAATTGAATCTGAATTAACAAAGTACACCATTATAACGATTATGCAAAAATAAAATTTCCACGCTCGTAGACAAGAAAAAAATAAGTGGTAAAATTTTGAGAATTTTTTTGTTGCTGATTTTTCTATCATTCCTTTTACCTTACTTACCTTTAAATTTTTGAAGTTTTAATCGAAAAACTAGACACTTGGAGCTACAATTTCCTCTTTTTAAATTTCTTGTACGACCATTGCTCTCAAAGTTACGGCATGTTGAAAATTGCCGAAAAATTTGGAATTTTTTTTTGATCCTTTAATTTTTTCCAGTAGTGTAGTTTAACTCACTACAATGAAACCTTTTTCTCACAACGGTAACCATTCAACGCTATTTTGAGGAGTTCGAAAATATGCGTCTCCCGCGTATAAGTCAGTAAGCGATTTGCGCGTTTTAGCGGCTCCCGTCACGAAAGGGTTAGTTGAATTATCGTAGAGATATTTATGCTTATTCAATATTAGATATATGTTCAGTACAACCGTAGTAAAGTTCCAAATTTCGGTAGAACTATTGATATTTGAATCACTGTACTACTAACTAAGAATAACTAAGATAGCATATATCACTTAACAATTAATTTTTTTTAATTTTCTTGGTATGCACTTCTATCCAACTGTTCAAATAACATATTCTGAAAGAATTCGGTATTGTGCCGAATGCGAACAAAGTTAAAGTATATTAATGAATATATTTCAAATTTGTTTGATTCTGGGATTTTCATCATTATTACTATTTTTATTATTACAAAATGTTTTGGATCGATAAATAATTTTATATGATCCTAATTACAGATTGCCATAAGTAATTATTAATTAGATGTGTCAATATGATGAAAAACCCAATAAAAACGCCAATCAGTTGACAATTGATATGAAACAAAACTCATGGAACCAAATGAAAAACCACTTATTGAGGTGAAATTCATCGATGATAAAAAATTCATTAAAATTCTATTTCAGCTTTTTAAATCATTCATTATCTTTGATACTACCCAACAATTCCTTGTTTAGTCGTCATCAGAAAATATTTCTTTCAAATTGAAACTTCTGAAACTATTGGCCACATTTACTTCTGAAGGTAAAATAGTTGTTCTAGATCAATTTTCACTCTAAATGAACATTTTCCACCTTCGGAAAGAATAAAGTAGTTTTTTAAGTTCCATCATTCGACTTTCGACCAGCACAACAGATATCACTCTTCAAACTTAGAAAATAAAAAAATTCAATTTTTTGAAGTGCAAGAATATATCAATAGGAACCATCTTAAAGGGAGTAATGTCAAATTATGTTCGAACAAATGCCATAAGATCATAAAAACTATTGCGTATTGAATATATAAAATGTTGATAGATGATTATAAACAGCTGAAGAATGATGGTCTACCGTTCAAAAGTGTTACATCGCAAAACAAATATCGTTGCATATTTTTTTTTTAATTTTTGTAGTTTGAAAACTGGTTCCTGACAAAAGTTTGAGAATGCTGGCCGAAACGTTGTATGGTATAAAAAAAATACATAAATAGTGTAAAATTTTTATTTAAATAGAAGTGAATTACTTGATCAACTTGAAGCATTCAAACCCCACATTTCGTGATGCAAAATTTCTCCAAAAGTATCGAAACTCAAACTTCACTATTTAAACAATAAACTATCAGAAAATTATTATTTTTATTATTACAAAAAGGTTTGGATCTTGTATGAACCTAATTACAGATTGTCATAAGTAATCATCAATTAGATGTGTCAATACGATGAAAATTCCAATGGAAAGCTAATCAGTTGAAAAGAGTTGCTGTTTTGGGAACAATTGATATGAAACAAATCTCATGGACCCAAATGTAAAACCACTTATTGAGGTGAAATTCTCGATGACAAAAAATTCATTAAAATTTTATTCGACCTTTTTTCATGATTTATTATCTTTGATACTACCCAACAATTCGGCTATCATTGTCTAGTCGTCATCAAAAATATTTCTTGCAAATTGAAACTATTGGCCACATTTCACTTCTGATGGTAAAGTGGTTCTTTTCGATCTCCCATCATAAAACAATTTTCACTCTTAATGAACTCTTTAAACTTTTCGAAATAATAAAGGAAAACACATTTTTTTTAAGTTCCGTTACTCGACATTTCGACCAGCACTACAAAAATCACTTTTCTAACTTAGAAAATAAAAAAAATACAATTTTTCAAAGTGCAAGAATATATTGATAGGAACTATCTTGAATGGAGTATGTTAGATTAAGTATTGAGTATTGGAAATATATAATGCTGATTGATGGTTATAAACAGCGGAAGAATGCTGGTCTACCGTTCAAAAGTGTTACTTTCGCAAAACAAATATTATTTTTTAATTTTTGTAGTTTGAAAACTGGTTCCTGACGAAAGTTGGAGAATGCTTGCCGAAACGTTGTATAGTATAAAGAAAAATTACATAAATAGTGTAAAATTTCCATTTAAATAAAAGTAAATTACTTGATCAACTTGAAACATTCCAACGACACATTTCGTGATGCAAAATTTCTCCTAAAGTATCGAAACTCAAACGTCTAGGTCAGCATTAAACAACCATTATCAGAAATCACTTTTTGAACAATAAACTACCAGAAAATTATATAAAATAATGAAAATTTGGATATGACAGATTTGAGTTCATTATTATTTATGGTATTCCTCATCGAAAGGAACTTCGGGGTTCTATTAGTTTTTAATGAATGGTTTTCAGGTACCCTAAAAATGGGGTTCATTAGGTACCTACACCATTATTTTCTGAGAAATTCATTCTTTTCTATTATATCAATTGGCATTATCTGCACATCTTTCTTGGGTTGAAAGTATTTTAATGGAAAAAATAACCAAATTTATAATGTGTTTTTCTTATCGAATTTAAATGACGTTACGTAGAATGAAGAAAAAAGAGTGTACTTATAGGTTCAGTAGTGTTGAATGTAAAATTCTACAATAAATGCAAACCATATTATATAATAAAAACACCTGAGTGTTAAGAATGCATAATGCTGATTCCTTCTTATAGAAAAAAATAAATATGTTTAAATGAAAAGTATATCAATGCGAAAGAATAAATTCAATAATTAATGCATATAGTACATTCAGCAAAATTCATGTTTTAAAAAATATGTTGAAAGATAAGAAGAAACCACAGAAAGCTTTCACATTTTCAATTATTATTTATATTTCATTTGAAATAATATGTTACTTCGTATGAAGAGTTCTTCAACAGAGTGTTATTTGCAGGGTAATTTATATTTACCCGTACCAATTCAAATAGGGAATTTCTTGTTGATAGGAATCAGTTTTCAAACTACAAAAGATTCAAAAGAACAATATCCTTCCCGTTCGGAAATATTCATCCCTTGATTTCAATACCAAAGGTGAGAAAATATTGGATTGTGGAAATTTTAGAAAAGAATTTTCCGACTTCAAAAAGTTCGTGGTTAAGTTCGTTAACCAGCCAAATAGTACAGAGTCTTCCATAAAATAGGCCCATTCGAAATATTTGTTCTTCAATATCTCAGACAAAACTAAACCAATCATTTGCCACCATATGTGAGATGATACTAGTGAGCCTCATGCAATATGTTATGGACGTAGTTAACGGAACCCATGAAAATTCATTTGGAATCAGGAAAAGAAGAATGTCTATATTTCCATAACAAGATATTCGAATGTGTGTATGAAGATTGATGTACTGAATGTGTGATGATATCAATCAATAACGTTATATCGGAAACTGTCTTTATTCAAATAAAATAATTTAGGTACATAAAAATGAGTGGGATAGACACATGCGTAAAGTATATATAGATATATTACACTTATTTCAGTACAACTGAAATCCATATCATGGCATCTCCCCTTTCATAACAAAAATTTTATAAATTCTTGACAATTTTATAAATTCTCAACAATCAAACTTTTCTCACAAAATTATAACAATTCTTTAGATATACATAGTTTTATATGAGATATTTTTATCCTACCATTACCATGACCTACCCTTATTAGCCAACAAACATAATGAATTGAATCTCAACAAATCATCAAAATCGTACAAATTTAGACGTCCTTCCAAACCCTGTAATGTAAAAACCATTCTCATTTTGTACATTTAAATTTGTGTTGTCTAATATCGAATTGATAAAATCATTAATTATTTGATCCCAATTCCTAGTTATAATTTTATCAGAATCTTATGCTATATTTTCTATTTCGTTCATCTACATCAGTTATTGCTCCTTTTTAATTATACGAACCTTTATTTTTAATAAGTATTCCTTGATTAGATTGGAGTTCAGGTGAAATTTTAGTTTTTCTGTCAAAATAATGTTTATATATTTTCTGTTTTCGGTGTAAGTTGTTCCTGTGTTATTGAGTATTGATTATTTTAGATTTAAGATATTCTGAAGTAACAGGTAGAATATTCTTTAAATTTCTATGCATTGAAACTTGTGCAGAAGAATATCAATTATTCTCAATTGGCGTGTTCCTACGTTCTAACAAAGCTATGTCGAAATCAGTATTGTTAAACAAACATTTTTTCAAGATAGATTTTAGGGTTCTTATTTCTTTCTATTTCACCATTAAATTTTGGGAAATAGGGACTACTTATTGTATGTTTGAAACCTCATTCCTTATCTGAAAGAATCTGTTGCAACTTGTGGACCGTTATCTGAAAAGATTCCATCTGGTCTTCCAAGTAAAGAAAATATATGTTTTGAATATTTTATGACATTTTCCGATGTAAAATTTCTATTCAAACATTTCGCATTCATGAACTTCGAATAATAGTCAACTAATGCTATATGTGATAGGTAATTGCCTTTCAGTTCAAAAAGGTCTATGCCGATCTTTTGCCATGCTCTTAAACGAATTTCCTGATTTACTTATGACTCTTTTTATGAATATTTGGAAAAAAGTACACAAAAATTACAATTTGTAATTAAGGAATCAATATCAACTGACATATATGGCCAATAAACAGAGGTGTTGCTCGATATTCAGTTTTTCTTTGCCCAAATGACTTAATGCAATTTTGACAGTATTTCCTTCTGTACCTACACTTTGTGGAATAATAACTGTTATCAAAATATAATAATCCATCTGAAAAAGACAAATTACCTCTATTTTTCATGAAATATGGTTTCAAATCATCAGGAATTCTTTTTGTACTCGGCCAACCTTCAATAAAAGTGAATCTTTTTCAATTTCGGATTTAATATTCTCCAGATTTGTATTTGAAACAGGTAAATTCGTTGCTATACCTAAAATTGGAGATTCGATATTTTCATTTGAAAAAAAATCATCTCGATGATGATTATAAATATTCGAGTCATAAGCGCGAGAAAAAGCACTGCTAACGGTAATTTTGTACCCGGTTTATGAATTAATTTTATATTGTATTGTTGAATTGATATCATTGAGAGGTTTTTCATTATTGACACAAGAGGTTCGTGATCAGTGTCGACCGTAATATGTTTGCCGTATATACAGGGTGTTTCATCATAACTGGACAAACATATATTTTCGTGTAGAGGACATCGGGAGAATCATTTTTGCCTTATACAGTATATCCCGTTTTCGAAGCATAAGCGAGATACAGGGTGTCAAACGTTATTTTGAGCAAGATTCTTATGAGTGTGGTCAGTTATGTATAACAGTTAAAGGAACGGTTTTTGGTCAAATCTCAGTATTTTTGGGTCCTCTATTGAGAAACGTTGACAAACTTCTTTAATCTTTATAAAACTGAAATCCATTGTATTTTTTTTATTTTGTCATGATATTACTCATGGTTATACCGTGAATACTCATTAACCGAACTTTTGTATAAAAAAAATTTTGCAATATTTGAACCTATTTGAGAGCCAGTTTATTTTTCGCGAGAAGACTGTTTCGCGACTGACATGTTCAGTCTCCTGAAATCAATCGCTTACATGTATCGTCGCAGTCGCGTCGCTGTATCCCCGCTTCTATTCAAAACAAGGTGCGCGATCTCTCGGCGACTACAATTTGCGGTCGCGCATCGCTGGCGATCGAGATTCACTCTCCCGAAATCGGCATCTGTCAGGTATAGTCGCGGTCGCGTTGATGTCTCCCGGGTGTGCGAGCCTCTCGGCGATTGGAAATTGCTGTCTCGTCGGGGTCGCGTCGTTTTGGTCTGCGAGCGGCCTAAGGCTGCTCGCTGACCAAAACGACGCGATCGCGACGGGACCGCGATGCGATTTGAATCGTGGCATTCCCCGTGAATTGTGAAACAACCCGAATCGTGTTTGAATGATATGGGTAAACTTTTTTTCTATGACATCCATGATTATCGAATACTTTTTATGATTTCAACTATAAAATCTACTTCATTAATTCACGCCATAGTCGTAGAACTATTTCATCGTAAACGGGACCATAGATCATGAACTATAAATACTGAAAAATGTCAGTATTTTCATCTCATTCGAAAACTATCTAAAATAAATAATTAGTGTAAAGCGCCCCATACACTGTCAGTTTAACTGAAGATAATCGTAAGGCCGTAGATCGGGATTGCCCACACATTTATCAGTTGATCTGAAGATAATGGACTGCAGTTCGCCCGGACTGAAGGTGTGTGGTCGCCGGGCAGGCGGGGAGGCGGGGATATGAGAGATTCGCGACAGGCAGCGACCTGTCGGATAGTGATCTCATGTGCCCCCGACTACACACTGTCAGTTAGACTGCAGGCAAACGATCTGTTGTCACCGTTTCCATCAGTTTTGCGTGAGATAATTTTCGTGAGATCATTCACCAGCCGAGATTGGACTGACGAGAAAAGATGGACGGGAAACCTCCTTTCATTTCCGCATTTATTGAATTATATCGGGCCTACCCCTGTTTAGGGAAAGTCAAGGACGATGCCTACGCTAATAAAAGATCGCGGGATGAGGCGTACGGTGAGTTGTTGAAGTTCTATCAAAAAACTGTGCCGTCAGCCACCATTGACACAGTTAAAAAAAAATTAATAACTTGAGATGTGCGTTCCGTGAAGAGTTGAAGAAAGTAAAACAGCAAAAAGTCGGGCTCATCGGGAGATGACGCATACACCCCGTCACTGTGGTATTTCGACTTGCAACGAAATGTGACAGCTAGTCTCTCTATCTCGCAGCCAACTTTTCACCCAGACCTTTTTTCTTGGGGTTTCCCAAGAACTGCCAAAGCAAACATAGCGACGTTCCAACGGAGCATGGTGAAAACTGGGGATCTCCTGCAGTCCTGTTTCATTGACCGACAGTCCGTCTGCAGGTACCGGACTGTAGTGTGTGCTATCTTCAGGCTATCATCTGCAGTTCAGTACGGCCGCCTGCAGGCAGTTGACTGCTAGTGTATGGAACTCGGCGATATTGGTCTTACGATCGCCTGTTGAGGCGACGGCCTGCAGGCAATCGCATAGTGTATGGCCCCCCTAAGAGGAGACTGCCAATCATTTTTCATTTCGAATCGAAAGCTGTAAAATAAATATGGGGTTGCCATTTGAAAATCTCGAATATTTTGAGTTTCACATTTTCGGAGTCATATCTTCGAAAAACTTTACGATGTATCAAAATACTGAATATACCACATGAATGCATGGAGTCTCTACTATGAGACTGCTGAGTTTGGTTCCGTTCGCATAAAAAATAATCGAGATATTGCATTTCCAAACTGGCAATGCAAGTGTCAAATGTTTCAGGAATTTGTGAATAGCAGAGAAATTTTTTTTAGTGGATTATATTGCGAATTTGGTAATGAATCGATACATAAATGGAAATATAGGTAGTTCCATTTGAAATAAGAAAGTAGATATGCGTTTGAGATAGACGTGGCAACACTGTCGACTTGAAAATATTTTAGGCGAAAAGTTCCTCCACCCTCAAGGCTGCACCTAAAATTTCAGAACGAAATATTCACTAGTTCTCCTAAAACGTCTAATAGGCCAACTTAAAAGGAAAACCCTGTATAATCATGTCTCTGTTTTCTTCAAAGGTATATCCAACCATTTTTGAAAGCAGTAAAAAAAACAAGTAAATCAATTAAAAACTTGATCAAGAACACAAAATACCTATAAAAATTATTACAAAATAGTTTGACAAATGTCAATATTACTACTTACGTTGCCGCTTCTAGACAATTTGCGTGCATCATAACTTTTCGATGAGTTTTTACCGAAAACTGTTGGTACAAGCGACTTCAACAAAGGATACCTTTTTGAAGCAAAAAAGATAGAAGAATCGCTTTTTTTGTGGCGCCCTCTATTAGTAATCTGACAACTAATAGGATATTTGGATTCTGCATCATACAAAAACCGCACATATCACATTTTGTTCAATTCTTCCCTCTTTTTCCAAATTTGTTAACAAAAACAACCAAATAAAAAAATTAACTTCAATTTCGGAAATATATTCATGGAACCTTTTCTTTATATTTTCTGGCTCTCTATCGCGTGGCACTATGCATGGTACTTGTTTCCTTGACACCCTGTGTATATGAACTAAAGAAAAGAATTATGATTAGGATCAAAAAAATATGCAATGAATGAGCTTCAAATAGTGTATTAAATCAACAGATATTTGATTGATGGAGGCCGGTTTTGATTCAACTTACTTTCTGTAATGTCTGAAGAAAAAGAACACGTCTTCTATGGTTCTATATATTTCGATGTAAGAACTGTACATGGAACATAACCTCACTTCTGTACTGCTGACTCTCACCTTGTACTTGTTAGTGTTGTTGTTAATAAACTTAGGTTAAAGTTAAAACCACGTGTATCATTTTACAAAAATACATTATATTGGCGACGAGGAACAAACTGGTAAACGCAAGTGCAATAACACATAAGTAAATCAGTACATTATCAAGAAAACCAAAAGATGGCTAATCAACAAGGACCCCAGGTAATTTATAGAGCTACAATCGGGTCGATCGTGGAATATAATTCAGGAGACGACTGGAACCTTTGGGTTGAACGGCTGGAACAATATTTTGCAGCGAACGACATTGTTGAAGATAAAAGAGTGTCAGTACTGTTAACCCTGATTGGTGAGGAAGCCTATAAAACTCTAAGAGACCTTTGTGATCCAAAAATGCCGAAAGATAAGACTTACCAGGAACTGAGGGACATGTTGACCGCCCAATTTTCGAAGAAAATTTCTGTCTTCAAGGAGAGGATCGAATTTTACAACTTGAGACAAAGCGAACGGGAGACAGTCCGACTGTGGTACGTAAGGATCAAGAACAAGGCAAGTGGATGCAAATTTGGAGGAAACCTAAACGAGATTCTGAAGGATAAATTCATATCTGGGATGACAAGGAGTCCAATCCTAGATAGAGTCTGTGAGGAGGACCACACCAGAAGCTTAGAGCAAATCCTGGAAGTAGCGGTGAATAAGGAAGCAGCGTTAGGGTCCAGTTATCAAGTAATGCACCAATTGAAGACGACAAGAAGAGAGCAGGAGCAGAAGCCAGCTGAGAAGAGCAAAAACAAAAATGTTTCTCACCAAACCCAAGGGGAGAAGAGGAATGTTCAAGGGACAACAGAGCAGAAATGTAAATGTTGTGGATTACCAAACCATACAAAACTTAATTGTAAGTATGCCAAATACAAGTGTAAAATTTGTAATAAAGTAGGGCATTTAGCTAAGATATGTTTTAAACGTCCAGTGAATCAATTAGAGACATTGGAGCCCAAATTAGATTATGTGGAAATGTACCATTTAAAGGGTGACGATTATGTAAAATCACCACAAATTTCATTGATGGTCAATGGAATTTGTGTTAATATGGAACTCGATTCAGGTGCTAGCATTTCGGTAGTCCCTGAAAGTCTTTTTAAGAACAAATTCAATCAAGCCAAATTGAAAGACACTAACGTAAGATTGAAATGTTACAATGGAACCGAAATTGTACCTGAAGGCGAATTTCATGCTTCAATTGAATATAAGGGGCAAATATTTGAAAACTGCAGATTTTTAGTAGTTAAAGAAGGTTCAGTACCACTGCTCGGTAGAGAATTGATAAAGCGTCTTCAGATTAAAATTGACTTGGCAAATCCAAATTTAAATTGTTTAGTGGAGAAGTCAGGGGATGATTTAAGAATTCTGTTAGATAAATTTCAGGAATTATTTGTTGATGAATTAGGCACCTATAAATATGAAAAAATAGAGCTGAATATAGAACCGAATGTCAAACCTATATTTTGTAAACCAAGACCTGTTCCGTTCCTCTTCAAGGAAAAAATAAATAATGAATTGGATAAATTAGAAGAAAAGGGGGTAATTTCTAAGGTTGAGACCTCCGAGTGGGGTACACCTCTAGTGCCAGTAATGAAAGAAGGGGGTGAAATAAGATTATGCGCAGATTATAAGGTGACGGTGAACAAATATTTAATAGACGTCAAACACCCATTGCCAAGAATTGATGAACTTTTCTCTGAGCTCCATGGGGAATTTTTCACTAAATTAGATTTTTCTTGCGCATATAATCAATTGGTTTTAGAAGAAAAAACTCAACTTTTGTTAGCTTGGAGTACACATAGAGGAATCTACAAGATGAACAGATTACCTTATGGTACAAAACCCGCTTGCTCAATTTTTCAAAAAATAGTTGAAAAGGTGTTACAAGGTGTTAAGGGTACAGTTATCTTTTTAGACGATATTGTGGTTACCGGGAAGAATAGAGAGGAACATTGAGAAATTTAGAAGAAGTTTTCAGCAGATTACGTAGAGCTGGTTTCAGGCTAAATATTAAAAAGTGTAGATTTTTCGAACCCGAAGTTAAATATTTAGGACATTATATAAATAAAAATGGTCTGCATAAAGATTTTGATAAGGTCAAAGCCATCACAGAAATGCCTACACCAACAGATCAAACGCAAGTCAAAGCCTTGGTGGGAATGATTAATTATTATGGACGGTTTATTCCAAATTTAGCAACCCTCTTGAATCCTCTGTACAAATTATTACAAAAGATAGTATATTCAAATGGTCAAAAGAATGCGAAAATTCGTTCAAAAATGTAAAGGAAGCATTAACGTCAGAGCAAACTTTAGTTTTCTTTGATAGAGACATTCCTTTAAAATTGATTTGTGATTCATCGCAGGTTGGTATTGGTTGTGTACTTGTACATGTATACCCCGATGGTAGTGAAAGACCTATTAGTTTTGCTTCCAGAAAATTGTCGAAAGCAGAGTTGAATTATTCTGTTATCCATAAAGAAGCTTTGGCAATTTATTGGGGAGTACAAAAACATTATCAATATTTATTGGGTAATCCTTTCACCTTATGTTCAGACCATAAACCACTGTTAGCCCTATTCGGAGAAAAGAAAGGCATCCCTCAAATGGCTGCGGGGAGATTACAACGATGGGCGCTTTTCCTTAGTGGATTCGATTACAAGTTCCAATATATTAAGGGTTCAGAAAATGGTGGAGCCGATGGTCTTTCAAGATTTCCGATAGATTCGAAAGAAATCGGTGAAGCTTCTGTGGACTATTTCCATTTTTTGATAGAAAACAAAATTCCAGTAACTTCTAAAGAAATACGCAAAGAGATTTCCGGAGATAGTATACTTAGTAAAGTTTATCTGTTTGTCAGAGATGGTTGGCCCTCTGAGGTTTCGGACGATTTGTTACCTTTTAAACGTAGAAAACTAGAACTTAACATCGAAGGTGGAATTTTGCTCTGGGGATTTAGGGTGATAATTCCAAGTAAATTTAGAAAGCAAATGTTGGAAGAACTACATGGTGCTCATAACGGAATGGTAAAAATGAAGGCTTTGGCCAGGCAGTATCTATGGTGGCCAAATTTAGATTCCGATATAGAGAAACACGTAAAGAATTGTAATCCTTGTATGACTTTAGCTAAAAATCCAAATAAAGCCATTCTGAGTAAATTTGTAGAGGCAAAGCATGCTTTTGACAGAATCCATTTGGATTTTCTCGGTCCAATTCGAGGAAAGAATTTTTTGATTATAACTGATGCGTATTCCAAATGGCCCGAAGTATACGAGATGAGTCAGATGGATTCAACATCGACCATTAATAAGTTGAGGGACTGCTTCGCTCGATTCGGATTACCAAATAAAATTTTTTCGGACAACGGGACGCAATTCACAAGTATGGAATTCCAAGAGTTCTGTAGGTTTAATGGTATAAAACATTCCACTTCTCCACCGTATCATCCTGAAACTAACGGCGCTGCGGAAAATAGTGTTAAAACATTTAAAAACGCCTTAAAGAAATTGCTCATGGATACTAGAGAACGAGGTTCATCTCTAAAAACTTTGATTGATAAATATTTGTTCTCCTATCGTAACACACCTCATTGCACAACGTTGGAAACACCAACAAAACTTTTATTAGGAAGAAATGTAAAAACTAGATTAGATTTTCTGGCAAAATCTGAAGCGGATGCAAATAGGGAGAGACAAATTAAATTTCATCATGGAAATAGGTTTGTCACTTTCGAAGAAGGGGAAATGATATATACAAAAGATTACAGGGATATTACAAGAATTAAATGGGTCAAAGCAATTGTTTGTAATAAATTAGGCGATAAGACATATATGTGTACACCAGTAGATAATAAGTTTTTGAAGTGGAAAAGACATGTCGATCAAATGATAAAATTAGGAGAATTTTTTAATGATGTCGAAATAGATATATCTGATAAATTTGAAATTGTCAAACCAAGAATCGAAAATAAAGATTCTGGGTTAGATCTAATACTAGAGAAACCGGACTGTAATTCCGAGTTAACCGATAAGTTGGTCGAAAATGAGTGTTCTGAAAATATTGAAAACTGTAATGTAGATAATAAGGTAGAAGATGATAAAAGTGTGTCACTTGCAAATTCTAGACCTAAGAGAAATATAAAACCTCCAATTCGGTTGAATTTGTAACACTAATTTTTCAGCTTAGGATGGAGGAAATGTAATGTCTGAAGAAAAAGAACACGTCTTCTATGGTTCTATATATTTCGATGTAAGAACTGTACATGGAAACATAACCTCACTTCTGTACTGCTGACTCTCACCTTGTACTTGTTAGTGTTGTTGTTAATAAACTTAGGTTAAAAGTTAAAACCACGTGTATCATTTTACAAAAATACATTATACTTTCATTCAATTATTCCAAATGTAAAAAAAAAACTCATTCAGAGAACGTGCTCTATGGATGTTGAGATCGAATTTCGTCGTTTCCTAATAGTGAGAAGTGTTCCAATGTTCCAACATCCAGTATAAAGGAAAAGGGTGATAGGGGCTTGAGTTTCTTGTCACAGGAAAGAGTTTCTCATGAACCCACACGCCAATTCGTAATTGATATTCATAAAAGAAAAGCCCGCAATCAACGAAAATGAAGACAAAAGAATTGCACAACATATTAACGTTACCCAAGATGGAGGGCGGCTTTTTCTAGAATTTTCTATAAGTGTATGGAAATTCTTCTGTACCAGACAGATATTTCATTTGATTTTCAAAATTCTAAGGAAAACCGGCAGAATCCAGTATACGAATAATATTTTCCAAATTATCCATCATAAAGTCGAAAAAATTAATTCTTTTTTAGAAACTGTTGATGTCCTAAATACTCCAGAAAAACGAGTGTTTTATTTTATACGAACTGGTACTTCGAAAAAATTAACCGTAATAATCAAATATTTTTTTGACGGAGAACGAATATGAAAATTAATTACAAGAGAAGAAGCCCTACAATTTCACATCCAATCGTCCACTACAACTAAAACTGAAATAAAAATGAAA
>CM024242.1:15251357-15314360 GCA_013421045.1 Propylea japonica | reverse complement strand
AAATTTGCTTCACTAGAATCCACCCAGAAAACAGTCTAATAATTCAATACAAATAGCTCAAGAGTTTGTTTGGGTCGTGTAATTCGCAAACAATTAAAATATCAAATAAATAAAGAAATAGAATACACGATTCCATAACAATTGGCGCCCAACGTTGGACTAAGATTCATTTACAAATAAATTTCATATACGGTAAGAAATGGAAACTAGGAGCAAAACCATGATTGGGGAAAAAGGAGAAAATGAAGAAGCGATAAATTCAACATTTTATTAGCAGAAATAAGAAAAACTAATGAGAATAATAAAAAAATGGATTTGAAAATGGAAGATAATATGAAAAAAATGGATTTGAAAATGGAAGAGAATATAAAAGAAATGAATTTGAAATGGAACAGAATAAAAAAGAAATGGAACAGAAAACAAATGAAATGGAAAAAAAAAATAATTGAAAGATTGGAAAAGAAAATTGATAACACTACAAAGGAATTGACTGACAGAATGACAATGATCGAAAATAAAATGGAAAAAGAAATGAATGAAAAATTGATAATAATTAATCAGAATTCAGAACAAGAATCAATCAAACAGAGGATAAATTAGAGCAGATAATTGAAATAATAAGCAAACAAACCGTGAGGAATTGAAGTAATAGAAATTGAGAATCAGAAAGAAATTCATGATGAGATGCAACATAATAAAAATGAAGTTAACAAAATTTGTTGCACTACAAGGAGATATAATAGAAAAACAAAATGAAAAATTAGATAGACTTATGAAAAATGAAAGGACTAATACATATGGAGCAATTAATTTAGGGGAGAATAAGCTAATTTTCAATGGAATATCAAAAAAGCAACACCCAGTTCCATTCATTTAAAAGTAAATTTTTGGAATATTTTTGGGGATCTGCCCAACAGAAGGTCATTAAAAATGAATTGTTCAGTGGAAAATATAATGAATTGAAAGGAACAAGCTATCACAGATATGCCATGCAATTATATAGTGTAGCCCAATATTTGGATGCTAATTTTTCAGAAGAATACATAGTGAGTTAATAATTCAACATTTCGAAAATTTAGAGGATGTATTACTGTTGTATGATTTCAAAAGCATGGACAAATTTATGCCAGTTTTTAATAAGCCAAGAAAATAAATTGAGGAGAAATTATCAAAAAAGAAATTTTACCAATAATAGTAATGATTTGCAAAATAATGGGGGACATGGTTATTGGCAGAGAAACCAAAATGGACACAATCCAACAAATGTAAGATATGAAAATAGGAATAATATGAACTACAACCAAAATAGATATAATCAAGATAATAGGGGACAACAATATTCAAGACAAAGAGAATTAGATCTATATGGAACACAAATGAAAGGAGGAATGAAGAAGACAGTAGTAGGATTAATCAAACTAATTGTAGCAGTGATATACAAGAAAATCCAGACAGATTAATAGATCAAAATTTTTGAATAATGCACCTATCAAATTATTTACGCAAATCAACATCCAGAGAATTTATTAGTTTAGGGGATAATATTAAAAAAAAATGTAATTCTTATTGCTCACATAATTAAAAATTTATCAATTTCTTATCAACACTTATTTAGTTTGAAAATCAATATTTTTATTCCTTTTCATTTAATCATTCAATGAATAATATTATTATTTTGGGGAATTTGTTATGGAAATGATATGAAATTATAATTATAAGAGTTTGTAAGTAGGCAGGATTGAAAAATAAGGATGTGTTACTATGGAAAATGTATTTGTCAGTAAGAAATTAATAAATTAGAGAAAAGTCATAAAATTTGTTTCACGAGAGTCCACCCTGAAAAGAGTCTAATAATTGAATACAAATTAGCTCAAGAGTTTGTTTGGGTCGTGTAATTTCGCAAACACTTAAAATATCAAATAATTAAAGAAATAGAAATACACGATTCCATAACAATATATATATGAACGGTAGGTACTTAGAAGCGATTTGAGTGGCATTTAAGCTGAACGATATTTCAATACGATCCTATTATTCTCAAGAATACTTACTTATATGTCTTTTAAGGCTTGAAAATTAAGAAAATCATATTTTTTCCACATGCTCAACTTACAGATGACGGAATTCTCTAAATCAACATTTATTCGCATTAGTATCCTAACATTTTTTCGAAATTTTTTGTTTCTAATTGAAAAAAAACCTTCAATTTAGGTGATATCAATTCATAATATATTTATTTCGATTGTACATGAACAATAGTTATCCATTCTCTGAAACAAAATTCGAATTTAGAAAATACGCTCACACAAATCTTTTAGAGTTACTCATGTTGGAACTTATGTAGAATATTTGTTTATAATGTCATGTTCAGGTGTTGTGCACTTGCCTTTATTCGAAATTTCTTGATACTCGTATTCGTCTACTTTATGTGCATCATTATTGGTACATCCTGGAAGTAATCATCGTACCAACAACAGACTTCGTCGTAATTTTGTTAGTCAAACTATACAAGCGACTCTTCACGAAAGAATTCTGATAGTAAGATGCGAATAGAATACATATACTTTTTTTGAGCTGTCGTTCTGTTTCAACAAGTGCTATATCGCTTTGCCCGAATGTCTGTAAAATCAAATTTTTGAGGAAAATGGTCTCAAACGATAGGGTTTGACTCCCTGATGACGAATCCGACGTAAAATTCAATTCTGTTTGTGAGACCGACCGTCCGTTAGCTCGATAATTTTCTAAGAGATTGTTCTAAAGACTTGAGATTTTCAGGGTGAGTTCGGTTTCCAAATGGCTCGGTTGAATTCGTTAACAAACCAAATCGTATGGGGTGTTCCATAAAATATGGCCATTAAAAATTTTTGTTTCTCTATATCTCAAACAAAACGAAACCAACCGAAAAGTAATGTTGCAGCCACATGCAAGATGCTCATAATAGGCCTCATGCAAATCTCTGTGGCCATAGTGTACACAGAACCATAGTAAATTCAATAGGAATATTAAAAAAAAAAATCGTCGAAGATTATATCGTTCTACAAAATAACACAAATCAGTATATATCGGCACAAGGAACCAAAAGAAAAAACTTATTATCCTTTCAGCGACGTTTCGGAAACTTTTAGTTCCTTCTTCAGGCTACAAAATCAGGAAAATACAATCAATTGAACACTCAGAAAGAATCATAAGGAATGCAAACCTCAAAAAATAAAAAACAACAATGGTAAATATTTAAACGTCATGAAAATAAAAATAAACATCTTTTAAAATTCGAAATTAAAATGAAAAACAATTAGATTTACATAATGACCCAATAACGACATAGCACTATAGGAGGATTTTCCTTGTCCATTTTCAAGCCTGGATGTACTTGAACTAAACTCTATTACTTTCATCGTTAGTTTTCGTTTCAACGAATAAGGTACAGTTTATCTCATTTCTTTCAATGGTGTTGTCGATCAAAAGTTCTCTTGAAGTGTAGCTGTTGAGGCTGGTGTATATTATCTTAAGGATCGACGTGAATTTGAATACTATTGGTTCCATATATCGATTGGGTTTTAGAAGACGCCGTATGATTTTCTAGGTCAAAATAAGTAGGTAAAGTAGATCTTCGGAGAAATGTAGTGTTGTATCCACAAAATATTGGCTGATAAATCTCTTCTTCAGCTTTGCAATTAGTTCATCCCCATTAATATTGTTTTTGGTCTTGTTAAGTTTTAGATATAGGTAGGATCTAAAATCATATCGTGAACTGTTATCGCCGAATGTAACTTGGTATTTTTGGTAATCACAGTGTCAATACCCATGGATTTTTATTCAAAGGTTTTTCTGGTTGTTCAGAATTCCTTTGATGACTTTTTATCGCGTCCATATTCGATCGATAATCACATTGTATTATTGTTGGTTGTTTTTCTATATTGTGTGGCGACATTTTTTTGTTGGGGCCCAATTGTGTAGGTAAGGTTGGATCTTTTTTTTTACGTATGTGGCGAATCTTTTTCCATTTTCTGCTGTCTTCAAATTACATCTTACTATGGTCATCATTATTAGAAAAATTCATGTTTATTTTGCCTAATTTACTTTCGGTAACTTATTTATATCACTCGAGAGTGCTTATCAACCGGTGTTTAGGAAAATCAGAGTTGTTCAGTCTTTATTATTTGTTAGTATCATTATCTTTGTAAAAACTACACATCATAAGTAAATCTACTTACACTGCTCATCGGATTCGGTAATTTCAACACGAATTTCCGATTATTTCTTCATTAAGAATAGATTTTTGTGGTTTAACATCCACAGATCCAGTATATATATTTTTTTATGAAGGTTATGTTTTATTATATTCGATCTCTTTCAAAATGTTATATCTGAAAAGAAGTACTCAAAATTCAAAAAAACAAATAATATTTGTATTTTAAATTTATATTTTTGTATAACAAAACATATTCGATTAGTTTCAGAAGGATAAAAAACGAAAAAAGGAGAACAAAATGCAATGAGGTGATTTTAAAAATTGAATATATTTATATACTTATCAATACACAAACGTATTCATCACAGATTTCAATGAATCGGACTAACAATGCATTTGTTGAATGAAATATATGAAAATGTAAAATAACAGGAAAAAACTTGATAAAATCACGGTACATTCACCATCATGACACCTGAAAAAAACTATAGAAATAGATATTTCACTGAAGAATCATTGTCATCATTACAAAAATGAAAAAATCCAATTATTCGCATAAAACACTGGAGAGTTTTCCTCGAATTCACATAACTCAGAGGATCCATATTCATACAATCATTGAGTTTATATCATGTTGACAAAAATATTTTCAAAATATCAGATAGCGGTGATAAAATAATTCAGTGTCAATAAACACACAACATCTTAAATTAGTCAAATCTTCTTCGAAATAACTAAATACGGATCAATATAATTTATATCTCAACATTATCGTTGACCCCAACAATTTAAGCTTTCTTTCGTATATTTGAAAGTATAAACCTATTTATAAAAGTTTGATGATGAAATGAATATTTAAGTTTTGTACTTGTATAGTTATATGCTTTCTGTTGTATATTCATCTGCTGTTTTTTTTATGAATATGTGATATAAATAACAGGATTAGCATCAGTTCAAGCAATATTCTCTTTTTCTTCACTAATATAGTTGAATAAGCAAACATCAAAGATCATTGGTGACATCTTATATAAATTTTCAAACGTCCTTCATTCATCATGTCGTATCTGAAATAGAACAATAATTTTTTATATCTGTTGAATCAATATGGAACGTATATATACAGAGTAACTCTCTTTTAGGAGTGATAGAAAACTGAAAAATTATTGGGGTATATTCAGTAAAAAATGTTCGTAGCGCCATCCATATTCAAGATAAAGGGCATTGAGAAAAAAATATTATACACATCTTTTAAGATTTCGCCGAAACTACTGGCAACATTGCAATAGAATTTCATTCAAGATTATGTTTGCGAAACTGATACATCCAATGAATTTGTTTTTATGTCTGACTGTCATATCTCTCGCACATATTCGTGAGTAATTTAATGGCATTGTTGTCAGCAGTTTCAAATATCTCAAAAAGCCATGTTAAGCCCCGATGCTTAGGTAGTAATTGGAATGTAAAGTTATGTGTCATCTCGATACTAGGAAGATGTCCCTATTTCTGTAATAATTACTATCGTATGGTTAAGATTATAAAAATAATATATGGCTAGAATATCGAAATTGTTTATTTTCGCTATGTGTTCCTATTAAAGATAATAATAATAATAATAAGGTCTTTATTATGATACTACAATTATAGTTTTTTTTTACAACATTGAGGGCGAGATTTAGCTCGCACGATTCTGGGTGAGATAACTTTGTGTACAATTCTGTGAAATAAACCCTAAATCATGCGTCTATTCCACCATCTAACCCTCAAAACTACAAAACAAAAATGGAAACTCACCCTGTGAGCATAATAGAAAAATAAAAGAGTCAATCCATGCCGTACAACGAAAATATATAATTGAGATATCCCACCTCAGAAAGCCATAGTTCCCACATGAAAAGCAAAACAACATTCATGTTAATGTGCTAAAGAAGCTGGTTGGTCATCAGTCTAGGCATAAACGGGGTCATTGCGAAAGTTGTCTAAAATATGCAATTTAAACTTATCAAGTGTGATATCTCTGTACTCAAATTCCAGACCGTTCATGATATTAGGTACTTGATATGAATAAGACCTAGTGTAAACACTAGTTCGGTGCTTGGGGATTGATATTGCACCCCTATTACGTACATTGACCGAGTGAACACTCGAGCGAAAAATCTTATTATAGAGGTTCGGTGGTGACTTTTCACTAATAATTTTATAAAACAAAACCTGAGAATGAAAGCGTCTTCGGTGCTCCATATTCAGCCACCCTGTGTTTTGAGGCTGTAAGTTACAGGTTCAAATTTACGTATTCCGTGAATAAACCGCAAACAAGAATTCTGAAGCATCTGTACTCTGCCCGCATCGAAAGCAGTCAAGCAGGGGCCATATACTGCGTCACAATAGTTCATATGTGAAAGCACAGTAGCTTCACACAGTAGAATCTTACTGGATTTGCTCAAAAAATTTTTTAATTGGTATAAGAGTCGCAAACCCGAATAAGCTTTGCACAGTGAGTTCGAGATATGTCCAGAAAAGCGCAAATCGTTATCCAGTGTCAAGCCCAAATTTCTAGCACTGTTCAGAAAATTTATTTTGCTGCTATCAATACAGACACTCTGACCATACACTTCCATGAATCGGCTCTTATCATTTTTTGGGCCAAAAAGCTGGCATGTTGATTTTTTAGCATTCAAACGAAGACAATGCCTCTCTGATATCTCATAAATACAATGGAGGTCATAATTCAGGGCGGCCACGGCCTGCAGTGACTCAGAAGGCTTGAAAGATAATTTGAGTTGGCTATCATCTGCATAAAAAAAAATTGTTGCCGAAACGCAAGCCAAGACAAAACAGGAAATATATATCACAAACAGGAGTGGGCCTAATATAGAACCCTGTGGTACCCCGCAACTTAAACCCACAAATGAAGATGACGTCCCATCAACTCTGACTGCCTGAGATCTCGCCCAATATAATCAGCTAATAAAATTATGGCTGGCCGCGATAGACCGATGTAACGCAGTATGGCTAACAGGAGCTTATGATTTATAGAATCAAAAGCCTTCGTATAATCAAGCGAGGTCAAAATAGTCAGATCCCCTTGATCAATAGACTTGAATATTTCGTCAGTTATATCGAGCAAGGCAGTACAGCAACTGTAGCCAGGTCTGAAACCATATTGTGTGGAGGGAATGATCTTGTATTGTTCTACGTAATTTTGTAACTGCCTCTGCATAACTTTTTCAATGATTTTAGATAACGTTGGAAGTATGCTAATTGGCCGCAAATCATCCAATGTACCGGGGTTTGATGTTTTCGGAAGCGGGATAACCAGGGCCTTCTTCCAAGAGGATGGAAAAACTGAATATTTGAAACAATAGTTCACAACATGTGTTAAATATGGCAAAATGAATGGAAGACAGAGTTCAATTGTACTTATATTGATGCCATCATGACCCACTGCTTTAGTCTTGATATTCCGGATTATTTTAGATATTTCATTTTCGTCAACTTCGTGAAATGAGAACCGTTGTATATTCGGATCTTTTATATTATTGGAATAAAATTCAAGCATCTCGTCATTCACTGGAATTTTTGGAACTGAATCGACAAAATGTTGATTGATCTTGTTGACGTCTTTCAACCTATCGGGAATATTGGCAGATTTTTTGTTTATTATATTCATAGACTTGATCCTTGACCAAAAATTCTAGTTGTCTTTAGCATTCAATATGGTATTATAATAATTCGTTTTTTCTCGTTTTACAGCCAAGGAAACCGTATTACGAAGTTTCTTATACAAGATCCAGTCATTTTCATCTTTTAATCTACGATAACGACAGAGTGTACCATCCCTCAATTTCATCATCTCCCTCAAGGTTGTTGTGAGCCAGGGTGCATATTTTTTTGTAATTCTCATAGTTCGGAAGGGTGCGTGCAAATCCAATAAGATTGTCAAATTTTCGTTTATAAAATCAACCTTTCGATCAACATTGTCAATATCGAAAATATTCCTCCAAGGTATAGATTTCAAATCATACTGGAATTGCTCAAAATCAAAATTACGGAAGTCCCTGGCAGTTTTGAATATGGGGCTTTTTTGATTTATTTCAATATTCAAATTTAAAATTAAAAGTTCATGATCTGTGTTAACATCAGTAGGAACAACTTTCAGATCAGAGACTATATTAATATTAGAGGTCAGCACATAATCAATCAACGTAGACGATTTATCAGTAATTCTCGTTGGTAAATCTACCATTTGATGTAGCCCCAGGTTCTCAATATTCTTCGCCACATATCTTGCCTCGCTATTTACCGCCAACAAATTAGTGTTAAAATCCCCCATACAGATCACATTGCTTGCGTGGGTTATGACATTTGCATACTCCCCTCTGAACAAGTCCCAGAATACTTTATAGTTTACATCAGGTGGTCTGTAAATAACCCCCACCACCGATTCTCCGCCAAAATGATCAACTTTCAGCCAGATTTGCTCAATAGGGCCTCCAATCTTGAGAATACTGTACTTTAATGCCGACCTAATGTACATCCCAACACCACCACCTCTCCTATTTCGATCACAACGTACGAACTCATAGCCCTGCACAAAAATTGCATCACTTTTAATAGTATAATCTAGTCTTGTTTCATTCAGCACAACTATATCTAAAGAGTTCGACAAGACCATATCTTGAAAATCCACAAAATTCCCAACCAGCGTTCTTATATTCAAATGAGCTAACTTTAGTTTATCCATTCATAAAATTAATCGCTAATGCAAAATAACCTAGTATGAGCTATCTGAAATGAGGCATCTCCCCACCAAAAAGAAGAAAAATATAACCTTAAAATGTCAGAAATGCGCAATCAAAAAGAAAACTCGCAAATTACAGCTTACAGTTCAGGTAGGTAATGAAAGAAGGGGATAATGAACAATATTCAGTCCTGAATTTACCAGGGAAGAATTGGAACCGTTCACAAATACGGCAAAAATGGAAAACTCGCAAAAACAATCAACAAATTTCGGCACCCAACGGTACATCCCCGCATCCCTTCAAAAAAAAAAAGTAAAATGCCATAAATTTACAAGAAACCAATATGATTAAAATATTAAAACTAATAATTATAATCAATGAATGTGAAGAAGCATTCTCAACCAGTCTTAAGTTGCTTGAATTTTTCATAACTGTCAATTGGAACGATTGTGTTGTTTACAAATACTTTGACATTACCTTTGACAGTCCAACAACTATTTTTGAAAAATGAAATAAAAATTTTCGAAAAAATGCCATAAACTTACAAGAAACCAATATGATTAAAATATTAAAACTAATAATTATAATCAATGAATGTGAAGAAGCACTCTCAACCAGTCTTAAGTTGCTTGAATTCTTCATAACTGTCAATTGGAACGATTGTGTTGTTTACAGATACTTTGACATTACCTTTGACAGTCCAACAATTATTTTTGAATTTTTCTCTGACTTTCTTGAAGAGCTCCAACTTACTTTTCACTAACATCTCCACCAAAACTACACCACTACCCTTAAGATTTGATTTACTGAAATATACAGCATCTCGCATCCACTGACACACAAATTCCACCACAATCGGTCGACGTAAAGGTATGTTCGGCTTCTGGACATTGTTTTTCTTTCCGAGTCGATAACAATTATTCAAATGTTGTTTATTTACTTCCATGTTGAGCTGATTTTTAAACAAATCAACAACTATCTTGTAGATATCCTCATCCGGGCTTTCTTTGATGCCGTAAATGAGGAAATTTTTGGAAAGATTTTTTTGAGACATTTCATCCACAATCTTTTCTAACCTATAAGTTATATCCAACTTGAATGCCTCAAATTCTGTCCTTAAGGACCCAATCGTAGCACCGGAAACAGAGGCTGGGGCAGCTGGCTCCCGGAGATTCTCCAACTTTTCCTCAAAGCTCCTCATCTGATCTTGAAAGTGCTTCTCGAGGTCAGCCATGGTTTTGTTTCTTGTAGTCACACTTGTAGTCATACTAGATTAATAACCAAAATGATGATTTTTCGAATACCAATATATATCACCGACAGCTTGAAATAGGTTACAGAAATTTCGAGCTTGATAAACTTGAAGATTTTTGAAAATTTCTGAAGAGCACGGAAACACACGTTCAGCCCAGACGCATGCTCAGTTGAATCTCAAATCCACCCTCGATAACTCAACAACGAATCAGAATTTGTCAAAACACGCAAGTAGATATGCTATGTTCGTTCTGGGGCAAAATTGACCTTTGACCTTCCTTAATGGTGCCTGGGTCAGATTAAATGCTGATGACGTCATTGGTGTTGGCGGCCATGACAGTAGTGATGACGTCATTGGTGCCAGTAGCCATGACGATGAAAAAGTTTTTGGACGAACGCGGGATATGAACCCGGGAAGTTAGGGTGAGAGGAGCGTGTCCTACCCAACTATGCTACAGAGGCTATAAGAATTTGGGGTGTTTGGTGGTATAAAGCGGATTGTTTGCGGACTCACGTTTTTCTCGATTTTCAGTCCGCTGTGGAAAATTATTTCACACCGTGAAAATTTCTTCAATTGAAAATAAAAGAAAATATCGGATTCCAATTCTTTGAGCACCGAGTGGTTTGACTATTAAAAATAATTCCAGGAAGAGATTTTTTATTACATAATGTTAATCATCTACATCGTTCAATACTTTATTCCTATAAAAGTACATACATTCTAAAATTGCATAACTCTGAACACAAGTATTAATTCTACAGAAAGCATTTATGAAATCTTCAACAGAATTGTTATTTATTTTGTTTCGTATCAATTCTTTGATGGTGTCTACGAATTTAAAGTAATACAAAGTCATTCAGAGATTTTTCAACATTTCAAGACGACTGATAATTATCAGTCTATTCAATTGAGATATCTTATTCAAGTCAACTTCACTGAAATATATGCAGTTTCCCCATTTTGTGGCGCTAGTAATCATACATTCACCAGTACATCGTACAACTGTAGCTCCACATTCTTGTTGATAACCATTTTTGATTATTGCAATAAATGACTCCCATTCCCAATCATCAGAGGATATCACGCAGTCATTACAGCTCAGCTTGACGGCAGGTGTGAATTGTATCGCTGGACTTATACCACAATCGATGTATGTATAGAGAAGCAGACCCTAATCCACATTCAATTTCTAGGTGGCACTAGCCGTTCAACAGGTAGTGCTTTTCGTTTGTAACTTCAAAATTACATGATTCAGTATGGCTAACAGGAGCTTATGATTTGAATATTTCGTCAGTTATATCGAGCAAGGCAGTACAGCAACTGTAGCCAGGTCTGAAACCATATTGTGTGGAGGGAATGATCTTGTATTGTTCTACGTAATTTTGTAACTGCCTCTGCATAACTTTTTCAATGATTTTAGATAACGTTGGAAGTATGCTAATTGGCCGCAAATCATCCAATGTACCGGGGTTTGATGTTTTCGGAAGCGGGATAACCAGGGCCTTCTTCCAAGAGGATGGAAAAACTGAATATTTGAAACAATAGTTCACAACATGTGTTAAATATGGCAAATGAATGGAAGACAGAGTTCAATTGTACTTATATTGATGCCATCATGACCCACTGCTTTAGTCTTGATATTCCGGATTATTTTAGATATTTCATTTTCGTCAACTTCGTGAAATGAGAACCGTTGTATATTCGGATCTTTTATATTATTGGAATAAAATTCAAGCATCTCGTCATTCACTGGAATTTTTGGAACTGAATCGACAAAATGTTGATTGATCTTGTTGACGTCTTTCAACCTATCGGGAATATTGGCAGATTTTTTGTTTATTATATTCATAGACTTGATCCTTGACCAAAAATTCTAGTTGTCTTTAGCATTCAATATGGTATTATAATAATTCGTTTTTTCTCGTTTTACAGCCAAGGAAACCGTATTACGAAGTTTCTTATACAAGATCCAGTCATTTTCATCTTTTAATCTACGATAACGACAGAGTGTACCATCCCTCAATTTCATCATCTCCCTCAAGGTTGTTGTGAGCCAGGGTGCATATTTTTTTGTAATTCTCATAGTTCGGAAGGGTGCGTGCAAATCCAATAAGATTGTCAAATTTTCGTTTATAAAATCAACCTTTCGATCAACATTGTCAATATCGAAAATATTCCTCCAAGGTATAGATTTCAAATCATACTGGAATTGCTCAAAATCAAAATTACGGAAGTCCCTGGCAGTTTTGAATATGGAGCTTTTTTGATTTATTTCAATATTCAAATTTAAAATTAAAAGTTCATGATCTGTGTTAACATCAGTAGGAACAACTTTCAGATCAGAGACTATATTAATATTAGAGGTCAGCACATAATCAATCAACGTAGACGATTTATCAGTAATTCTCGTTGGTAAATCTACCATTTGATGTAGCCCCAGGTTCTCAATATTCTTCGCCACATATCTTGCCTCGCTATTTACCGCCAACAAATTAGTGTTAAAATCCCCCATACAGATCACATTGCTTGCGTGGGTTATGACATTTGCATACTCCCCTCTGAACAAGTCCCAGAATACTTTATAGTTTACATCAGGTGGTCTGTAAATAACCCCCACCACCGATTCTCCGCCAAAATGATCAACTTTCAGCCAGATTTGCTCAATAGGGCCTCCAATCTTGAGAATACTGTACTTTAATGCCGACCTAATGTACATCCCAACACCACCACCTCTCCTATTTCGATCACAACGTACGAACTCATAGCCCTGCACAAAATTGCATCACTTTTAATAGTATAATCTAGTCTTGTTTCATTCAGCACAACTATATCTAAAGACTTCGACAAGACCATATCTTGAAAATCCACAAAATTCCCAACCAGCGTTCTTATATTCAAATGAGCTAACTTTAGTTTATCCATTCATAAAATTAATCGCTAATGCAAAATAACCTAGTATGAGCTATCTGAAATGAGGCATCTCCCCACCAAAAAGAAGAAAAATATAACCTTAAAATGTCAGAAATGCGCAATCAAAAGAAAACTCGCAAATTACAGCTTACAGTTCAGGTAGGTAATGAAAGAAGGGGATAATGAACAATATTCAGTCCTGAATTTACCAGGGAAGAATTGAAACAGTTCACAAATACGGCAAAAATGGAAAACTCGCAAAAACAATCAACAAATTTCGGCACCCAACGGTACATCCCCGCATCCCTTCAAAAAAAAAAAAGTAAAATGCCATAAATTTACAAGAAACCAATATGATTAAAATATTAAAACTAATAATTATAATCAATGAATGTGAAGAAGCATTCTCAACCAGTCTTAAGTTGCTTGAATTTTTCATAACTGTCAATTGGAACGATTGTGTTGTTTACAAATACTTTGACATTACCTTTGACAGTCCAACAACTATTTTTGAAAAATGAAATAAAAAATTTTCGAAAAAATGCCATAAACTTACAAGAAACCAATATGATTAAAATATTAAAACTAATAATTATAATCAATGAATGTGAAGAAGCACTCTCAACCAGTCTTAAGTTGCTTGAATTCTTCATAACTGTCAATTGGAACGATTGTGTTGTTTACAGATACTTTGACATTACCTTTGACAGTCCAACAATTATTTTTGAATTTTTCTCTGACTTTCTTGAAGAGCTCCAACTTACTTTTCACTAACATCTCCACCAAAACTACACCACTACCCTTAAGATTTGATTTACTGAAATATACAGCATCTCGCATCCACTGACACACAAATTCCACCACAATCGGTCGACGTAAAGGTATGTTCGGCTTCTGGACATTGTTTTTCTTTCCGAGTCGATAACAATTATTCAAATGTTGTTTATTTACTTCCATGTTGAGCTGATTTTTAAACAAATCAACAACTATCTTGTAGATATCCTCATCCGGGCTTTCTTTGATGCCGTAAATGAGGAAATTTTTAGAAAGATTTTTTTGAGACATTTCATCCACAATCTTTTCTAACCTATAAGTTATATCCAACTTGAATGCCTCAAATTCTGTCCTCAAGGACCCAATCGTAGCACCGGAAACAGAGGCTGGGGCAGCTGGCTCCCGGAGATTCTCCAACTTTTCCTCAAAGCTCCTCATCTGATCTTGAAAGTGCTTCTCGAGGTCAGCCATGGTTTTGTTTCTTGTAGTCACACTTGTAGTCATACTAGATTAATAACCAAAATGATGATTTTTCGAATACTAATATATATCACCGACAGCTTGAAATAGGTCACAGAAATTTCGAGCTTGATAAACTTGAAGATTTTTGAAAATTTCTGAAGAGCACGGAAACACACGTTCAGCCCAGACGCATGCTCAGTTGAATCTCAAATCCACCCTCGATAACTCAGCAACGAATCAGAATTTGTCAAAACACGCAAGTAGATATGCTATGTTCGTTCTGGGGCAAAATTGACCTTTGACCTTCCTTAATGGTGCCTGGGTCAGATTAAATGCTGATGACGTCATTGGTGTTGGCGGCCATGACAGTAGTGATGACGTCATTGGTGCCAGTAGCCATGACGATGAAAAAGTTTTTGGACGAACGCGGGATATGAACCCGGGAAGTTAGGGTGGGAGGAGCGTGTCCTACCCAACTATGCTACAGAGGCTATAAGAATTTGGGGTGTTTGGTGGTATAAAGCGGATTGTTTGCGGACTCACGTTTTTCTCGATTTTCAGTCCGCTGTGGAAAATTATTTCACACCGTGAAAATTTCTTCAATTGAAAATAAAAGAAAATATCGGATTCCAATTCTTTGAGCACCGAGTGGTTTGACTATTAAAAATAATTCCAGTAAGAGATTTTTTATTACATAATGTTAATCATCTACATCGTTCAATACTTTATTCCTATAAAGTACATACATTCTAAAATTGCATAACTCTGAACACAAGTATTAATTCTACAGAAAGCATTTATGAAATCTTCAACAGAATTGTTATTTATTTTGTTTCGTATCAATTATTTGATGGTGTCTATGAATTTAAAGTAATACAAAGTCATTCAGAGATTTTTCAACATTTCAAGACGACTGATAATTATCAGTCTATTCAATTGAGATATCTTATTCAAGTCAACTTCACTGAAATATATGCAGTTTCCCCATTTTGTGGCGCTAGTAATCATACATTCACCAGTACATCGTACAACTGTAGCTCCACATTCTTGTTGATAACCATTTTTGATTATTGCAATAAATGACTCCCATTCCCAATCATCAGAGGATATCACGCAGTCATTACAGCTCAGCTTGACGGCAGGTGTGAATTGTATCGCTGGACTTATACCACAATCGATGTATGTATAGAGAAGCAGACCCTAATCCACATTCAATTTCTAGGTGGCACTAGCCGTTCAACAGGTAGTGCTTTTCGTTTGTAACTTCAAAATTACATGATTCAGGATCCTCATTTTCACTTAGCGCTGAGTCATAATTATATTGGCGATAGCATGGTTGTTCAAAGTTTGTTTTCTCAATACAAATAAAATCGCCAACTTCACGTATATTTGATACCTATGCATAAACAAATAAGTTAGTTTATCTACATCTATATGAATAGGGAAACAGGTATGTAATATATACATAAACCTGAAAATTATTTACAAAAGTACCTATCATAAAATTTTTTCTATACCTATAATACAGGGTGACCACGGGAAGTATTTACATTTTGAAAACGGAAAAGCGGTGTTAATTTTTCAAACAAAAATTCATTTACTTTTCTGACATGTTCATTAGGATATGCCATTTAATTTAACTTGCAAAAATAATGTCAGGAAGGTGACGGCCGTCTTCTCTGATGCAGTTTTCAATTCTGTTGAGGAAGCTCTTTTTTGTGTAGGAACATTCGAAGGAGAAGGTTTTTCAACGCAAACCTAGTAATTTGGAAGATTTGAAGGAGGCATTCGTGAAGAGGTGGCACTATCACCGAGGAGAAACTACAGCTAGTATGGCAGAGCTTCCTCAACAGAATTGAAAACTGCATCAGAGAAGACGGCCGTCACCTTCCTGGAATTATTTTTGCAAGTTAAGTTAAATGGCGTATCCTTAAAAACATGTCAGAAAAGTAAATACATTTTTTGCTTAAAAAATTAACACCAATACAATTTTTTTTAAGCAAAAAATGTATTTATCCTTCTGACATGTTTGTTAGGATATGCCATTCAACTTAACTCGCAAAAATAATTCCAGGAAGGTGACGGCCGTCTTCTCTGATGCAGTTTTCAATTCTGTTGAGGAAGCTCTGCCATACTAAAAATTAACACGAATACAACCCTCACAATGGTCGGCACCTTGACGTTGGTGTGAGGGCTTAAGTAAGCTGCGATGATCCTTGGGGCGATGTCGACGGAACACTGTTCTGGTAGGGTCTCCCATGTCGATAAGGTTCAAGCGTGAGCAGTGAAAACTGGGACCGACCCCCAAGCCAAGGTGTGAGATATCGTGCCAAGGGCTGAATGGCACCTGGGTGAAGTGTGTCACGAACGATTCCCTGGGGAAACCGGGTCGCATCCCCTTGTAAAAAGACCTTCCCCCAGTATCCAAGCTCTGCTGGAGGCGACCATGTTTTCTTAGGTACTCGAGGGATTTACATGGATAAAGGTAATGAACACCCTGTCACCAAAGGCTCCTCTTCTGGGGGGGGCTCGAGGTAAACTCCCGGAGAAGACTCCGAGTGAGGGCCCTTCAGGCAATGAAGGGACTTCACAATCGGGGCCTTCTTCGAGGCCCGCTGTCAAAAAGCGGAACCACTCAGGTGCGGAGAAAAGGAAGGCGATGAGGGCTCGCGCGGACACAACCCGTCAAGTGGCGGGAGAGTCGGCAGTCGGGAACTCCCCCCTTCCACGGGCTGGTGGCTCCAAAAGGGACGCCCCCGAATCGATCACTCCAACCTCGTGTGAGAGACCTGCGAAGAAGGCTAACCACCTTCCGGATAGGCCCTCTTACAATGAGGTGGCGAGTGTGCCCTTGAAGGTGGCCCTCGTTCACGAGGATTGGTCAGACAGGGCGCTCTCCAAGGAGGACCTCAACGCTGTGGAGCTGGCGGTGGCTGCCGAGATGGACAAGATCCTAGCTGGTAGGCCCTACCCGCGGTTCAAGAGTGTTTGGTCTTAACCACCAAGGTGCAATTGTCACCTCCTGTGTGGATAGATTCAGTGTGGACTGGCTGTGTACTAACCTGTACAGGCTGAAACTTCCGAAAGGACTCCGCCTCAAAATGATTGAGGTTGAAACGTTGACTTTGGGGAAAGCCGGTTTCAATGCAATAGTAAGCTCGCGGCACCAGTGTGAATACAGCCGAACGACCCAGCCGAAGATGACCTTGAAATCATCGCACGCTAGCGGACGATAGGGCGGATAACTATGCAAACAGAAACGAACGCTCGCGTTGAAGCAATAGTAAAAAATTAATATCTACAGAACTGTACGAAGGATCGGTTTCAAATTTGGTGTGAATGTTGAAGAGAAACTATTGTTAAAAATTGCATCCACAACTTGCACTCATACCTCAAGGGAACAGGGGGTGGGACGTACCAATCTGAAAAATTCTATTTCTCGAAAACTGCACATAGAATCAGTACGAAATTTGGTATGCAGATTTAGGAACAACAGCAGAAAAGAACAACATACACGTCATCCACTTGCACCCCCAGGGAATGAGGGGTGGACATATGAAAATTCGATTTTTCGAAAACTGTACATAGAAATCGATACGAAATTTGATGTTAAGGTTACGAAACAACAGCAGAAAAAAACTACATTTACGTCATCCACTTGCACCCCCTGGGGGTGGGGGGTGGACATATGAAAAACCAAAAAATTCGATTTCTCGAGAACTGTACATAGAATCGATACGAAATTTAATATGCATATTTGGGAACAACAACAGAAAAAAACTACATACACGTCATCCACTTGCACCTCCTGGGGGTGGGGGGTGGACATATGAAAAGTCGAAAAATTCGATTTCTCGAAAACTGTACATAGAATCGATACGAAATTTGGTATGCATATTTGGGAACAACAACAGAAAAAAACTACATAGACGTCATCCACTTGCACCCCTGGGGGTGGGGAGTGAACACCCCCTGAGGGTGCAAGTGGATGACGTGTATGTAGTTTTTTTCTGCTGTTGTTTCGTAACCTTAACATCAAATTTCGTATCGATTCTATGTACAGTTTTCGAGAAATCGAATTTTTTGATTTTTCGTATGTCCACCACCCACCCCCTGGGGGTGCAAGTGGATGACGTGTATGTAGTTTTTTTCTGCTGTTGTTCCTTGACCTGCACACCAATTTTCGTAACGATTCTATGTACAGTTTTCGAAAATCGAATTTTTCATATGTCCACCCCTCACCCCCAGGGGGTGCAAGTGGATGACGTGTATGTAGTTTTTTTCTGTTGTTGTTCCCAAATATGCATACCAAATTTCGTATCGATTCTATGTACAGTTTTCGAGAAATCTAATTTTTCGATTTTTTATATGTCCACCCCCCACCCCCAGGGTTGCAAGTGGATGACGTGTATGTAGTTTTTTTCTGTTGTTGTTCCCAAATATGCATACCAAATTTCGTATCGATTCTATGTACAGTTTTCGAGAAATCGAATTTTTTGGTTTTTCATATGTCCACCCCCCACCCCCTGGGGGTGCAAGTAGATGACGTGTATGCAGTTTTTTTTCTGTTGTTGTTTCCAAACCTGCACACCAAATTTCGTATCGATTCTATGTACAGTTTTCGAGAAATCGAATTTTTCGATTTTTTATATTTCCACCCCCCCCCCCAGGGGGTGCAAGTGGATGACGTGTATGTAGTTTTTTTCTGTTGTTGTTCCCAAATATGCATACCAAATTTCGTATCGATTCTATGTACAGTTTTCGAAAATCGAATTTTTCGATTTTTCATATGTCCACCCCCCACCCCCAGGGGGTGCAAGTGGATGACGTGTATGTAGTTTTTTTCTGTTGTTGTTCCCAAATATGCATACCAAATTTCGTATCGATTCTATGTACAGTTCTCGAGAAATCGAATTTTTCGATTTTTCATATGTCCACCCCCCACCCCCAGGGGGTGCAAGTGGATGACGTGTATGTAGTTTTTTTCTGTTGTTGTTTCCGAATATGCATACCAAATTTCGTATCGATTCTATGTACAGTTTTCGAGAAATCGAATTTTTCGATTTTTCATATGTCCACCCCCCACCCCCTGGGGGTGCAAGTAGATGACGTGTATGCAGTTTTCTTCTGTTGTTGTTCCCAAACCTGCACACCAAATTTCGTATCGATTCTATGTACAGTTTTCGAGAAATCGAATTTTTTGGTTTTCATATGTCAACCCCCCACCCCCTGGGGATGCAAGTGGATGACGTGTATGTAGTTTTTTTCTGCTGCTTGTTCCTTAACCTGCACCCAAAATTTCGTATCGATTTTATGTACAGTTTTCGAGAAATCGAATTTTTCGATTTTTCATATGTCCACCCCCCACCCCCAGGGGGTGCAAGTGGATGACGTGTATGTAGTTTTTTTCTGTTGTTGTGCTCAAATATGCATACCAAATTTCGTATCGATTCTATGTACAGTTTTCGAGAAATCGAATTTTTTGATTTTTCATATGTCCACCCCCCACCCCCTGGGGGTGCAAGTAGATGACGTGTATGCAGTTTTTTTCTGTTGTTGTTTCCAAACCTGCACACCAAATTTCGTATCGATTCTATGTACAGTTTTCGAGAAATCGAATTTTTTGGTTTTTTCATATGTCCACCCCCCCCTCCTGGGGGTGCAAGTGGATGACGTCAATGTAGTTTTTTTTCTGCTGTTGTTCCTTAACCTGCACACCAAATTTCGTATCGATTCTATGTACAGTTTTCGAGAAATCGAATTTTTTGGTTTTTCATATGTCCACCCCCCACCCTCAGGGGTGCAAGTGGATGACGTGTATGTGGTTTTTTTTCTGATGTTGTTTCCAAACCTGCACACCAAATTTCGTATCGATTCTATGTACAGTTTTCGAGAAATCGAATTTTTTGGTTTTTCATATGTCCACCCCCCACCCCCTGGGGGTGCAAGTGGATGACGTGTATGTAGTTTTTTTCTGCTGTTGTTCCTTAACCTGCACACCAAATTTCGTATCGATTTTATGTACAGTTTTCGAAAAATCGAATTTTTCGATTTTTCATATGTCCACCCCCCACCCCCAGGGGGTGCAAGTGGATGACGTGTATGTAGTTTTTTTCTGTTGTTGTTCCCAAATATGCATACCAAATTTCGTATCGATTCTATGTACAGTTTTCGAGAAATCGAATTTTTTGATTTTTCATATGTCCACCCCCCACCCCCTGGGGGTGCAAGTAGATGACGTGTATGCAGTTTTTTTCTGTTGTTGTTTCCAAACCTGCACACCAAATTTCGTATCGATTCTATGTACAGTTTTCGAGAAATCGAATTTTTTGGTTTTTCATATGTCCACCCCCCACCCCCAGGGGGTGCAAGTGGATGACGTGTATGTAGTTTTTTTCTGCTGTTGTTCCTTAACCTGCACACCAAATTTCGTATCGATTCTATGTACAGTTTTCGAGAAATCGAATTTTTCGATTTTTCATATGTCCACCCCCCACCCCCAGGGGGTGCAAGTGGATGACGTGTATGTCGTTTTTTTCTGTATTTGTTCCCAAATATGCATACCAATTTCGTATCGATTCTATGTACAGTTTTCGAGAAATCGAATTTTTTGATTTTTCATATGTCAACCCCCCACCCCCAGGGGGTGCAAGTGGATGACGTGTATGTAGTTTTTTTCTGTTGTTGTTCCCGAATATGCATACCAAATTTCGTATCGATTCTATGTACAGTTTTCGAGAAATCGAATTTTTCGATTTTTCATATGTCCACCATCCACCCCCAGGGGGTGCAAGTGGATGACGGGTATGTAGTTTTTTTCTGCTGTTGTTCCCTAACCTGCACACCAAATTCAGTATCGATTCTATGTACAGTTTTCGAGAAATCGAATTTTTTGATTTTTCATATGTCCACCCCCCAACCCCTGGGGGTGCAAGTAGATGACGTGTATGTGGTTTTTTTCTGATGTTGTTCCTTAACCTTAACACCAAATTTCGTATCGATTCTATGTACAGTTTTCGAGAAATCGAATTTTTTGATTTTTCATATGTCCACCCCTCATTCCCTGGGGGTGCAAGTGGATGACGTGTATGTTGTTCTTTTCTGCTGTTGTTCCTAAATCTGCATACCAAATTTCGTATCGATTCTATGTGCAGTTTTCGAGAAATAGAATTCTTCAGATTGGTACGTCCCACCCCCTGTTCCCTTGAGGTATGAGTGCAAGTTGTGGATGCAATTTTTAACAATAGTTTTCTCTCAACATTCACACCAAATTTGAAACCGATCCTTCGTACAGTTCTGTAGATATTAATTTTTCACTATTGCTTCAACGCGAGCGTTCGTTTCTGTTTGCATAGTTATCCGCCCTATCGTCCGCTAGCGTGCGATGATTTCAAGGTCATCTTCGGCTGGGTCGTTCGGCTGTATTCACACTGGTGCTCGCGGCCACACTCAGTGAAGAAGGGAGTGAGTTATATATGATAGAATAAAATGGGTGCAGGTAGAGTAATGCCTGCCTACTCAAGGTAAATGAACTGCTTACTCCTCTACCAGAGTAACAGTTATCAAAAAGCCCTCAAAATTCAAGTCACAATAATTTATTACCAAAAACAAAAAAAATATATGTGCAGTGGTTGATTCAATACGAATAAAGATTATCCCCCCAAGGGGTAGTCACAAGGAAAACACTAAATACACACTAAGTCAGGTAAGAACCAACAATCCAAACCAACAAACTAAACCCACTTAATCAACTTACGTTCAGCTTAACGTTCGGGCTTAGGTTATCAGAACCTACTTTAAATAAATACTCTAAATTAAACAATGATTCCTGAAGGGAATATCGATCAATTATCCTATAATAAAATCCTGAAGGGATACACGATAACAAAATCCTGAAGGGATATACGAGTACCTTTGTTGGTACCCAACGCAACTTATGAAGTGCACCTCACTATAATTGCTCACAGTTATATATAAAATTACCTTATAGAATAATATCACACATTATCAAAATAAAAGAAACCAATGATTTACAACTTTAAAGCCAGTGCTATGCACTGGTTACCTGCACAAACTATTACAAATGGTAAGTTGAACGTATGAAGCCAGGCACGTAGACCTCCAAGATGCCAATTGTTACCCCTCACTGACAGGTACGTAGATGACTCAGGTACTCGGGACTCCGAACTACGTGGATAGCTGACACGTATGTGGAAACTGACCAGTACGTGGAATACGTGGAACTACCCCAGTATGTGGAACTACGTGGATAACTCTGGTGGGTGGAACTACCCCAGTACGTGGAAAACCCCAGTACGTGGAAATACGTGGAACTACCCCAGTATGTGGAACTACGTGGATAACCCTGACCCCAGTACGTGGAAATACCCCAGTACGTGGAACTACAGCCAGATACGTGAACCCTCTGTTGTTCGAGGCAGATAGGTTCAACCTCCAATTCAGTCGAGAATTTGTTCGAAATAATTCCAATAATATTCGCTACACAACGACCTAACGAATTTCCTGTGGAAGAGTTTATGATCACGTATAAAACGTATTTTCCCAAAATATTCCAAAATACTCTCCAGGGAATAATGATACTCGAAGTTATAATCCCTCACAACGAGGATGAATCTAGATTCAAAATTTATCTTCGGAAAAATGTCTACAAACCTCCAACAACGAATTTCGCATTCACAAAATGTCAGCTTTGACAGTCACACAGAAATTTCCAGCAACCCAAAGTTCACAGAGTCTATCAGTTGTCATAGTTGTCATAGCGAAGAAGAAGAAAATACACCAAAACCAAAATATAAACGAATCGTTACGTTACTGTTTAATTTACGCAGTTTATAACAGAGGAGGGTCCCTATAAATCCATTTCTATAATTCTTCCACAATTTTCCGAAGTACTTTACTGAGGCCAATAATAATGAACTAACCCAAAAATAACAACACCACTAACCTCACAATTTTCAAATGATAAACAAACCGTTTTCTGAAGGAAAACAACTCGAAAAGGTAGGCAAACGAAGTGAATAATTACAACAATAAGAAAATTTAGAAAATGAAACATCCAGACAAGTGTACTTAACTAATAAGTTCTGGGAAAAGATGGCAAAACTACATTTTATGACAAGTTCAAAATAATAACGTTACAAGGTGAAGGACCTGGAAAGGCTAACGAGAGTCAGTCTGATGGTGAAGGGTGCTCAAAGCTCATCGCCAACGGGACTGATTCTCAGACGGATAGAGATGTCGACTCCGGCTCTCAAGACTAGGGGCTGGAGAGTCTACAACCGGAGTGATGGGCCTGATATGGTGCAAATCATTCTGGGGGTGGACAAGACATCCCTTGAGGTTTTGAAGAATTGCAAATTCACGACCTCCTCGAATACGAGGGCTGCTCCTAGTGAGGGGACCCGTGAGGAGGTGGAGGGTACTCGGACCATGGAGGAGGAATCCTCCAACCCGACGATGGAGTCGGGCATTAAGTGTGGTGTGACTTCCCGCCTGTCAGCTTTAGCCATTTATTTTGATGTCATGCAGCCAGGTGTTCGGCTGCACTGTATGTCTTCATTTTGTCTAATCGTGTATTACTTTGCCCGCCCATTCGTTTAGTTTTTGTATGTCCCTGTCGTTTGCCTTTCCTTCTTTCCGTAGTTTTAGTGTGGTGTCCCCGTAGCGTCTGATTATGTCCTGTCTTGTTTGCTCTCTTATTGTCCGTGTGCAATCATTTCTAATGTGTTTAGCGTCTTCGTGTTGTCCGTTACATTCACACAGTCCGTCTGTGTTGAAGAAGCGTCTCAGGTAGGCCTTCATGTTGCCATGTCCGGTTGCTAGTTGGGTGGCTTTAAATGTCAACTTAAGTCTATCTGTCCCTATTTGGTCGCAGTGTTCGTATAATTCTCTTCCTTCATCTTCGTTGTCCCAGTATTGTTGCCATTCCCTTAATACCTTTTGTTATATTTGTTTTTTCTTTTCTTTACGTATTGTTTTGTCCGTCGTTTGTTTATTTTCTGTCCAGTTTTTGTGTCTGTATTTTGCCTCTAGCCACCAGGGTGGCACGCCAGCAAGCGTCTGTAGAGCGGCTGTTGATGACGTCGCGTATGGTCTGTTTATGAGCAGTTGCAAAGGTCTCTGTGTTGCGTCTGTCTGTTTCCTTGATGTCACCCGCTCAGCGTTTATGCCCCATATCTCAGAGGCATATAACGCCGCGGGCTTCATTACATTCTCCGTAATTTGTCTGATTATGTCCTTGTTGTGTCCGTATGTTCTACTTAGCTTCCCTATAAGTTTCGTCGATGTCCTGCTAATTTTGTGTCTGGTTTCTTTCAAGTGGGGTAAGTATGTCAGTTGTTTGTCTATTATTAGTCCTAGATATTTAATCGTTTCCTTATATTGCATTGTTAGATTGTCGATTTTAATTGTTGGTGGTCTTATATTTCGTCCTCCGCTGATAAACATTGTCTCTGTCTTGTCTTCGTTGTATTTGTTTCCGCTCTCGCTTTCCCAGCGTTTGCATCCTCCCCAGACGCAAAGCCATTTTTTCTCGATTTCTTTTGCGGAGTTGCCTGTTAATATGATTAGTTCATCGTCTGCAAACGTTAGGAAGGTTGCGAGCGTGTCCGTGTATTCTATCTCTATGTCTCGTCTTTGAGCTTCATCTGCCTTGTATTGTCTGTCAGTCTGGTCCATTATCCTGAACCAACCCTGCATGATTGACAACCATAGGGTCGGTCCAAGACTTGAACCCTGGGGGCACCCTTTTGTAGTTGTCCTTGCTGTCGTTCCGCTCGTTATTGTCCTGTCCGTCAAAAAGTCTTCGCAGAGCCTGCAGAGGGCTTCCGGTACTTGTGCTATTTCCATCTCTCTCTTTATGTATGGGATCCATGCTCCATTGAAAGCGTTCCGCAGGTCCAGTGCGACTATAACTTGGTGTTTCCTGTCCTTTTTATTTCTCTGTATGTCATGTTTTCAATCGCATCTATTGTTGAACGTCCCTGTCTAAACCCGTACTGTCTTTCGTCTAGTCCATTATTGTTCTCTAGCCATTTCTGTAGTCTCCTGTTCGTTAATCTGTCCAGCACTTTTCCCAAGGCTGGAAGAAGGCTTATAGGCCGCATTGTCCCGTCTTTTTTGGGTATCCAAATTACTTTAGCTCTCTTCCATACCTTGGGAAATCGTCCGTATGTCATGCATTTGTTGTATGTTTCCGTTAGTATGTCTTTTGTTATGTCGAATATGTGTGTCAACGCTTCGTTTGGTATTTTGTCCTGTCCTGTGCTCTTTCCGGTTTTAAGTCCTTTTATGGTGTCTTCAATCTCCTCTGTAGTGATGTCGGGTTCTGTCGTGTTACTGTATGTTGGTGCGGTGCGTCTAATCCTTTTCATTTCTTCACTGTCCACTGTTTCGTTGTCCTGGGGAAAGTATATGTTCATCAGGTAGTTGTTTTTGTCATTTTCGTCTATACTATATGTTCCGTCTTCCTTCTGTATATTTGTGTTTTGGGTTGTTTGTCTTTTGTTCAGAAACTTCCATAATTTGTCCCATGGGTTGTTGTCGCTGATGTCTTTTATGTGTTTCTGTGCTTGTTCGAATTTCGCTAGTTTTATTTTTTCTCTGTAGTCTCGTCTCATTTGTTTATATTCCTGCGTTTTCCTGTTTCTTTCGTTCTCGTTGACTTCTTGTTGTGTTTGTCGTCTGTGTTGTCGTAGTTTCTGTCTTGTTCTTTGTAATTCGTCCGTCCACCACCCTTTCTCGACGTCAACTTGTTTTGTCTTTATATGTTTTCGGCATATCGTTGTGCATATGTATTGTAGCTCTTCAGCTCTTTGTTCGAGCTCTTCTGCATTGTTAATCGTCCATTTTTCCTTTTCTATCACCTTTTTTAGTTCGATCTTGTATTGTTTCCAATTTGTTTCGTCGAAGTCGTATATTGTGTGTTTTCTTATTTCTGTGGTTTTTATGTCTTTGTCATATGTTATGTATCTATGTAAGCTTAACGATTCCTCCTCCTGAACTTTCCAATTTCTTATTGTCAGTCCTTTTGTCAGCGTGACGTCTATATAGCTGTATTCTCTGTGGTTTGTAAATGTTGGTATCTGTGTTGGATCGTTATTTATGTCGTATACATGTGTCACTGTCCAGTCAAGTAATTTGTCGCCTCTTGCATCTATCTTTGTGCCCCCCCATGTTGCGTGGTGTGCATTTATGTCTCCAGCTAAGAGGTGTGTCCTTTCTTTATGAGTCATCTTTTGTGTAAAGTCTGTCAGTCTATTATTTTCGTTTCCGCCTGGTTCGTCGTATAGGGATGTAATCAGTACTTTTGTTTTGTCTTTCCTTGTTATTTCTATTGTTGCATAATTCTTGCTCGTTAGTTCTCGTCTTATTGTTATGTTTGTTAGCGTTCGTTAATATCTGTGCTTTTCTATTTGTGTCGTGTTCGTGTGTTATGTACTCTTGATTTTCTATGTATTGTCCGTATGGTTCCTGTATAATGGCTATGTCTATGTTCTCTTCTTTCATTTTTTGGTATAGTAGTATCGTTGCTTCTTTTCATCTGCCCAGATTTATTTGAATTATTTTCAAGGTCATTGTGAGTAGTCTATTGTTTGTCTGGCTTGTCTTTCCTTCCGTTGGTATACCAGGCATCTCCGGTCTCGTGCCGTGTGTTGTCTCATTTCTTGTCTGGTTCCGTCTATTTTGCAGTTGGGGCAGTCTAGTCTTTTACTCTGGCATGTGCGACCTTCGTGTGGTCCTCCGCATTTGTGGCATCTGCTTTTTGCGTCACAGTGTTTCGCCACGTGTCCATATTTGTGACAATTGTAGCATAGTGCTACACTTATTTCTTCCGCCACCCTTATTCTCTGGAGGTCTATATACATGGTCCCTTTTTTTAGCAGTCTTTTCGCTATGTTTGTGTCCGTTTGTAAGATTATGTTCTCTTTGTATTCGTTCCTACAAGTCTTTCGTGTCAGTATTCGTGTGGTTTTTCTAAATGTGTCTCCGTCTATTTCCTCGTTTTCATATGGTATTTGAACAATTAGTTCTTCGTCTGTGTACCCCTTTGTTATCCCAGTCAACATTATGGTCGGTTTCTTTTGTTGGTCGGTTCGTACCTGTACATCCTTGTTGGTTTTCAGCACTTGGGTTAATTTTTCTTGTTGTGTTTTGTCCGTACATTGTATGATTACCTTTCCGTCCTTTATTGGTATTATGTTTTTTATTTTGTCTCCGTGTAATACATCTTTTGTTGCTTCTGTCAGTTTCTTCATCACTTCCTTATGTTCTTTTATGTTATTTATCCCTATAATTGTCTTATGTGTTTGTTTTTGTTCGGGTGTTTTCCAGCCACCATTCGTGTCGTTGTTAGTTTTTGTTTGCGATGTCTGTTGAAGTAAGAACTGCTGGCCAAATATATTTGGCGCCAGTCCACTTCTATAAAATAACCTGCTGACAACTATTATAATCAGTCTAGTGCGCATGCGCAGCTAGAGAAATATTATGGCCGCTAAAGGTGGAGATGCCAGTTCTGTGGAGATAACGAATAGATAACGGCGTCACACCTTCAGCAGTAAACCTAACCTCCATTTTGTTTATATTTGTGTTTCCAAGTTTGTTAAGTCAACGATTAAAGTGTTCTAAAATACCAGTATTTGTCGATCCCCTCTTACATGGTAGCAGTGCTTGTGACGTTAAAAGCAATCCACAATCAAGCAAGACGGATCCGAAATAGCAGAGAAGTGACAAGTTAAAGGGCCACTCCAACTTCAGGTCATGGAAACAAAGAGTCGAGCGTGACATGCTTGCTCTAGGACGCTCCCAATTCTTAAATTACGACATGGGTGGACCAGACTGCACAATGAGTAACGAAGAAAAGCACATGTACAATGCTCAAGTGCTACAGTATTTGGAAGCATCGTTGCAGCATGCTCCCAAAACAGTGATAGAGAACGAGCAGTCAGCAGCCGAAGCTTTCCAAAAGCTGACAAAGATGTTTGGTAAAAATGATGTCCAGAAGATGGTTGAACTACTGGACAACTTCGGCAAGACGGTGTACTACCCAAGGATGAATCCGGTCAATTTCGTCTCCCAGTTTGAGAGAAGTATTCAAGAATTCAAGGAACTAGGTGTTCCATTGGACCCAAAAATAGTGGTGGCGTATTTCCTACACAAAGTAAAGAATGCTTATGGGTTCCTGGCATTCTTTACAACGATGACCACTTTACCTGAGGAAACCAGATCTTATGATTTTGTGAAGAATGCATTTTTAGAGGTAGCCAACAGCCAATACTTCAGAGAGGTTGACAACCTTGTATACAAGTAGTAGTTTGAATGATATTTGTTCTGAATGTTTTGATGACACAGATAAGAATCTCGAGACCGAGATCAATGAAGTTTATACTGCATGTTCCTTATGTTTTGATTATCCCATTGGAGAATGTAATATGTTCACGAGTAATCTTAATTCCGTTTCAGTTCTCTGCATTAAATGTGGAAAGAGTGATAATAATATATGTGATTTCTGTTTAGAGAGCCGACATGATAGGTCATAAAGGGAGCCCCATACCAAGAAGGAAAAAATTCTTTCAAAAGTCCTTCGCATTTGAAAGAGAAGAAAGGAGACAGTAGTCCCTATTCTATCCATCAACTCGAGAAAATTAAGAAAATGACACCAGCTGAAAAACGAGAAGCCAGCTGTAAAAAGTGTGGTTTATTATTCCATCGGTCAGCTGCATGTACCAATACAGAAAGAGAAGGACTGTAGGAAACTGAAGGAATACAAATCTAGTAAGTCACTGTTTGATCTAAACAATTTCTGTAAATTTGCAACATTTCTAGTTGATTCTGGTGCATCCCACCATGTGGTGAATGTACAAAATATTCTGTTGGATTATAAGGCTTATGATAAGCCTATACCTGTTGTTTTAGCATCGAAAACTGGAAACATAGTGTCAATGGGTCAGGGAACTCTTCCATTACTTGTACAGTTTGGAAAAAGTTCGCACATTGTACATCTAGCTAATGTTCAGTATGTCCCGGTAATAAGGGATAATGTTCTCAGTGTCCGTGCATTTAACGTTCAGTTTGGGACAAGTCTTGTACTGAATGCTAATAATGGTTTTATTTTGTCTAGAAAATTAAGAAGAAAAATATCACTTGTTTTCGTTTCGGAAGGCGTGTATAGAATATCGGCAAGGATAAAGTCAAGTGGAACGAATAATGTTAATTATAAAGAAAATAAAGGTACAAATAAAATGTTAGATTTGAAAGAAAATTCGTTTAGTGAAATGAAACTCTCAGTTATCAAAACCAATACCGTTAATAATACAAGAAGAGAAACACGTAAGCTACGTAAAAAATTCACTAGCGATCAGTTAAAAAGGTTGGCTCAAGAAGGTAGTATGTGGCACCGTAGAATGGGTCATATATCTTCATCTTATTTAGGAAAACTACCTAAAGTTGTTCAAGGATTAAAGAACTCACATATAATTTAAGCACAGGTAGTTGTTCAATTTGTTCAAAAGCGAAAATGACCAGAAAAACATGTGCGAAAGAAAGAGATAGAGCTACTAGAGCTTGTGAAATTCTTCATGCTGATCTGTTAGTTATTAATCCGCCAACACAATACACTAAGAAAAAGTATGTTTTAATCATTCTTGATGATTATTCTAGATATGCACAAATTTTCTGTTGAAACAAAAGTCTGAAACTTCTAAGTTTTTGAAAACTGCTCTTAATAGTCTTCACTCATTATTTCCTGGTCCTGGTCAATTCAGTAAGTTACGGTGTGATAATGGAACAGAGTTTATCAGTGAAACAAGTCAACAAGTTCTCCATCAGTTTGGTATACAAATTCAGTTAGCAGAACCTTATCAACATGAACATAATGGAACAGCTGAAAGGTTTAACAGAACACTCCAAGAAAGAGCTAGAGCCTTGTTATTTGAATCAGGCTTCCCAGTTACTTTTTGGGGTTTTGCCTTTTTGACCGCTTGCTATCTATACAATCGTAGGCCTCATTCATCTGTAGATTTTTTCACTCCATATGAAAAACTTTATGGAAAACAAGCCGATCTGCAAAATATAAGAATTTTTGGTTCACAAGCAGAAGTTAAAAACGAAAATGTTCCAAAAGGTAGAAAGTTGAACACAAAATCTAGTACAATGTATTTAGTAGGGTATACTGATACTGGCTATCTGTTGTATAACCCTAAAACACATAAGACAATTACATCTTGTAATGTTTTAATTAATGAAAATCTGACCTACAAGTCATGTGAATCAAAGTTATCAGTCCCTAGTGATGAACTTATAATTTCATCTGAACCAGTAAGGACATACCTGTTATGCCTCTTGACGGCAAATCTGTTGTTTCTAATGTAAACGAACCTGATACAAACATACAAGTTGAACAAGAATCTGGTTCTGGAAGTCTAGTACAAAGGAACTCAGAAAATTCAGTTGATCAAACAAGTGCAATGAATATGTTAGAAAATATTTCAGTTAATTCTCAGATAAATAATGAGATAGAATATGAAGAAATTCCCGAGTTACAAGATTTTGATAATCAAGAAACCAGTGGACTTGACATAAAAGTTTCAGTTAATGCCACAATTTTGAATCCATTTGGTTTTGTATATGATTCAAAGATATATCAGACAAGTAAAACACCTCAAACGTATCTAGAAGCAATCACCAGTTCAGAAAGTAGTAAGTGGATGACTGCCATTCAGTCAGAACTTGAAGCAATTAACCAACACAATGTTTGGGAAATTGTTGAAAGAAAACAAGGTATGAAAACTATTCCTTTAAAATGGGTATTCACAGTTAAGGACAATGGTGTATATAAGGCTCGTTTAGTTGTTGTAGGATGCAAAGATACTGAAAAGTATACTTCTGAGGAAACTGCATCTCCTACACACCAACTCTATCAGTAGTTAAATTATTATTTGCATTATCAGTTTCTAGAAAATGGCATATTGAACAGTTGGACATCAAAACAGCATTTCTTTATGGTGAAATTGATAGACCAAAATATGTGAGTGTACCTGAAGGAATCAATCTGGATAAAACTAAGGTAATTCTTAAGTTACGAAAAGCTATTTATGAAATATCGATAGCACCAAAATGCTGGTTTATGACACTCGATAATTTTCTGAAGAATTCTGGTTTTGAACCAAATTTACGTGAACCATGTTTGTATAAGAAAGAGGAAGATAGTGAGATTATTTTGATTCTAGTATATGTTGATGATCTATTCATTACAGGTACCTCTGAAAAGCTTATTCAAGAAAATGTCAATATGTTCAAATCACGTTTTAATATCAAACAATTTGGCTATCCTACTAAGTTTCTTGGTTTGGAAATCAGTAGATCAGAAAATCAGTTGTTTCTTCATCAAACTCAATTTGTGAAGGAAATGCTTAAAGAATTTCGAATGGAAAACTCAAATTCTGTTGATACTCCATTGGTTCCACAAGGAAATCATAAAGTTCCCGAAGTCACTAATGAAGCAGATTTTCCGTACAAGAAAGCCTTAGGCTCTCTGTTGTATTTAAGTTTATTTACAAGACCCGATATATCTTTTGCTGTAGGTTATTTATCTCGATTCCTAGCCAATCCACAACAGTATCATTGGACATTAGTAAAAAGGGTTTTCAGATATTTGAAAGGTACCAGTCAGTTGGGTCTGAAATATACAGCAGGTTCCCCAACGTTGTCATGCTATTGTGATGCAGATTTTGCAGGTGATAAGAAGAGTCAAAAATCGACAACCGGCTTTGTGATTTTTGCATTCGGTAATCCAGTTGTATGGTGCTCAAAACTTCAAACAACATTAGCACAAATTTCAGCAGAAGCAGAATTTATTGCATTTACTCATGCTACTAATGAAGTTCTATTTTTAGCACAGTTATTGGTAGAAACTGTGGGTATCAGTTCATTTCCTGTTGATATATATGAAGACAATGAAGCAGCAAGACAAAACTGTCTTGCAGGTACAAGTAAAAGTCGTTTGAAATATATTGCACGTAAATATTTATTAACTCGTCAACATGTAAGTGACAAGAAAATTAATATTGTGAAGATTAATACCAATGATCAGATTGCTGACATTCTTACAAAACCTTTAAGTGCAGCAAAGCTAAGTAAATTTTGTAATCACCTTGTATTCTATGAGGCTTGATTTCTCAGTTGATTTGTATACAAATAACCCAATATGTTCTTTTTTTTCAGTTATCTGTTGTTTATCCATGTATTGTTCAACATACTCGGATAATACTATAATGTCTGTTAAGTATTTGTCTGTGTGGAAAGGTTCTTCGTTCCTGGAAACATGTTGAGACAATACTAAAAATCTGTTGAGTATTTGTCTGTGTGGAAAGGTTCTTCGGTTCCTGGAAACATGCTTAGACAATACTAAAATTCTGTTGTTTGTTTTGTCGGAGTTTTATTGAAAGGTTCTTCGGTTCCTGGAAATATACTCTAATAAATATGTTTATATGTTAAGTGTTTATTCAAGTCATGTAGAAAGGTCTCCGGTCCCTGGGTACATACTTTCATAAACACTAGTGTCTTGATTTGAAGGGTCTCCGGTCCCTGGTAATAATAAATGCGAAAGCAAAAGAATTCGGACACGTATAATGTGTGTGATGAATTAATCAAGTTACTTCTATATAAAGGAACTTAATATGTATCTGTTATATGTATATGTTGATCTGATGGTATAATATCACTTGTAGAAGGGTCTCCGGTCCCTGAACACAATGTATTGATACCATACAAAATATTCAGGAAAGTTGGTTCGCTATAAAGAACCCTATTCGATTGCCTCACAGTAACAGCCTCTACAGTTCCACTGACAATCTTGTTGATTTAGTTTTAAGACTTGATTTATATAAACTCAAAAGAAATATTAACTATTATTTGTATTTATTGTACTGTATATATTCTATTTAACTATTGAAATCAGTTGGTTGGAATTTATCTGTTATCTGTATATGTCTTATCTGTTGACTAGTTGTCAGTTCCTCAGTTTGCTTATTCTTACTTCTTTGTCTTGTTTCTTCATTTCGTATAATTGTACTATTTCTTTCAATTTTTTATCTTCCCTAATGGTTTGGTCTCCGTCCATTTCAATATCGGTGAATGACCTCTCTCTCACTCCTTCCGTGTCTTCACCGGTTCCATAATTCTTCCTCTTTCTCGTGTCTGGTGACCTCGAAAGCGGTTGTGTACGCGGTATTTGGCCTAACCGTTTGGCCTCCTGTTCAATATCCTTCCATCGCGTTTCTATTTCGTTCTCACTATCTTTTTCATTTGATGTTGCTGTTACGTTTTTCTTATTGGTTTTATTGTTAATGTTCAAACTCATAATGTGTCTCACAAGGGCCGAATTATATGGTCACCTCCCAGCAGTGCGCCCGTACTGGGAGGAAGGCTATATGTCCCACTGGGTGCGCCTGGTGCCCAGTGGTGAGAAAGTTAGGAACCGGTCTGCTCCCCGGCCATGCATCCCTTCGGCACTTATCTACACCTTAGGATTGGAGGTTTTTATAGAGGTTGGCTCCTCAGTGAGTCGGGCGGTTAAGCCAAGCTCCCCGTCCACCCTAAGACTTGACTAGGTCAGGACGGTATGTACAGGGCGGCGAACCGCCAGGTCCTAGGGCACCTCGGGTTTGGCGATCCCCGTACTGCACATCCGAAGATGCGCAGCCCCTGAGTTTTTTGATCAACTTGGTTTCTCCACTCTTCTCTGCCCCCCCGACCTGAACGTCCGAGACGCCCCTGCCGGTTGGGACCGAGTGTCCTTGTGGGTACTCAGCCCTACTGCCGCGTCAAGGCGTTGATCATTTTCTGGAATCAGTGGGGGCAACCGTCAGAGCAGGAAAAACCCTTCGCTCATGACGTCTGTCCGCACTTTTGTAACCAGAAAGTAGGGATGGAGTCGGGCAGTCTGATGGGTGTGAACTCTGTTGGGACTCCTGCCGGGCTCGTGCCGGGGGGACCCGTTCAGGGCTCCGCACCATCAGACACACCCGTTGATCCTCCGGGATCTGTTGATCCTCCAGGATCTGCGGGTACAACGGAACAGTTGGCTGACTGAGGATTTATCTCTCCTCATGGCGGCCAACACATTTATTACGCGAGTAAACTTGCACCATTGCATTGTGTAACGACCCCTTTTTGCTTACCACTTAATTTAACCTTTAAACTTCGGTTGCTCGAGCGCCAGTTGCGATAGGTTTTACAAGGTCGCAACGCCTTGCCGGATGTCGCACAATAAACCTGAGTAGCCTTTATACAGTTGGAGAAGGAATCTATTGTAATCTAAGGTGTAAGCGATTACTTGAGGGTTGTTTCTAAATGGCAGAGAAGACAAGCAGTAGAGTAAAACACACACGAAACTATATACAATATAATATGAAACAAAATAACAATTCTATAATATGTACAAGTATAACCAAAAATAAAAACAAAATGTGTGGTTCTCCTCTTGAGCTGTAATAAAATAATTATTTACAAACAGCAGGCGACGAGTCAGAAGAGCATACGACGTGAGAGGTAAATAAAATAATTGGTCGGAGAAATAACTCGGTAATCAAATGTTTGGAGGTTAGAGCATACACAAGTACTGTTCAGATTATATGAGCCAAACGGTCTTGTTCTATTCTATTCTCTGCTATCTATTAAACTAATGAACAATAATTCACAAAAAAAAACTAATAAACTGTCTCTGGTAATTGATAAATAAGAATGAATGTCGGAAGTCAGTGTCAAACCCAGATGACAGTTTAGGAGGTTACCATTCGAGCTAGGCCAACAATAGGTAACCCACCTCACCTGACACACAGGGGACGGTTTAAAGAAAACAATTAAATCGAAATGAAAGTCGCAATCAATTACCCAGAGAACTGCTGAAAATAAGCAAATAAATTAAAAACGAAAATCTCAGAATTAACTCACATCCGAAGAATGATGGTCGAATCAAATAAACAGAATAAGGAACGGGAACAATTTCTTAATCGGATTGCTACGAGAAAAATCTCAGTCAAACCCAAGTAACAGTTTAGGAGGTTACCATTCGAGCTAGGCCAACAATAGGTAACAGACCTCACCTGATACACTGGGGACGGCGGAAAATTAAATAAAATAAAAAAAAAACCACGATATTAATTTACTCTCGCAAAATAAATATCAGTCAAACCCAAGTAACAGTTTAGGAGGTTACCATTCGAGCTAGGCCAACAATAGGAAACGAACCTCACCTGATACACTGGGGACGGCGGAAAATTAAATAAAAACACGATATTAATTCACTTTCGCAAAATAAATATCAGTCAAACCCACGTAACAGTTTAGGAAGTTACCATTCGAGCTAGGCCAACAATAGGCAACGAACCTCACCTGATACACTGGGGACGGCGGAAAATTGAATAAAAACACGATATTAATTCAAACCGAAAAGAAAATCGACCAATCGTTCAACGGTAAAATATTACCAATAGAAATTCCGTAATATACAGCAGACTACAGAGAAAAGAACAAATAACGGAAAATAATTAGCTCAAAATGTCTTACCAGGAGTACTTCACACACTCGCGGTCGGTAAAGAAAAATACTGAAATTTATTTTTCTAAATGAAAAATAAGCGGTGAATACCGGAATACTTGCGATGAAACTTTTAAAGAAAAACTACCAAAACTTTTAAGAGAGCAATAGTGAAAACTAGGCGAAGTAATTAGCAACGAAAACTAGCGAAGAAACTAACCAAGAATGAATAAAATGCCCTCGGTCAATGGTTTTATTAACCCCATAAGGTGGGGTGTCATGCGCCAAAATTTCGGAAAAATCACATAGTGGGATTAAAACGGCTACATTTGATTGGCTGACAACATTTGACATCACTTCCTGTTTCTAGAACATTCCAGAAAATTATCGAAAGTCGAAAAAACGGAAAGACGCAGCCAGCGTCCTTATCAAACTAGCAATCCATAAAAACGCGAGAGACATGTGTAAAAAAACGGAGAACAACAAACTACATCTCGTACTCCCGTTTTTTATACATGGGATTGAAATTAAATTTGATCAGAATAATTTAAATTATTATTTCTGCAGGAATAAATTTTCGAATTTATTTTCTGGAAATTCTGAACGGAATGAAAATACAAGAAATGCATGAACGTACTATTCAATTGACTTAATTATGTTTCATTCAGCTGTCGTGGAATACGGAAAAGTGAATTAATCGAAATATGAAATTGAAGAAATCAAAAATAACATTTTCTACTGAAATAAAATAATTTCTACGGTATTTGAAATCGCTTACATTTTACTTTTACTACACACAAAGTTTGTCTAAGCTGTATACAGTTTGGTCGGAAATTACGTAAATAAATAAAATACAATTCTTTCGAATAAACAATTCTTATTCTTCGGTATATTATTACACGGTTATATTCAAAACAATTATTTCCAAATTCTGGTTTCCTATGTACAAAACGTAATTGAATAAATTCACCCTATTCAACTATATACAGTCCGGTTGGGAATCGAAGAAATGAAAAATACTTTTCTCCACGGAAATGCCCAACGACTAAATAATTTCAATTATATTTTCCTATGACGAATTACATGAAATTTACGTAATCGGCAAAACTACGGACTCTTACTACACGATAATCGTCTGAAGAATATTACGCGTATGCATTGGCGAGAGGACGTAGTTGTTTGTGCTCCCCATTTTCACTGAGATTTTCTGCGATATATTGACTAAAGATCAATTGTGCCAATATTATTCCAACAGTAAGTAACTCAGACTGCATAAATACGTTTTTCCGCTTTTGAGAGTACTTCATTACATTTATTTGTTTGATATTACAAACAATAACACAATCGATCATCAAAACATATTCGCTTGCTTGTGTGACCGTTGACCTTGGTCCGCGCCCCGGGGAACCAGTTCTTAACTTCTGTACGGGGTACTGGGTGATGTGTTAACGCTTCAGGCTCACGTGCGCGTGTTTCCGTATATCTATTCGTTTTGTGTTGGATCGTTCTCTACCCTCCTTACCTATTACAAATTCCCATATCCGTGGCCTTCCTCCTCTGTCGAAGACTTTCTTACGGGCCCAGGAAAGTGAAGAGTCTACTTGTTTTTTCCTTCCTTTTGTTCATTGCTCCAGTATGCCGCGCAGTTGTCAGGGGTGCACTAGGTCTATTTCCAGTACGGCTGGTTATGTATCGTGCGGAAAATGCAAAAAATATTTCCACTCAGAATGTGTGAACCTAACTACCTCTGACCTTGATTTCTTGAGGGAGAGTGGTGGGAAATGGTGTTGTCCGATGTGTACCTCAAGTGAGCGCCTGCTTAGAAGTAATTCTGGTAGCTATCGATCCCCATCTCCTTCCCAAAATACCAGTACTCCACCCACGGCCGAATCAGGTGATAAAGCTATGACTCTCACGCATTTCAACCTACTGATGGATCAAGTGCGCGGTTTAGTTTCTACTTTGGAGCGCGTTGAGCGTAGACAAGATGATATCTTGACTCGACCAGAGGATTGCACTGCTGCCATTAACCGTCATTCTGATACTTTGGCCGTACATCAGACCAAGATTGATTCTTGCGTTGCCGATATGTCTGTGCTCAAAGATACCCAGACCCAATTCACACAGGATATAGCATCATTAACCAATAAAGTTGCCAACCTGGGGACTTCCCCTCAACAGACATCTTCTGATATTTCACCCCAAACAGTGGTTCCGGAAATTCTTGATCGTGTAAAGCGTTCTTATAATCTGATAATAGCTAACGTCCTTGAATCTAACACCGCCTCTGATAGGGAAACTATTCACGATATTGTGGACCATGTGAGCACCTCGTCCGGTCAACTAATTACCAATGTGTCTAGGATGCACGCTAGGGACCCTACCCGACCTCGGTGGATTAAGGTTACTTTTTCAAATCCTGAGATTGTACGGACCATCCTACGAAACAAATCAACAATCCTCGGCAATCCTCGCTTTCGTTCCATCAAAATTCAGGACTACAAGTCTAGGGAACAAAGAGCAAGTCTGAGGTCATTGCGGGCTGAACTGGATGAGAGGCAATCCGCGGGTGAAAAAGACCTAACCATAAAGTATGTCAAAGGAATTCCCACCATAGTTGACGCATCACCTTCGACCACCAATCAAAATCTAAAAAACTGAGTCATGTACACAATTGGCCTGTTATCTACACCAATATTTAATCCTTGCCATCCAAGCTCTCTGAATTGATCTCCTTCGTACAGTTACACAAACCCTTTCTCATATTTATCTCCGAATCTTCTCTCCTCGAATTCCTAACTCTGCAATCCACATTCCAGACCACACAATATACAGAGAAGACAGTAGAGAAGCACCAGGTTATCGGGGTGTATGCATGTATGTTCACAAACATATTACCAACAACTTTTCTGTCAATTCCCTCCACCAAGATTGGACAGACATCGATAACGTATTCCTGAAGATTTCCAGCCCTCAATTTTCACTTTTGACCGGATGTATATAAAGGCCTCGTCCATGCGACGCCGACCAAGACTGTGCAAATTTCTTGTCTGAATTATCGGAGACAAATAATAATACCTTGATCATGGGGGACTTCAATTGAGCTGATCTCAAATGGCCTGTTAGCAACGGACTTAATTTGTCCAATATTATAAGCAGAGCAGTGAACTGTATTCGGTTTTGATATTAAACAAAGCAAATCAAGCAAATTTGTAATTAACAGGTTTATTAAGTCAATTAGCTCGAACAACAACAACGAATCATTCTTATGTTATCTTAATATCGGCTAGCACACATGTCGAGATTATTTCAACTCAGGCGCACAGACGGTAAACTTTTAAATCGTAACAAATGATATTCAGATATACAGGTGGGCCCAAAATACAATTTATCACTATCCTTAACATTCCACCCACTTCATTTGAGTTAGATCAAATGATGAAATGATTTGTAATAAAACAATTGTGAATAAAGGAATTCTGACACATAATAGGCAGCTATACAATTCTAGAGAAATTTCATAAAGTTAACAATATAAACAAATTGAAATAAAAAATACATACAAATAAATGAACAATGTTATCAATTAGGATATGTCACATTCAGGCATTGCTTTCGACAATAAAATCAACTTATTGATCGGGCGTTCTAAAACGGTAGTAGCTGTTCGCAACTTCACTACACGAACTAGGTTATCTTTCCCGTAGAAAACCTCAGTCACTCTGGCCAAAGGCCATTTGGCAGGAGGGGTATTTTCAGTAGTAATTAAAACTAGATCATTTACCTGAAGAGAAGGTTGACTTGACTGCCACCTATTCCCGACCTGAAGAGATTGAAGATATTCTCGCGACCATTGTTTCCACCAATGAGCAAGCATTTGCTGTACAATTTTCCATCTTTCAGGAGACACTTTAACTTCTAAACAAGAGGGCTCAGGAACAATGAAGGAAGGTGAGCTTATCAAAAAATGAGCAGGGGTAAGCGGTTGTAAATCGCCAACATCATCGTGCAGACTCAGTAAGGGTCTAGAGTTCAAGCAAGCCTCTACCTGCGTCAGCAGTGTGTAAAATTCCTCGAAATTAAGAGAATGAGATGCTATAACTCTTCTTAGATGATGCTTGGTGGACTTGACTGCAGCCTCCCATATTCCTCCAAAATGCGGGGCAGCAGGCGGGTTGAAATGCCAGTTAGTACCTTCAGCGACTAAAGCTCTAGAAATATCATTAACGAAGGCCGTAGATTTCTGAAATAACTGCCTGAGCTCCTTATTGGCTCCAACAAAAGTTGTTCCTCGATCACTGTACAGATCTGAGCAGAATCCACGCCTTGAAGTAAACCTTCTAAACGCAGCAATAAACTCTTTGGATGAGTAACCAGAGACCAACTCTAGATGTACAGCACGAGTGCTTAAGCAAATGAATAATGCGATATATCCTTTGTAGGTCTTTCGACCACGACCAGGGGAAAATCTAACATTGTAAGGGCCAGCATAGTCCACTCCAGTCTTGAGAAAAGGACGGCTAGGACGAGTTCTAAAATTTGGCAAATTTCCCAATTTTTGATACATGGTGCTTTTCCTGTATCTTAAACAAGAACTACATTTAAGAATTATACTTTTAACTAGCTGTCGTCCCCGAACTATCCAGAAATCTCTTCGTAGCGTAGCAAGTGTTAGTTTAACCCCACCATGTAAAGTTTTTGAATGATAATATTTAACCAAGAGTGAAGAAAGCGGCGATTCATAAGGCAAAATAAGCGGATGCATTTCTTCGAATTCAAGTAAGGAATTCTGCAGTCGACCACCCCAATCCTCATGGAGAAAGGGATCTAATTTCAAAATTTTGCTATTTTTGGATAATGAACAATTTTCTCTAAGCAATTTAATTTCTTTAGCATAGTGAAATTGTTGGACTAAGTATACCCAAAGTAGACTCTTGCGTATTTAATTGAACAGTATCCGGAATTGGAATGTTAACAAACCAACTTAATGAAAACAAATGGCTTCTATAAGATTCGTCTTTTCCACTCCGTAACTTAACGAGAAATCTTAAAACATGAGCAGTAACTCTCAAGAGTTTTTGTATTTCCGAGAATCTCCCAAGTAGATCCCAAATTGGTTTAGGATGTTCCTTTGACTTTGACAACAAATCTAAACTGAAGTTGCAATTGGTGACCAGCGACGAGCTGCAAACATGGAAATCGCTTGAGATGTCGTAGCATATGGTTCTGAATTACTTCTCAACCATGTTGAACCCTGCCACCATAACTGATAACATAGCAAGTCACTTGGCCTCAGACCTCGAGAAATACAATCAGCTGGATTTTCAGTTCCCTTCACATGTCCCCATGAAGCATCAGGAATCAAAGTATGAATTTTGGAACACCTATTTGCAATGAATGTAGGCCACCGTGAGGGATGGTCCTTTAACCAAAACAAGACATCAGTGGAATCGGACCACAGATGTACTGTACAGTTTTTCAAATCTAACGCGTCAAAAACTCTTCGAGTAAGTTTAGCCAGCAAAGAAGCTGCGCACAACTCCAATCTTGGGATAGTTAGTAAGGGTTTTATGGGCGACACTTTCGTCTTAGCTTGCAGCAAACTCACAATTGTCTCACCTCCACTGACAATACGTAGATAAACCACAGCTCCAAAGGCAAATTTTGAAGCGTCAGCAAACCCATGCAATTCGCAGAAACCAGCATCAGGACTATAATTCAACCAACGATTGATTTTCAGACCATCAAGATTAGAAAGATCTTGGTACCAACATAACCATTGTCTGGCCATATTAGAATCCAAGTGGTCATCCCAATCTATTTTGTTTATCCAAAGCTGTTGCATGAAAATTTTGGCAGTGACAATCACAGGTGAGAGCCACCCCAAAGGATCAAATAGCTTGGCTATTTTAGAGAGAATAATTCTCTTAGTAAGGGTTATTTCGGTACAATCAGAGGTATTTGAGACTCTGAATATGAAATTATCTGTTTCTGGGCTCCAACCGAGACCAAGAATACTGACTATATTATTATCAGTAAAAGTATAACAATTATTTCACTATCGGATACGCTATGTAATAAATCATTGTTATTAGCTAACCATTTATGCAACAAAAAACCGCCAGAGCTACAAATCCCAATCAGTTGGCTTTGTTTGAGTAGGGCTTCCTCCAGAGTATAACCTCCCGAAAGGGTGTCATCCATATAAGTCTCCTCTTGTAAAACAACAGCGCCCAAAGGAAATCGATGTTGTTCATCCCTAGCAAGCTGTCTTGTTACCCTAATAGCTAAGAAAGGGCTAGACACCATTCCATATGTCACCGTTAGAAGCTTCCAAATTTTTATAGGTTCATCTGTGTTGAACCTCCAGAGTATACATTGAAAACCCTGATCTTCAGGATGTATTAATATTTGACGAAACATCTGTTGAATATCAGTCACAAACACGAACTGGTATTTTCTCCAACGCAAAATTAAAGTGGTTAAATCAGGCAACAGATTAGAGAATGTAGAGTGTCATTTATTGAACAGCTATTCAAAGCTTTAGCAGAGCCATTGAATACCGTTCGCAGTTTAGCCATAGATCCAGTTTGTTTCATGATTCCGTGGTGAGGCAGCAAGTAACGAACAGTAGCAAGATCATCGTCACTCACCACTTTCATGTGATTTGAGTCGATATAGTTTTGCATGAACTCCCGGTAAAGACGAGCAAATTCCGGATTTTTCTTAAACTTCCTCTCCATTCGTTCCAAAGAATTTTTGGCAATATCATATGTACCAGGAAAGCTCAAGCTAGATTTATCATCTATTTTAAATGGCAATTGCACTATATAACGACCATTGGGAGCACGAGAGCAAGTATCAGCAAAGAATTTCTCAGCAGCAATCTCAGCAGGAGTAAGAAGTCTTTCACCGTCGGTGAAGTCCTCTTGTGCAAAAAATTTATTCAGAAGATCACTCAGCAACATCTGATCTTCAGACACCTGCAAAACTGAAAGCGAATGTTCGGAGTAGGAGCTTGGGGTGTTTCCAGAAACAATCCATCCAAGCACTGTCTTCATAGCTATTGGCTCATTAGTTTTACCACGACTAATTTCCCCCTCAACAATGTCAGCATGTACAGAAGAACCCAAGAGCACATCGATTAGCAAAATAAGATCAGCTAAAGTAAGATGCTTTAAGTGAGGAAAATCAGTCCCAGAGTTATTGAGGTTAGGCACATACGAAGTTATTTTCGGAATAACAAAGGCTTGTACTGGGCAATGAATTTCGGAGTTGAACCGGGGCCTTAGAAGAAAATTGACCAACTTCCTGCATGTGTAATGCTTTCTCCCTCCAACACCAGAAATCGGCAAGTTCACCGGTTGGTATTTCAAGTTGAGTCTTTGAAACAAATTCTCAGAGATAAAAGAAGATTGAGAACCCTGATCTATAAGAGCTCGGGCCACAATGAAACTACCATCATCAGAACAGATCTTAACGATAGCCGTAGAAAGCAAGACGCCATTTGGCACTCTATATTGATTAGCCGTCATATTCTCAGCAAAAGAACAATTGATTGACCCTGAAGTAGAAGGTCCAGAATTGAGAGGTTCCGGCTTGTCATTTTTTTGCAAACTTGTAGAAACTGGTTTTTTCGTTTCAGTATCAATATGAAGAGTAGAGTGATGTTTGTAATGGCAAATTTGGCAACGCTTTCTAGAGGAGCAATTTTTAATGTTATGTTGGCCAAGGCAGTTTAAACAACGTTTATGATCAAGAATAAATTCTTTTCGGTGTTTGGGGCTTTTTTTTATAACAATCACAGTACAAAAAAAGTGATTTTCATTGCAGAGCAGACACTTGTTTGATTGAGTCACCACCTGATGAACTTTAGTATTCGAGAACGAAATGGGTCTGGAATTTTTAGGTGGAGAAGAATAATTGGAATGACATAAAGTCTTACTGCTATCCTCCAATGCCTCCAAAACAATAACCTGATTCTCCAAAAAGGTCATTAATGTTGCATAAGTAGGAGGCTCCAAGGAGCAAGAAGAATTGCCAATATGCTTTTCCCACTGTTTTCGCGTTTCCGAATCCAACAGTGAAACAACATGATACACTAAAATATCATCCCAAGTTTGAGCACCTCAAGTGCAGCCAAAGGTGTGCTAATGTCAGATATTATTCTTTTAATCTCTGAAGACGATTCTTTCTTCATTGATTTCATAGCAAAAATGACAACAAATGAGCTGAAACGAGGCGACGTTTATTTTCATAACGCTCCAGTAATCTTTTCCAAGCAATTGCAAAATTGTCCTCCGTTATAGCAAAACTACTGACGAGGCGAGCTGCATCTCCCTCTAAACTCAACTTCAAATGATGTAATTTTGTAACATTAGAAATATTGGTTTTATTAACCACCAATGTAGTAAAAAGATCGCGAAAGGACTCCCACTCATGGAAACTGCCCTTGAACTTAGGCAAGGAAATAGGTGGCAATTTTTCTGAATCATCTATTCTAATGTTTTCAGTTTTTACTGCTAATGTATTTGAACCTTGATAGTTATCGAAAAATGATTGAAATTCAGAGCGTCTGTCTAAGTACAATTCCTCAACCATATCGAATTCATTCTGTTGGAAATAGTTAGATTTTTTAATTTCATCATCAATTTTTTGCAAAATCTTCGAGTGGTTACTTTCATATTTTAACCAAATTTTATCTAAGTTATCGATCCTAGTCTTACAGTTACTCAACGTCATCTTTGACGCTCCATCTTTTTTGAAATTGGTGTAAGACCTAGAAATTCTAGCCGCTAAAGATTGTTGTTCAAGCAATAAATCACTCATTTCGTTTGACAAAACAAGTAATGGCAATATAAAAAATCAAATAAAGCAAGAAAATATAGCAAAGCAAAAGCAACACCAGAATGTTCAACCTCAGAAAAGCAATTCACAACAGAAAAATTTGTAGCAATCTAATATAATAAATGTGAATTTTCATGCATATTACAGTAAGTAAATATAAATTGGAGTAAGTATCAATAACTACTTATGAACTGAAATTGAGCAAATTAAGCGAAGCAATTTGAGATTAATAATAAGTAGCAGTTGTGAAATCTTATGCAAATAGCAAGCAAATATAAATTGAATCAACAATAATGTGAATGTAGCAAAGCAAAATAAACTGCAAAATATTCAGACCTAGAAAAACACTTCACAATCGAATAATCTACAGCAAATAAGTATTCGAAAGTTGCGAATTTTTATTCTATAGCAAGAAATATGAACTGAAGCAAAACAATTCGAGTAATAAATGTGAAATTCAGATTGAATCCAACAAAAAAATGTAATTATATGAAATCACACCCAATATAAACAAAAACTTTCAAGTATTTATCGTTTCGCAATGAAAATAAGTCTTTCTGATCTCCAGCAACAATCAAGAAAATAAATACGATTAAATAAAGCTGTACGAAAATATTCAAATGTTTGTTTTTAATTTACTGAGTTATTATCAAAGATATTTTTGTAAAATATCTTCGGTTATTATCTTTGACAAATGTCAACACAGAATCACAGAGGATGGAAAGTTGGTTACCTCGTGTTCGATGGTTATACAAGATACTGGTGGCTCCACAAAGGTACCTGATATGACAGCTTAGCGCATCCACCCTTTTCTCGGGAAATCGAAAAAAAACGGTTGTAGATTGTAGAATATGTAGATGTGATATTTCCGACGAAACCAACCAGCAGATTGTTGAAACTTCCACTAACCTCAGTGAATTCGATGATCACTTGACAGGATTATCCATCAACTGACTTCTTGAAACTTCGAGAATATTTCGCAAACTCACAGCAAACTTCAACATCGGCACGACTGGACCACTAAATGTTAGCAACGGACTTAATTTGTCCAATATTATAAGCAGAGCAGTGAACTGTATTCGGTTTTGGTATTAAACAAAGCAAATCAAGCAAATTTGTAATTAACAGGTTTATTAAGTCAATTAGCTCGAACAACAACAACGAATCATTCTTATGTTATCTTAATATCGGCTAGCACACATGTAGAGATTATTTCAACTCAGGCGCACAGACGGTAAACTTTTAAATCGTAACAAATGATATTCAGATATACAGGTGGGCCCAAAATACAATTTATCACTATCCTTAACATGGCCACTTCCGTATTTACCGCCATCAACATCGCCATCTTATTCGTATGCCGAGCTAGTCTTCAACACTTACCTTCAGCAATTGGTGGAACTGCCTACCAGGTATAGAAATGGCCAGAGTCCGTCCATTCTTGATTTGATCCTTGTTAAAGACCCCAACCTCATTTCGGATATAAAATACTTGCCCCCATTCGACAGATCAGATCACGTCACGCTATCTACACGAAATACAGTTCCGCGCTTCAAACATCCAAAAACATCATAACAAGGCGGTACGAAAATTGGACTATGAAAATATCCCCAGGGAGATTGACGAGGTCGATTGGGAGTCTCTTCTCCTTCCCCTAGACAGCATCGACTTGGCATGGAGCACGTTTATCAGCACTATCGATCGGATTGTCACTAGCAACACCCCAGTGATAATCATCAAGCAAAATCCACTCAAACCTTGGATAAACGAACACTGTCTTCGCCTCATAAGGCGAAAAAAATCATTGTGGCAAAGATACCTCAGAACAAGATCTAATGCTGATTACGACTCACACCGAAAATTTTCCAACCATGTTTCGTCCTCACTTCATAAATCCAAAACTGCGTTCGAGAATAGTTTGGTGTCCTCTAGGAACAAGAAAAAACTGTTCAAATACATAAGATCTTTCTCTAATACCAAGGTGAGTGTTCCACTCGTCAGAAATCCTTCTGGTGGGGTGAGTGCTGACATGAAGGAGTCAGCTGATATTCTTGCTGAGGTTTTTTCTCAAGCATTTCCGCCCGAGCCACTTGGTGCCAGACCGTTGCCAACAACTCCTCGCTGTGTCTCTGATATATCTGGCATTGAAATTACAGAAGAAATCGTGAAAAAACACCTTGTTAACCTGAAAACATCATCAGCCCCAGGTAATGACGGAATATCTCCATATCTCCTCAATCGTTGTGCCAATGCTTTTGTCGCTCCTCTTACTCTCATATTCCGCAAGTCGCTTTCCTCCTCTTCTCTTCCCTCCGATTGGTTATTCGCCAGTGTAACACCGATTTTCAAGAAAGGAGACAAGCTTTGCCCTCACAACTACCGCCCCATATGTCTCTTATCTACTGCTTCGAAAGTGTTGGAGAGAATAATCTGTGAACAGCTTCTCGACTTTTCCCTCTCCAACAAACTAATACCTGATGAGCAGCACGGATTTGTTCCTGGGCGATCAACTGCCACCAACCTTCTTTCCTGTCTTTCCGACTGGACTAGAGCTTGGGATCGCGGTCAACCTACGGAAGTGATTTATCTGGACTTCTCCAAAGCGTTTGACAGGGTCCCTCTTGGCCGTCTGTTAATTAAGCTCGAACACCTGGGCATCCGAGGAAATTTACTGCAGTGGATCAGAGCCTTTCTATCTGGCCGCTCATATCGAGTGAGGGTTGATTGTGAGTTTTCTTCTTCGTCTTGGCCCGTACTCTCTGGTGTACCGCAGGGATCTGTCTTGGGTCCTCTTTTATTTCTTCTGTACACGTCCGACTTACCGTCCCTGTTCAGATCTTCTGTTTCCCTTTTCGCCGACGACGTAAAGGTTTACAACTGCCCCACAATACATCATTCCACGCTTCAGGATGATCTGGACAGACTGAGTGGCTGGTGCGACGACTGGTTACTTCCCCTCAATAGAAGTGCTCGGTTCTCCACATAGGAAAGAACAACCCTCGTAAACAGTACAGCATCGGTGGTCGGCGTCTGTCTCCTGTTTCCCGGCAGTGCGACCTTGGAATGACTGTCGAATGTCGAACATTTGAGACCATCTTCAAGTTTTACATTCGGCCCACGCTAGAATACGGAGGTCCTGTCTGGTGGTGTACTACGAGAGGAGAGGAGAGTGTGCTCGAGAAGACTCAGCGGTGGGCTACAAGGATTGGTTGTGGACCTGTTAGGCCCACATATGAGCAGCGGCTTGCATCCATGGCGCTCACGACTTTCGGAGACAGACGTATTCGCGGGACTTGATTTTCTCGTTCCGAGCTATGCATGGTATGCTAGGGGACAAATTCCGCGACATGTTTACCCTCAATCACGATACACAACACCGGTATGCCGACGCGCATCGAGAGTGACGTCACTGGGAACATTTCCATAGCATTTGCCTGATTGAAGAGAGAGAAGAGAGAGAGAAGGGAGAGAGAATTGATTAGAATTTGTTCTCCTAATGACGTAGATGGGTAAATGCTCGCGCCTGACGAGTTTAGACCACGAATCTGGCATACCGGTGTTTGTGTATCGTGCCCTCAATCACAACATCTCCGAGGACACAGATTCAAGTTGATACGAGAGAATTTCAACTAATCGGCGTCAAAATTTTCTTCCCAACAGAATCTTTAACACCTGGAACTCTCTTCCCGACTCCGTTGTCCAGTCCCGTCTGTCAGTGCGTTCAAGAGGGGTTACGACAGATGGAAATCTGAGCAGCAGCCATCACTTTTTTATTGATATAATTTCCGTTCTGTTTTGTTTCTACATACTCCATGAGCTACATTTCAATTGTGTTTTTCTTGTCATGTATATGCTTTTTTTTTAATGTACTATTGAGTTTATAGGTTTCCTGAACCTCAACTCTTGTTTGTTTATTATTAATAATAATAATAATAATAATAACCTCAAGGGCTCTGGAATGGTAAGTTCTAGAGTACGGGCTTAGCAAACCCGAGGTACCCGAGCTAAACCTGGCAGTAGGTATAAAATGCAACCCATAATGATGGTGCAATTAAGGAGTAGAAATATTGAGTCGCTGCCTGAGGATCGTCAGGGCATGTCTGGAGCTGGCGCTGGACATGACAGCATGCGGGACGTCAGTGGCAGGGCGCTGAGGAGGCGGGCCCCTGTCATACAAAACACTACAGCTCAACAGGCAGAACCAAGGAGGCAAACAACAGCAGTGCCACCCCCTACAAATAGTGCTACGCAGGATCTTCAACCAGCGTTCACTCAAGCAGGGTTACCCAGAAGACGCATGAAATGGACAAGTTGTATCAATGAAACGATCATGCGCATCTACTATAAAATAACAAACCTGGGTCAAGAACTAACTGGATACAGACAACGGTTATTCAATGAATTCAAGCGATGTTTTCCAGATCTACAAGTAACTGAACAGAGGATAGCTGACCAATATCGCGTAATCCTCAGAAACAAACTTATATCAGAAGACAGATTGCAGGAAATTAAAAATGAAGTTGTCAATGAATTAAACAACGAAGAAAACCATAATAGGGAAGAACACACAACTTCTGGAAACAGAGAGCACAACCATGGAGCAACACATGAAGAAAGAACAACTGAACTCCAATTACCGCTCCAAGAAGATATTCAAACGGACGACGAAACACAGAATGAACATTCATCACCTCAGGTTCATACCTCGGTAGAAACTGCCCATAAAATTTCGAACGAAGAACGACAAGCTCTAGTGGAACGTCTTGAATCAGCAATGCACAGATTATTCACCGAATACAACGGCACTGATCCACTCTCCAGACCAACACTACCTAGGATCAGATCATCCAAAAAGCTTGCAGTCATCCTCAAGATAATGAACACTGATGTCATACCAAAATTCCTTTCAATGGCAACACAACTGGAAACGATCCATCTCATCCTTTATTGTGCCGCAACAACTGTAGTGGAAGTGCTGGGCATGAAGACCAAACCAAGACAGCACTCAAATCAACCCTGTCCACAACCTCGCCTACCTCACTGGCAAAGGAGGCTGGAGGAAAAAGTTCAACGCTGTCGGCAGGACATAGGAAGGCTGACACAATATGAAAATGGCATCAGAACAATCAAGCTGAAATCGTTGGTGGAATCGATAATCTATCGAAATCGCAAGCACTCAAGCTATGAAGAAGAAAACACAACAGTAAAGCAGTGCATCGACACACTGAAACAAAAACTCAGTGTCTACTCCGAGAGATTGCGAAGATATAAAGAGAGCAACAGGAGGAAGCAAGATAACATCTCCTTTGAAAACTCGGAGAAAAATTTCTACAGACATCTGGATGGAAAACAACAGAACTCCCCAAACATCTATCCGAATAAGGATGACATGGAAAAATTCTGGACCGAACAACTGTCAACACCTACTACTTACAACAAAAATGCCGAGTGGATAAAAAACGAAGAGAAAACTCAAACCAACACCGCACAAATGTCCCTTACGGTCATCACAGAACAAGAGCTTTCGGATATTCTCAAAGAAATGCACAACTGGAAATCACCTGGACCAGACGGGCTCCACAGTTTTTGGCTGAAAAAATTCAACTGTTTGCATAGTAATTTAACTAACGCAGTTAATGAAATTCTACGAGATCCAGAGAGTATGCCCTCCTTCCTGACAGAGGGTATAACTTATCTTCTGCCAAAAAATCACCAAAGTACAGACGATCCAGCAACGTACAGGCCAGTGACATGCCTGCCAACTATGTACAAGCTCATAACATCTTGCATTACACGTCGACTATACTCCCATTGCGAACGAAATAATATAATTGCATCAGAACAGAAAGGATGCTCCAGAGGTGCAATGGGATCCAAAGAACAACTGATAATCGACTCTATAATCTGCAACCAAGCCCATAAGAAGAGGAGAAATTTGTTCACGGCTTATCTTGACTACAAGAAAGCTTTCGACTCCATGCCGCATGAATGGCTCATAAAAGTTTTAGAGATCTATAAAGTAGATCCAAGAATAGTGAGCTTTCTCAAAACAGTTATGTCAACTTGGCGAACTAACATCGAAATCAGCGGAACAGGCATAAGAACTGGCACAGTATCCATCAGGAGAGGAATTTTTCAAGGAGACTCTTTGAGTTCATTGTGGTTCTGCATGGCAATGAACCCGTTATCAACTATTTTAAAATCCTCCAGAAAGGGATTCAACCTGAAAGGCAACACTAGCAATATGTTGATTAACCATCTTTTATACGTCGATGACTTAAAACTGATTGCAGCAAACAGAGACCAACTAGAGTGCCTACTACGACTAGTGGAGATGTTTTCCAAAGACGTCAGCATGAACTTTGGACTGGACAAATGTCGTTCCCTAAATATAGCAGGAGGGAAAATCCAACAGACACCTCTCACCTTATCTAACGGAGAAGAAATAAAGGCAATGCTGGCAGGTGATCTATACAAATACCTAGGTATGAAGCAATGTCAAAGGATAGACCAACGAGTGATGAAGGACGAACTAACAGCAGAGTTCACCAGAAGAATGAGGAGCGTTCTGAAAACGAAACTGAACAGCAGAAATCTCACAAAAGCTGTTAACACCTACGCTTGCTCAGTTCTCACCTACTCTTTCGGAATAGTAAAGTGGAGTAATACAGATCTCGATCGTCTCCAACGGAAAATGAGAACACTATGTACAAAGGCCAACAAGCATCATCCTAAATGCTGTGTTGAAAGAACAACAATTCCAAGAACTCAAGGCGGACAAGGCTTTGTGGACATAAAGAAAATGGCAGCTGAACAAATAAACAACTTGAGAAATTATTTTACAGATAAAGCAAACACATCGGACTTACATAAGATACTGATTGAAGCAGATTGTTCAACACCTCTATTACTAAGCGAGCACCCTCATGAAAACACCACACAGACGGATAGTGATAAAATTCAAAGATGGAGAGAAAAGCCCCTACATGGAAGACACCTGAACGAGGTCACCCAGGAACATGTCGACATTCCTGCGTCGAACTACTGGCTGACTTCTGGAAGATTGTTTCCTGAGACAGAAGGTTTCCTCCTTGCCATTCAAGATCAAGTAGTGCAAACTAAAAACTATCAGAAATATATCATGAAGGATAGGAGCCTCACCGACGATAGATGCCGCTACGGATGCAAACATCAGAAACAATCCAACATATCACAGGAGGCTGCCAAATGTTTGCTGGAAATGAATATAAGAGTCGACATGATGCAGTTTGTAAAATACTTCATCAGGAACTCGCCATCCAACTGAAGATTCTGCAGTCCGAAACAATTCCATATTATAAGTATCAGCCTGAAGTAATACTGGAGAACAACCTTTACAGGTTATACTGGGACCGCACAGTACTTACAAATTTAACAGTTGCTAATAACAGGCCAGATATAATCCTAGTGAAGAAAAAGAGAAGAGAGCAATACTTATAGACGTAGCCATCCCGAACAACAACAATCTACGTCAAAAATATGCTGAAAAAATATCGAAATATCGAGAGCTTGAACTTCAGATTAAAGGCAGTGGGGAATGTCTAGTACCAGAACCATTCCCATTCTCATATCAACCACAGGAATTATTCCTAAGAGCCTCAAGTCCAACCTCAAGGAGCTAGATTTGGATGAAAACCTGTTTAAAGTAATGCAAAAAGCAGTACTTCTTGGTACTGCTAGAACGGTAAGGAAGTTTGTAGGTCACGATGGACACCAGGAACAACCATGGAGGGAAACATTGCAAAACCAACTACCACGACATCAACCGAGAGATCCAGGACCAAGCAACGAAGGACGAACAACCCAGGACCCTGGAGAAGAAGAACACCGAAGACCTCAGAGCTCAATCCCCCTGATACTTGCTATCCGGGATGAGTGAATGTTCCCCTTAGTAGGGAGTGTGATAGCCGATCGCTAGGGGGTGTGAAAAATCACACCCTTTCTACGCTAATAGGCTCAAGTCGATAATAATGATAATAATAATAAGCCCTCAGGGGCTCTGGAATGGTAAGTTCTAGAGTACGGGCTTAGCAACCCGAGGTCCCGAGCTAAACCTGGCAGTAGGTATAAATGCAACCCATAATGATGGTGCAATTAAGGAGTAGAAATATTGAGTCGCTGCCTGAGGATCGTCAGGGCATGTCTGGAGCTGGCGCTGGACATGACAGCATGCGGGACGTCAGTGGCAGGGCGCTGAGGAGGCGGGCCCCTGTCATACAAAACACTACAGCTCAACAGGAAGAACCAAGGAGGCAAACAACAGCAGTGCCACCCCCTACAAATAGTGCTACGCAGGATCTTCAACCAGCGTTCACTCAAGCAGGGTTACCCAGAAGACGCATGAAATGGACAAGTTGTATCAATGAAACGATCATGCGCATCTACTATAAAATAACAAACCTGGGTCAAGAACTAACTGGATACAGACAACGGTTATTCAATGAATTCAAGCGATGTTTTCCAGATCTACAAGTAACTGAACAGAGGATAGCTGACCAATATCGCGTAATCCTCAGAAACAAACTTATATCAGAAGACAGATTGCAGGAAATTAAAAATGAAGTTGTCAATGAATTAAACAACGAAGAAAACCATAATAGGGAAGAACACACAACTTCTGGAAACAGAGAGCACAACCATGGAGCAACACATGAAGAAAGAACAACTGAACTCCAATTACCGCTCCAAGAAGATATTCAAACGGACGACGAAACACAGAATGAACATTCATCACCTCAGGTTCATACCTCGGTAGAAACTGCCCATAAAATTTCGAACGAAGAACGACAAGCTCTAGTGGAACGTCTTGAATCAGCAATGCACAGATTATTCACCGAATACAACGGCACTGATCCACTCTCCAGACCAACACTACCTAGGATCAGATCATCCAAAAAGCTTGCAGTCATCCTCAAGATAATGAACACTGATGTCATACCAAAATTCCTTTCAATGGCAACACAACTGGAAACGATCCATCTCATCCTTTATTGTGCCGCAACAACTGTAGTGGAAGTGCTGGGCATGAAGACCAAACCAAGACAGCACTCAAATCAACCCTGTCCACAACCTCGCCTACCTCACTGGCAAAGGAGGCTGGAGGAAAAAGTTCAACGCTGTCGGCAGGACATAGGAAGGCTGACACAATATGAAAATGGCATCAGAACAATCAAGCTGAAATCGTTGGTGGAATCGATAATCTATCGAAATCGCAAGCACTCAAGCTATGAAGAAGAAAACACAACAGTAAAGCAGTGCATCGACACACTGAAACAAAAACTCAGTGTCTACTCCGAGAGATTGCGAAGATATAAAGAGAGCAACAGGAGGAAGCAAGATAACATCTCCTTTGAAAACTCGGAGAAAAATTTCTACAGAGACATCTGGATGGAAAACAACAGAACTCCCCAAACATCTATCCGAATAAGGATGACATGGAAAAATTCTGGACCGAACAACTGTCAACACCTACTACTTACAACAAAAATGCCGAGTGGATAAAAAACGAAGAGAAAACTCAAACCAACACCGCACAAATGTCCCTTACGGTCATCACAGAACAAGAGCTTTCGGATATTCTCAAAGAAATGCACAACTGGAAATCACCTGGACCAGACGGGCTCCACAGTTTTTGGCTGAAAAAATTCAACTGTTTGCATAGTAATTTAACTAACGCAGTTAATGAAATTCTACGAGATCCAGAGAGTATGCCCTCCTTCCTGACAGAGGGTATAACTTATCTTCTGCCAAAAAATCACCAAAGTACAGACGATCCAGCAACGTACAGGCCAGTGACATGCCTGCCAACTATGTACAAGCTCATAACATCTTGCATTACACGTCGACTATACTCCCATTGCGAACGAAATAATATAATTGCATCAGAACAGAAAGGATGCTCCAGAGGTGCAATGGGATCCAAAGAACAACTGATAATCGACTCTATAATCTGCAACCAAGCCCATAAGAAGAGGAGAAATTTGTTCACGGCTTATCTTGACTACAAGAAAGCTTTCGACTCCATGCCGCATGAATGGCTCATAAAAGTTTTAGAGATCTATAAAGTAGATCCAAGAATACTGAGCTTTCTCAAAACAGTTATGTCAACTTGGCGAACTAACATCGAAATCAGCGGAACAGGCATAAGAACTGGCACAGTATCCATCAGGAGAGGAATTTTTCAAGGAGACTCTTTGAGTTCATTGTGGTTCTGCATGGCAATGAACCCGTTATCAACTATTTTAAAATCCTCCAAAAGGGATTCAACCTGAAAGGCAACACTAGCAATATGTTGATTAACCATCTTTTATACGTCGATGACTTGAAACTGATTGCAGCAACAAACGAGACCAACTAGAGTGCCTACTACGACTAGTGGAGATGTTTTCCAAAGACGTCAGCATGAACTTTGGACTGGACAAATGTCGTTCCCTAAATATAGCAGGAGGGAAAATCCTGCTACACCGTCCCACAGACGGATAGTGATAAAATTCAAAGATGGAGAGAAAAGCCCCTACATGGAAGACAACTGAACGAGGTCACCCAGAAACATGTCGACATTCCTGCGTCGAACACTGGCTGACTTCTGGAAATTGTTTCCTGAGACAGAAGTTGTTCCTCCTTGCCATTCAAGATCAAGTAGTGCAAACTAAAAACTATCAGAAATATATCATGAAGGATAGGAGCCTCACCGACGATAGATGCCGCTACGGATGCCAAACATCAGAAACAATCCAACATATCACAGGAGGCTGCCAAATGTTTGCTGGAAATGAATATAAGAGTTGACATGATGCAGTTTGTAAAATACTTCATCAGGAACTCGCCACCCAACTGAAGATTCTGCAGTCCGAAACAATTCCATATTATAAGTATCAGCCTGAAGTAATACTGGAGAACAACTTTACAGGTTATATACTGGGACCGCACAGTACTTACAAATTTAACAGTTGCTAATAACAGGCCAGATATAATCCTAGTGAAGAAAAAAGAGAAGAGAGCAATACTTATAGACGTAGCCATCCGAACAACAACAATCTACGTCAAAAATATGCTGAAAAAATATCGAAATATCGAGAGCTTGAACTTCAGATTAAAAGGCAGTGGGGAATGTCTAGTACCAGAACCATTCCCATTCTCATATCAACCACAGGAATTATTCCTAAGAGCCTCAAGTCCGACCTCAAGGAGCTAGATTTGGATGAAAACCTGTTTAAAGTAATGCAAAAAGCAGTACTTTCTTGGTACTGCTAGAACGGTAAGGAAGTTTGTAGGTCACGATGGACACCAGGAAGGAAGGACGAACAACCCAGGACCCAGGAGAAGAAGAACACCGAAGACCTCAGAGCTCAATCCCCCTGATACTGCTATCCGGGATGAGTGAATGTTCCCTTAGTAGGGAGTGTGATAGCCTATCGCTAGGGGGTGTGAAAATCACACCCTTTCTACGCTAATAGGCTCAAGTCGATAATAATAATATACAGTCGGTCGGGAGTTGAAGAAATGAAAACACCTTTCTCCACGGATATGCCCACGACTAAATATTCTTATTTACATTCCCACATGAGTTCAACGGAAAATGAAATTTAAACCGGCAATCATTATATTTAACTCAAAAATACTGCTCGTGATACAAACGTAAATTACTCAAACCGCATACAGGGTGGTCAGGAATTAGCGAATTAACGTAGACAACTTTGAATGCAAAAATGCGACTTCCACGGTTTATTTCCACGAAACTGAATGAATCATATACATGGTGGTCAGCAAATCAAAGCAGAAAACGGAAATTGTAATGAACGAAAAATCGCTTCATTACACACCCCCCTTTCCTCCACAAAAAAAATAAGTACTGAAGGTAATTATTTTTTTTTAACTCTCGGATTACCTCTCACGCAGTCTAATGCTCACCATCTTAGCAGAAAAAGAATACTCTGGGGGCAATACCCCCATCCTCAGGTACGGCGGTGGTCGGCAGGATATCACACTCTACCCCTATGGACCGGTGTTGGGGTGTGGCTTCGGTTGAGGACGCTTCAGCGAAGGTCCTTCTGAGTGAGGTCTCTGGTGGTGGTCTCCTGCTTATCGGTGGCCTCTCTCGTTGGGGTCTACTTCTGGATGAGCAGCCGCATTCCCGAGACATTACCCCTATCAAACCACACCTCGAACAAAACAACTTCGGTCTATTTCTGCACACCTTCCTGCTGTGTCCAGGCAAGCTACAACGCCAACACATGTCCTTGCTCAACAGGACATATCGGGGGCTCTTGGGTCGACGCTTCGGGGTGCGGAAAGTTCTGGATCCTCTTCGGTAGTAGGTTGCCGCTTTCTGGGAACTGGCGGTGAAGCGGAGGTACCTGGCTGGGGACCATGTCCAGCGTTGGGTCTGGATGTGGTGTACCTCTTCGGTCGGTGGTAGGCGGGTTCCTCGGTGACCTCAACCGCGTCTCGAAGGAACGCGTTCCGTCGCTTTTCCTCCAGCTTACTCTTCCACTCCTGGAATTCTTCCTCCACCAATTCATCAAAGCTACTGGTTGGGATGAGTTGACGATCCCCGCGTCGACTAACTCCCACTCAGACTGAGACATAGGTACCTAAAACAACAGACATTAGAAATTCAGATTTACCATGAGCAATCGTTCGGTGAGACAACCAGGACATCCACGGTAACTAACCGGTCAATGGGGATTTTTCCCTCGGTAACCACAGACGCCTTATCGGCCCATTAGGCAGGCGGAATTTGCGGCGCATTTTGTTCGGTCACCTGGTGGCCGGTATTGTAACAACCTGGCTCGGCAGCTGGTAGTCCATCCTCCTTTCGCAGGTTGGCGTTTCAGGTCTCGTCCAGACTTGGGGTGACCTCAATAACTTCGCTTCTGTCTTCTTCAACGGCGGCCACTTTTCCGTTCTCAGCGCTATCACCCACCGTCTGAAAAAATTTCATCCCCCATTCGGCCGAAGGGCGAGCGGTGGCGTCGACCTGGAGGAACCTCTTCAGTCCATGTTTGAATTCGGTGGGCAGGTTTTCCAGCTCTGGGCAGCTATACCCTTCTTCCACCCTCAATATTTTCTCCACCGGTTCCTCGCCGTAGAAGGGGGTCACTGCCGTCGTCACGTACAAGGCCACCAACCCCATCGCCCACACATCTACTGGTAACCCGAATGAAACATTACGGAGCATCTCAGGGGCCATGTTCGGCAGCGTGCCACCCATGAAGTGGTCGTGGCGTCAAAACGTCGGCAGCTCCAGGGCCAAACCGAAATCTGCCAGGCAGACCCGATCTCCCTTCACCAGAATGTTGACATCCGGCTTGACATCCCTGTGGAGAATCTTCTGCTGGTGACAGGCCGCCAATCCTGCGAATGCCTGTCTCATGATATCACGGCCCCTAGGCAAGGGGACAGGTCCTCTCCTCTGAACCATCTCAAACAAGTCACCCTCCATCAACTCTAGCACCAAGCGATCTCCCATCAGAAATCGTAAAATCGAACAAGGTAGCGACGTTGGGGTGCTTCAGCCGAGCCAACATTTCTCTCTCAGTGAGGGCGGACTCACTGAGGGGCACGACCTTCAATGCCCGGTTCGGTGTACCATCCTTCCCAGCGACCTCAAACACCTTTCCGAATCCACCCTGGCCCAAGGATCGCACACGCGATACGAGCGGAGGTTCTCACTATCCAGGCGAGTCGGACGGTCTTCGGACGACGTGGAGGAAACAGGATAATTTCCATATTCTGTAAGAAACGGGTCACGGGATAACAGTTAAATAAAATTACAGGACACAACACAAAATAAACAACGTACACTGTGTGTACATTGGGTTGCCACATAGACGAATGTAAACACAACATAGAATTTGATAACTTGAGAATATTACATAAAGGACATAACTTTTACAAACTGACATTACTAGAACAATTAGAAATCCTAAAAAACAAAGATAATAGACATTTACTGAACGAATTTTCAGACTTTAACCTTAGAGAAAACAACCTCATCAGACTAATTAATTTCCCGAACATACCACCAGATATTGACAACATGACTGCTAACAACACAAGCTGACCTTCATTTCTGTATGAGACTAGTTTGAAATAAATACGAAATTGTTTTCTTCCTCAAGTACATCTAAATTTCTGAATGCTTACATTATTTGTAATTATAATTGAAGGAATACCTCTTTGTACGGTAAGTTGATTGCACGTTCACACCTGAATTTGTATAATTAAAATTGTACCTTTCAGCTGGCCTGATGATGGTTTTTTAGAAAACCGAAATCGATCGCCAAAGAATAAATTTTTTAAAATAAGTGTGTTTTTCTTACTTAGACCTGCTAATATTTCGAACATACTATGGAAGCTTTCATCACAAAATAGAAAAATTGGAGTTATCCAAAGTCTTCCAACAGCTGAGGTACATATTGAACAAACGACATCGAATCAATCATCACATTGATTTCCTTCAACAATGTAAATTTACATGTCACCCCAAAATTCTTACAATGCAAATTACCATCAGTTTGTAACAAAATTCAACTTCAGACAACACTCTTAAAAAAGGAAATAGAAGACAATTTCGAGGAATCTGGTATAGTTGACACTAAACTTAAATTCTTCCACCAATATCTCAAAAAACATCTACACAACATTGAATATCAGATACTCATAGAACAATTGGAGGAAGATATTTTCTATTCAAATTATGAGGCTGACCAAAGAAGAAGAATGAAACTCAGAAGATTAATTGAAGACAAAAATAGGACTACACGGGCACATACAACACGCAGTAACAAACACACACTACACTGATCCCGCACAACATTCCACAGCAGATTTACTAATCTCTCCAAAATTACATTAGAGGATGATGAAGTGAAGATCTTGAATATGGGACAAAAGTTTGCACCGATCCCAAAGAAGATTGACGTGGACAGAATGGCAGTAGACTTAGAAATACAATTCAAAAACAACCCGACTACAACAATATGGCGAAAGAACTAGCTAACACCTTTATAACATTCAAAAATACAAAGGTATAAGCGCGTGCAATCATGAACAATTGTTACCAACAAAAACAACTACATACGAACATAAAGAAATTACATAAAAAGATTACAGAAAATGACCTAATTTTAACTAAAGCTGACAAAAATGCCGGACTAGTATTGTTAGATAAGACAACATACGATGACAAAACTATTAACTTCTTTACGAATAACAATATTACGAGAATGAAAAATAACCCTCTCACTAAATACACAACAAAAGTAAATAAAACACTGAAAGAAACAGAGACCACACTATTGAAATACGGGCATACTAAATACAGTCTAAAAGAAAAAAATCCACAAGTTCCTAAATTATACAGTACCATCAAATTGCACAAACCCGATAAAAGCATTCGACCCATAAAATTCGGCCATCTCATCACCAGCCTATAAAATTTCACGATTTATCAACCAATTTTTCACTAGTAAATTAAAATTTAAAGCTGAACATTCAATAAAAAATTCTCTTGAATTAGTACAGTACATCACGTCACTTCTAATCTAGACCCTAATAAAGAATACACATTAATCTCTTTTGATATTGTAAATCTATACACTAATGTACCCATAGAAGACTCACTTACTCTAATAGAAGAACAACTTAATGAACATTATATTCAGATAACTCCCTAAATCTTGAGAAAATGATGTTGATAATATAATGAAGCTAAGTACTTTAATCACAGAGCAAAATTTTTTCACATTTAACGGCAATATCTATATAATGAATAATGGTCTACCCAGGGTTCTCCAGCCAGCGGTTTTATAGCAGAAGTCTATGTCAATCACATCGAAAAACAAATTATGAAAACCTTTTAAACACAATATAATTGCATGGAAACGATATATCGACGACGTTTTCTGCATCTGGAATGGTAAGAAAAAGGAACTCGAAGAATTCTTCACAACAATAAAACACTAAATTTAAGATAAAATTCACATTAGAACACGCAATATCAAATACTATTAATTTCTCGATCTAACAATCTCTTTGAATGAAAACAACGACTTCCTTTTTAAAATTTATAGAAAACCCACTCAAACTGATAGCATTATACCATACCATTCTACCATTCGCCATCCATGAAGAGAGCTGCTTTTAATTTCTATTCATAGAATTCTCAACGTCCCCTTATCCCTGAGAACTACGAAAAGAAATGGATATCATTTACCAACTTGGCAGAAATAATCAATATACAAAGAATACATAGACCAAGTATACATTTCAATAAAAAGAAAAATGATAATGAAGAAAATTTACCCTCACATTACAAAAGAAAAACTTTCTAACTATACCATACTATAAAGGTTTACACGAAAATATTAGAAAACTGTAATAAACATGACTACACACTGATAAACAACGGCATATAAAACTATCGAAAACTTTCTAGTCAATAATAAAACAAAAACTAAACAAGAAGAAGAAAGCGGAATATATCAAATAAATTGTGCAAATGTCCTTCCTTTTACATTGGCATGACCACACGAACATGAAAAAACGTTTTAATGAACACCGTAGAAACCAAACCAAAAATCAGCATTGGGTTGCCACATAGACGAATGTAAACACAACATAGAATTTGATAACTTGAGAATATTACATAAAGGACATAACTTTTACAAACTGACATTACTAGAACAATTAGAAATCCTAAAAAACAAAGATAATAAACATTACTGAACGAATTTTCAGACTTTAACCTTAGAGAAAACAACCTCATCAGACTAATTAATTTCCCGAACATACCACCAGATATTGACAACATGACTGCTAACAACACAAGCTGACCCTTCATTTCTGTATGAGACTAGTTTGAAATAAATACGAAATTGTTTTCTTCCTTCAAGTACATCTAAATTCTGAATGCTTACATTATTTGTAATTATAATTGAAGGAATACCTCTTTGTACGGTAAGTTGATTGCACGTTCACACCTGGAATTTGTATAATTAAAATGTACCTTCAGCTGGCCTGATGATGGTTTTTTAGAAAACCGAAATCGATCGCCAAAGAATAAATTTTTAAAATAAGTGTGTTTTTCTTACTTAGACCTGCTAATATTTCGAACATACTATGGAAGCTTTCATCACCAAAATCACCAAAAAAGTACACTGTGTGTCTACCTATCTTGCGGTTAGGAAACGTTCACTAGCGCGACGACGCTTCTGTGACCTCGTCCCCACGAAATGGCTTCAAGTCTTTGATGTTGTATATTGCGGAGGGGTACTTACCGGCGCGGTATCCTTGAGGTCGTACACCACTGGGGACAAACTTAACGACGGTATACGGACCTGTATATTTGCGGCTAGCTTCGAAGCAAAGCCATCCACAGAAGAAGAGAAAGGATGCTCCCGGCGCCATACTTGGTCTCCTATCCTACAAGACCATTTCCTTCTTCTGAGGTTATAGTGCCGACTCTGTTGAGTGAAAGCCCTGGCTAACTGTACTCGGACGAATTCATGGGTTGTCCTGGAGCCTCTTCATTTGGTCTGCGTACTGGTTCAAACCTTGGCTCGTCGGTTCTTCCATATTATCGTTCCCCTCGTCCGTTCTGGCCATACGTCGGTTATTTCCAGAGATCTGACTTCTCGGCCAAAATCAGGAACTCGGGGGTTAAAGCCTGTAGACTCGTGCTTGGCGAAAATCAGAGCGAACATTACTCGCCTATATGTTCGTCCCATGCTCGATGGTCTCTCTCGCAGAATTGTGCGATCATCGTTTTGATCGTCCGGTTGGGCCTCTCTTAGGGTTACACTGGGGAGAGTACACTGGAGCGAACCTGTGACGGATGCCCATCGCCTGGAGGTTCCTCTGAACAGTCGTCCATCATAATGGGATCCATTATCACTTATGACGGTTTTGGACAATCAAACTTGAGCACCACCTGGTCGTGTAAAATGCTTGCAACACTCCCTTGCCAGAAGCAGCTCGTAGAGGCTTGCATTCAACCCATTTGGAGAAACGGTCCTGGAACATAACTAGATAATTATTACCCCTTTGAACGAGGTAGTGGTCCTATCAAATCGGTGCTAACGGTGTTCCAGGGTTCAGTAATATGGTAGGGTTTGCATCCTCCAGGTGGTTTTTGCTGACTGATCTTGTATTTCTGGCAGTGCTCACACCTTCGTACGTAGTTTGGCTACTTCGCGGAACATTCCTGGCCAGTATTAATTCTGGGC
>CM024242.1:15007444-15251257 GCA_013421045.1 Propylea japonica | reverse complement strand
AAAAAAAAATTTTTGTAATGAGGGATTTTGAAGATATGGACACTAATTTGTGACAACTTTTTTTTTCAAAAAATTTGATAATCAGGCTATAATTCAAGAACGCTTGAGTGGTTGCACATATCATACATCAAATCAGTGTAGAATTGAACGAAGAATTCGAAAATGTATAAATATACAGGGTGTTGCATTTGAAATAACGAATTTACATTCGTTTCCTCCGTCAAACCGGAAGTAGATTCATCTTGAAAATATTTTACAATTGAAGTTCATGTACTCTTAAACGAAAATCCAAATCTTTAATCTGTATTACAATTCCTTCCTCGAAAACGTCTAATGAAACACTAAAAAAATCACCCTGTATAGTGCTATTATGACTATACAGGGTGACTGGTGACGTAAGGGACAACGGCTAACTGGAGATAGAGGACCTCAAACTAAATGAGGATTGGGGTTTAATGTCCCATAAGGCTATTAGTTTCAGAGATACAGGGTGTGTGTTTTGCAAATGTGCGAAAACTATGAACCCATATCTTCGTCAATATGGCAAATTTTTCGCTGATATTTGGCAAGCTTGTTACTATACATATTCTCCATCAGATCGAGAATAAAAATTCCCAAAAATTGCAGGTCCGTATTCAAAAATTCCAATTCCTTGTCAGGTTAGAAATATCACTCGGTATATAAGATAAAAAAATTGAATTCGAAAATTTGGAATCTTCAAGAAACACTGAGTAAAAATCTGTTTTTAGTTTGAATGGCACAAATTTTTCATAGTTTTTATGATATGTTGAAAGTCGAATATTACAATTTATTCATATTGAATTCAAAAAACATACTATTCCTGATAGAAAAACACTGAATTTGAGATGCTTAAATAATCCTGACACATTTTGAATATTCCTTCACATCTTGAACTCCTTTTTTATTATTTTTTTTATCAATATTATAGGAAAAATTAAAAAAAACAATAGAAATACAAAGAGAGAACAGTAGCACTTATGATTCATAAAAAAACGAATAAACAAATGCTCGATATGCGAGAGCCATTCCCCTTACACACTTAATTAATGACTCTTTTGAACAATTGAAGTACTTTTCATATATGAAAAATTATACTCTTGATAGAACAGAAACACTGGATTTCAGCTCGCGAAAAGTTTGACTTTCTTCTCAGAACCCCTGAACAATTATCCATCTGGTACTTATGTTTTCAACAACAATTTATTCTTCAATGAAATAATTTGAATTATGAGGACTTATTCTCCTCTAATATGTACTTAGGTGTAGCAACTTCATCTTCTTTTGAGAAACATATGAATTTCTTCAATGCAAACAGAATATTAGGGAACAAGTGATTTTTTAGAATAAGAGGTTTGTTATTCATTATAAATAAAATACACTCTACTGCACAGAGTAGGCTTATTTAAAAAAATGACGTTTATATTCATACATTCATTGATTGTGAATTATTTGGAATGATTTCGTTTGTTTATTTACTGAAAAATGCCTTCAATATTCACGAATGAAGAATATGTAGATGATACTTGTTTTTGGATTGCGCAAAATGAACGGATATAATATTTGGTCTCAGAATAATCCTCATCCCAAAGAGAAAAAAATCATTAGAGTTCAAGAGAGCCAATAAATGCGTTGAAGCAAATTGCTCTGATTTGCTCATGAATCATTGCATTATTTAATAGAAAATAAATGTTGTTGAAAGAATAACTATCAGATGGATTATTGTTCAGGCGTTCTGAGAAGAAAGTCCAACTTTTCTCGAGCTGAAATTTATTGTTACTGTTCTATCAAGAGTAATTTTTCATCTTGTGGATATGAAACGTACTTCAATTGTTCAAAAGAGCCAATAAGTGTGCGAGGGGAATGGCTCTCGCATATCAAGCATTTGTTTATTTGATTTTTTATGAACCGTATGTGCTAATATTAATCTTTTTGTGTTTGTATTGTTTTTTGAGTTTTTCTTATAATATTGATAGAAAATTTAATGAAAAAGTATTTCAAGATGTGAAGGAATATTCAAAATGCGTCACGATTATTTAAGCATCTCAAATTCAGTGTATTCTTTTTTCAGAAATAGTGTGTTTCTTGAATTCAATATGAAAAAATTGTAATATTCGACTTTCAACATATCATAAAAACTTTAGAAAATTTGTGCCATTAAAACTGAAAACAGATTTTTACTCAGTGTTTTTTGCAGATTCCAATTTCCCAATTTAATTTTTTTATTTCACATACCGAGTGAAATTTCTCACCTGACACGGAAATTGAAATTTTTGAATACGGACCTGCAATTTTTGGGATTTTTTTCTTGTCGATCTGTACTTACTTCATCACATTCCTTACAATAAATATTTATAGCACTTTCTGCAATAGTAACTAGTTTTACTATCCGATTCGACACATTCACCACATCTTTTACGTTTTCCACCTTCCGGACGTGGTCGTGGTTCTTCAAGACTCCTGCTGCTTCTTGTCTGTGTTTTCTAATCTGATGTGGTAAGTTGGTAAGAGTACTTCTATATTTCTGGTAATCAGTTATTATTCCACGGGCCAACTGCATCAAAAACTTTCTACGTTTTAGATCACACAGATTATGTGATGAAAATATAACGTGAGAGTTGATTCCGGCAATATTTAGTAATGAGTATAGTACAAACCTAGGCCAACGTCTTGTATTTCTTGCACAATTGTAATTGGCTGATAACTCATCGACAACATCTACACCACTTTTTGTTTCATTGTAAAACGTTATCATACTTGGCTCATAGCTTTCTCAACTTTTAGGATCAATTTCATCGTCAAAATGCATGATGGATACTAATAGTAACACGTTTTTTCCCTTTTTTGGTACGTAAGACACAAGAGTTTCATTTTTTTGGAAAGCGAACATACTTGATTTGTCCGGACGGTTTTTTGTATTCACAAGTTCTGAAGGCAACTCTCTCTTATTTTTTCGTATAGTTCCAACAAGAGTTAAGTTGTGATATTGAAGAAGCTCGTTAATTAAATCGTAAGATGTAAACCAGTTGTCTACAGTTATGTTCCTGCCAGTTTTACTTATTGGCCTAATGAGAAGTAAAAAAATACATTTTCGGTCGTTACTTTGTTTGAATTCACCTTCGGGTTGCTGACCTACGTAAACTTCCAAGTTGTAGGTATAAAACATCTTAGCATCTACTAATGCGAATATTTTAATCCCATATTTATTAGGTTTTGAAGGGATATACTGCCTGAAGCTTGTTGCATATTCTGATATTGTGTAGTGTTTCTGGCAATTCAGTACAAATGCATCGAATATATCCCGTACGGCTGCCAATTTATCAATTTCACGGCGTTGTTCTCTGGTGATTTTATCATCAGTGCGAATAACACGCATAAGAAAGCGAAATCGTTGTAAGGACATGGTCAACCAAAATAAATCTATTCTAGTTCCTTCACGACTCCACATTCAATATTCAATCGGCTTTGATTTCTGGAAGGTTTGTGGGTCTTGCATCTCTGGAACGCTGATGATTATCGGATATGGATTTTATATATATGTTAGTATTTTCCACGACGCTAGCGAGCATTTCTTCTGAAAAAAAAGGTTCCAGCAATCTAAGGGAGTTCTTGCGTTTTTGGCTATGCCTTTCACGCCTGGCAGGTGTGAACTATGTTTGCTTTAGAGGTTTGTATTCGCTGGGAAAATGGATGTTTGTTCCATTGGGTACCATTTTTACTTGTAAAACATAGAACATTTTGGTTTCGGTCAGTAATAAATTCATCAGTCTCACTTTCGCCTTCTTGTTCAGTATCTGAGTCGTCCCTATTCTCAACACAATCTTCTTTATCCTCATCATCTTCTTCATCATCAGGCCCATCTTCAACGGCATCTACTTCTTCAAACAGACGCAGAAGTCGTTGCTGTTCTTTTTCGTATGGACAATTCATATCTTGAAAAAAATGAAAATATATGATAACTCTTTATTTTGAGGGCATATTTCAACCTAATATAATAATAATAATAACATTCTTGTTTGAATCACAATAAATATCACCTTACCTGAATATTCATAAAAATCTTTTCGAAGAAAAGATACTATACAGTTTGGTCGCGCCGGGTCTGAACTGATAAAAATGAATAACTTATTTGATCGCGCCGGGTCTGACTACCGAACACATGGATTCACACAAACTCTGGCAACGACATTTCACAACTGACCTTTGCATGCAGATCGGTTACTAAAGTAAGGAAGCTAGAGGGAAGCACGTGAGATAATACGTTGTCACTTCTAGAATATAAGCCTATAACAATATCAGTGGGTCTGTGAAACCCGGCGCGACTAGCGCCGGGTTAAAATCAGAAATGACAGTTTTGTGGGATTCGAGCATTTGGTATGATTTTCGAGCGTTTCCCTACATTCACCGAGCTCAGTTATGATGGGGGGATTGATCATCTTTTATTGTTTTTAAATCACCCGCCATTGGGGATATTTTATTCTTGAGTATATTGAAGTGATCGATAGTGAGAGGCTAACTACTGGTTGACTGGGGCCTACTGCGTAATGATCTTTTACGGGCTTCGCAGTCATGACAACTCCACTTAGCACCCGACTCCTTCAAGTATCCCAAATCTTTTTCAGATAGATTGACACAAGCGGGATGGTATGTCTGACGACAGCCAGCGCACTGGGGATGCTCAAAATTCTCCAACGACCCGCCACAAGAACTACAAGAGGACGGCATAACGTTCGAAAAATCTAATTTCAGGAAAAAGGAAAAGGTACAACAATATTCACTCCTGTGGGCCTGTACAGGAGACTTCTTACATAGAAGGTGGGCCTCGGTAAAAATAGGACAAAACTGGATAGAAACGAAAGAGTTGATGGACTAAAAAAATATTATTTGTCGCCTATAACAGTAGAGTTATAAATACGCACACTGAACGTGGACCCGCGATGTATTAATATGCTCCCGGGAACCTCAGCATCTGCGGAACGTCGAACAATCCGTGAATAAATCGAGCGGAACAAATGAAATGTAAACAATGCCTGATAAATTGAAATTTGATTGATTGGCACAAAATAATTATATATCTTACGTTTCAAAAGCATGGACCTATAATACTAACTGGACGTCGAACTTCCTCACTGTCACGTAAAAAAAAGTGAGGCAAATGGCCGCCATTTGCAGTTTGGGGTGAACCACAAATATTTTGACTTTTTATGCCATTTGTGCTCAGCGTGGACCTTATAGAAAATCGCCGTTTTTTTTTTGAAGGATGACGGTAGATTTTTGATGATGATGGGGTCGTTTCGGTGATCGATTACAGATCGTCGAACCGATAGAACTTTTTTTTTTCGAATTAATTCGGAAGAAAAAAAATTTCGCGTGAAAACCCGATTTTTTTTCGAACGATTGTACCGGATTACGTATTACGATCGTTATTTATGTGCCAGTTTGATTTTTTTCGTTCGAGAGATCGGTTAAATATCTTCGAATCGGTCGAATTTAATTTTTTTATCGAGTATTTCGCCCCCGGACGAAATAACAAATTTTGCATATCACGATATCGATTATTTCTGACGAGTGTGAAGAAAAATGACTTTGTCGTTCGATCGTTCTCTCCTTACAGTAAAGTCGTCGCGCAGTGCATCGTGTTTAGTGCGAACCGCGTAGCCCTATCTGACACGAACTGCGTAACCCTATCTCGCACAGCATCGATTCTCTGATCGTCTGCTCTAAGCATACCGGTTCGTGGGTAAAGCATAAAGGTTCGTCTGTAGGCGTTTTCTGGAAGGTCTCCCCCTGCTCTCGAAACACTATAAGGAAGGGATGGAGAATGGGTCATGCTGGCTTCACCTAGATGGAATTCTTAACCGAAAGAAGTCTAGTACTGAAGCTGGTAGGTTCGAATCCTACCCGGCAGTGATAGACTTGTGTCCTTACGGTAAATCGTCGCTGCTACGCTTGGGTTCATGCGATTGTGTTCCAAGTTAATACGATCATATATGAATGAAGCGTTCAGTGTCGGTATATCGGATCGCCGCCTGTCTTGAGTCTCCCCGTACAGCGAGATCGCGGTCCTCTTCGTTTCTTTGTATTCGGATGGCCATATGCGATCGCACTTAAAATTACGGTGTCTTACCGTCAGGTTATGTACACTCTAACTATGCGACTGCTCACTTCGTTCAGAGCGAGAATGTTAAATCATGACTTTTGTCTCGAATCACCGTGTCGTTTTTACATTACATGTATAACGAAGGGTCGAGAGAAAGTGTGTGAATATAGTTGATGGCTGAGGGTCGGCGCATATATTGTACGTTTACGTGCAGGCGTCGCTCGCCTCGGCGAGGAACTCTTCGGAGTTTCAGACGACTGGTGGTCGTGTAAGAGTCGAAAGTCCGATTTTCTTTTGGGTATTCGCCAACTAGAATGCTGGATGCGGCCGAATCCCGATGATTTTCGTGATCTTTCGACGAATACCGATGGCTGCCGGTCGTAAATGAAATATAATTGTGCGGGGCAGGTCCTAGTCTATCGGCGAAGCCTGCTCCACTCGACGCGAGGTTACGCGGTTCGCATCGTAAAGGTGTCTTACCGCCGCGCCTAACGTCTGTTTTTGCACAGTTCCCTGGTTGATCCTGCCAGTAGTCATATGCTTGTCTCAAAGATTAAGCCATGCATGTCTCAGTACAAGCCAAATTAAGGCGAAACCGCGAATGAGTCATTAAATCAATTATGGTTCCTTAGATCGTACCCACATTTACTTGGATAACTGTGGTAATTCTAGAGCTAATACATGCAAATAGAGCTCCGACCGGGAACGGAAGGAGCGCTTTTATTAGATCAAAACCAATAGGTGGCGGGTTCGCTCGTCATCGTACAATTTGGTGACTATGAATAACTTTAAGCTGATCGCACGGTCTCGTACCGGCGACGCATCTTTCAAATGTCTGCCTTATCAACTGTCGATGGTAGGTTCTGCGCCTACCATGGTTGTTACGGGTAACGGGGAATCAGGGTTCGATTCGGAAGAGGGAGCCTGAGAAATGGCTACCGCATCCAAGGAAGGCAGCAGGCGCGCAAATTACCCACTCCCAGCTCGGGGAGGTAGTGACGAAAATAACGATACGGGACCCATCCGAGGCCCCGTAATCGGAATGAGTACACTTTAAATCCTTTAACAAGGATCCATTGGAGGGCAAGTCTGGTGCCAGCAGCCGCGGTAATTCTAGCTCCAATAGCGTATATTAAAATTGTTGCGGTTAAAAAGCTCGTAGTCGAATTTGTGTCTCGTTCATCGTTCGCGGTGTCAACTGGCGTGTCGCGAGACGTATTGCCGGCGGGTCGTTCGCAAGAGCGGCCCAATTGACCCCGCCGCGGTGCTCTTCATTGAGTGTCGAGGTGGGCCGGCACGTTTACTTTGAACAAACTAAGGTGCTTAAAGCAGGCTGAAATTTTGCCGGAATATTTTATGCATGGAATAATGAAACAGGACCTCGATTCTATTTTGTTGGTTTTCGGAACCTCGAGGTAATGATTAACAGGAACGGATGGGGGCATTCGTATTGCGACGTTAGAGGTGAAATTCTTGGATCGTCGCAAGACGGACAGAAGCGAAAGCATTTGCCAAAAACGTTTTCATTGATCAAGAACGAAAGTTAGAGGTTCGAAGGCGATCAGATACCGCCCTAGTTCTAACCATGAACTATGCCAGCTAGCGATCCGCCGACGTTCCTCCGATGACTCGGCGGGCAGCTTCCGGGAAACCAAAGCTTTTGGGTTCCGGGGGAAGTATGGTTGCAAAGCTGAAACTTAAAGGAATTGACGGAAGGGCACCACCAGGAGTGGAGCCTGCGGCTTAATTTGACTCAACACGGGAAACCTCACCAGGCCCGGACACCGGAAGGATTGACAGATTGAGAGCTCTTTCTTGATTCGGTGAGTGGTGGTGCATGGCCGTTCTTAGTTGGTGGAGCGATTTGTCTGGTTAATTCCGATAACGAACGAGACTCTAGCCTGCTAACTAGGCGTATTAGACATCCTTAAAGGCCCCCGGCCTCGGTCGGTGGGTTTTTACTGTCTGCGTACATTATATTCTTCTTAGAGGGACAGGCGGCTTCTAGCCGCACGAGATTGAGCAATAACAGGTCTGTGATGCCCTTAGATGTTCTGGGCCGCACGCGCGCTACACTGAAGGAATCAGCGTGTCTTCCCTGGCCGAGAGGCCCGGGTAACCCGCTGAACCTCCTTCGTGCTAGGGATTGGGGCTTGCAATTGTTCCCCATGAACGAGGAATTCCCAGTAAGCGCGAGTCATAAGCTCGCGTTGATTACGTCCCTGCCCTTTGTACACACCGCCCGTCGCTACTACCGATTGAATGATTTAGTGAGGTCTTCGGACCGGTACGCGGTGGCGTTTCGGCGTCACCGCTGTTGCTGGGAAGATGACCAAACTTGATCATTTAGAGGAAGTAAAAGTCGTAACAAGGTTTCCGTAGGTGAACCTGCGGAAGGATCATTAACAAAGTTAATTTGTCTTCTACGAAGATAAAATTTTCAGTTAAACGTCCGAAAAATGTGAATCGTCGATCTGTAGTCTGCTCGACAGACAGGGCTCGCCTGTCGCGACCGACAATCGGATTGCCGTCCTTAACTTTTCGGGATCGGCGCCTTTCGTCATTAGCGTCGCGACAACAGTGTCCGATCGACAGGAACTTGCTCAGATTGCCGTAGGCGCTTCCTCGATATTACGTATCGCAGGATCATGCGTTCGGGCTCTCTCAAGAGCGAGTTCGCCGAGTAATGTATCTATCAAGACAGATATATCGGCGCGTTTCTCGTCCATCTCGTAACTCCTGGTGAACTGCGACGATCTTGGTGGCGGTATTGGTGAAGCGACTATCCTATCGTACTGGCTACGAGGTGGAGAAAGCGATGAACCGTCCGCGCCAGATAGGTTGCGGTGTTGATCTCGGAGTGAGATGAAACGATTTGACGCGTTTCGGGTTACCTAGCAGAACTGCCAGGGATCTCGGTACGGTGAAAGTCCGCATCCTGTGCGCGACCCATGCACCGTCCTTGTGAACTGTGTAGGGTTCAGAGCGAAATGGTGAAGGTTTTATTACCGAAGCACCGTTTGCCAGCAATCAATCCGGTTCTTTCCCGGCATTGGTGAAGGTACGACGTTTGCGTCGTATCGATGAACCGTCCGGGGTGCAGGTGTTAAAGATTTCGCCCTAAGTCGATCTGTCGTGTTCGTCTGAACCGTTACTTTATGACGTCGTGATGTCCCGTTTCTTTTACGAAACGACGATATCCTTCGGACGATATGTTAGATCATTTCTTGGACGAAGGCGCCGACGTTTTACGTGGGAACCTAACACATTAGACTCTTTTGTTTTGATGAGGATCAGACACGAGACGTCATATGTCTTCGTCCGAAAGTAACACTACGTCAATTAACTTTAAAAATACGCTTACGATGAAGGATTGTAAATCTCGCTTATCTCTACGACTCTCAGTCGTGGGTATGTGGAAGCGGATTAGGCGTCCGTCGTAGCGTCAGTTTTCAAGTGTACCGTAACCTCTCCTCTTCCCATCACGTGACGAATAGTTTCTATTTCCTTCTGGATCTGGAAAAATGTTCAAGTTTAAATTATTTTGTTTCAAGATTTCACTTGATCTATATTCGATAATATCTTATTTCTCGGCACGCTTGATCCGAATAATCTTTCACACTTCCTTTTTCTTTCAGAATTTGATCAAGTAACCATCCTCAATAAGTTCATTCATATCTACGATATTTCGAAAAAAGTTTGCGATAATTTTGCGAAAAACCTTCAACGTTCTCTTTCGCAACTTTACGGTGCTTTTCATAAATTAACCAAATTTCCGGTAAAAAAATTTCGAAAATCGAACACAACTGCCTGTCCACAGAATGAAAAGAATTCGTTCGATGCTATGAAATTTTCACGGTTTTTTCTCATTCGTCCTCAAGAAAAATATGAGAACAGAATGAATCGCTCTTTTTCAAGGTCGTGCGATTTGAAGTTTGCATTCCCATTTCTAGTTATTTCTCTCCAGGTTGTTGGTCTGACTGCGGAGATCACAATTTTGAAATGAGATTGATCTAAACATTCCTGATGGCAATATTAATTTAGTAGAAGAAAATTCCTCAATTTAGTGAAAGTCTGGCTGAAATCGTTTTCGACTGAGCCGCTGCCACACTTAGGATATCGAATAGTTGGATTTGAAACATAATAATTCTAAAAAGCTCCTGATGATGTCCTAAACATAAGGAATATATCGGAAAGTTATCGCAGAATATTGAATCCATTTATGTAACAATAATTGTTTTTATCATTATGTCTGATTGGTCAATAACTTGTTATGCGAGGATGGTACTTCGAATTTGGCCAAATTCCTAAATGAATTTAACAGAGGAAATCTTGATCACTCCTCTAAATATTCTCAGAAACCGGAAGCTGGATGAAACATACTATTTGTATATTTTCAGACAAAGCTCCTGATGATGCCCTAAACAGGCGAAATAAGCAATGCAGAAATTGCAAAATAAAGAATCCATTTATGTTTACTCCGTTCACTCATATAAAAAATTCGTTTTGAAGAGTTTAGAGCTCCTGAACTGTACCAGTGCTTGTGCGCAGCCAATGGCAAGCCGTATTTCGAGCTTTTGAGTTACTCAAGAGAACGAAATATCTCAAAACGAATAGGCTATTATTGAGCGCAAAGAAGGCATTTGTTTATACATCTGAGATTGGCAGTATTTGCTGTAATCACTATGAACAAAGTCAACTTTGCCAAATGTACCCAGCATCATCTGACGACCTTCCTAGTTATCAGAGAACTCTATGACCTATTGAAATCATTGCGAACCAATCTGACAAGAGAATAAACAACATTACCTAAAATTCTAATATACACAATGGAATATGCCAAATTGTCATGGCCAACCGACGGCTCAAACTTTCGTGAACGGACTATACTGATAGTTTCATAACATTATACCAAAGAAATGGATTATGGGCGGTTGGTGAATACCATGTTATAGCTAATAATTTGAGTTACCAATCCACGGTAACTAACAGAATTTGATAGCATAATTCCTTTAAAAAACTTCAAAATATTCTCCAACTATATTCTGTCTGTAACCGTTGACTGGTAACAACGGGGTGATCATCTACCGAAAATAAGGTTCATGGTGTCAAGAAATTTTTCTCCTGAAGTGATCTAAACGAAATATTCGTTTGTCCAGTTTTTGCTGAAATACCCTCTGTAATGAAGATTATTCGCTTGTTCAAATATGATTTCTATTCATCAAGTGGCAACAATGGCTGATGAAACATCGCGTGATGATAACTCCGTTAAAATTTCGATAAACTCTGTAAATTATGTAAAAGAATTGTAGTGAAAAGTGTCCAGTGCAAGAAGTGGTTAAGATCTTTTCATGGCTCATGTTTTCGGCAGGCTGTGAGCTCTAAAACCTCGACTTGTGCACATGAGATTCTAGATTAGGAAGACCTAACCTTTAATGAGGAGGAATCCTAAATATGACTTTTACGTTATTTCGTTCGAGAACGTCAGTCGAAGAACAGGATCCTTGAAGAGAATTCGGTTTTACCTAAGGAAAAAATACTTTTTCTGGAGAATAAATTGAAGGTAGTATGCTGTACGAAAATTCATCATACACAAGATGAGGGAAAAACAGTAGATCTAGCAACACCACAGATCAGTTAACCAAGCCTGCGCTGAAAGTATAACCAAGAATTTCAGCAGTAATGAAGGTAAACAAGGAAGTAAGCAAAAACAAACATGAATAGGAAAAATAATTCCGAGAAAACACAGTAAATAGTGGATGAACCCTGCTTGGATTCTGGCGGATTGTCACAGAAAACAATTTCTGGGGTTGGAAATGGAAAATGGAAATAGAAGAAGGTCTAATATTTTTGTGGAGAGGAATAAAAATGCGTCGTTAAAAGTAGCACCTCCACCACAAAACCGTAAGAGATGGTACTCTGTTTCTAGATTGGGAAGGTCAGTACCTGAGGCTGATGTGCTTGATTTTCTTGGAAACAACTTCAGATTATTTTATGGAAAAATTAACTCCCAAACGAGATGACGCCAAATACTCATCTTTTAAGATTGGAATACCTATTATTATTTTAGACAAAATAATATGTGATGAAGCCTGGACGAAGGGAGTATTTATGAATAGATATTTTTCTCAAAAAAGAAAGATATACTACCTCAAAAAACCTAATCATCCACTCAGATAAGAAAAGAATCAATTAAGGTTTAAGGGGAAATTCTTTCAGTATTTTTTACCAAAATGTTACAGGGTTGAGATCGAAATCAGAAACATTCAAACGAAACTTAAGTGTTGTTGAAAGTGATGTGATGTGAGTGACGAAATCATGGCTGAATATTTCAGTGGTTGAGTCAGAACTTTCAGATTGCTCATATAATTTGTTTCGTCGTGATCGTGCTGATACTTCCAGTTCTAGGATGGAGGTGGTATCTTGATAACTGTTCAGAATCTTGTTGCAGCTCGGCGATTGGATCTTCCGTCTTTTGTGGAAGATCTTTGGGTAGAGGTTGGAGGCACCGCTTACGGTACGAAACTTTAAATTTGTTGTAATTATTTGCCATACAATGACTATGTAGCATATTCCTTTTTCAATTTGAATCTACAACGAGTCTTAACCATGTTTTCCGACCGAGCTATTTTTATCTGTGGAGATTTCAATTTTCCGGACATTGTGTGAACTCCAGCTGAGGGACTCTCACTTTCTCCCTCCAGAATTCCTTATACCTTTCAAAATATCATGGATACCTTCGATTTCGGAAACTTTCCAAAGTTCAATGGTGTCAAGAATGTCAACGGTAAAGTACTCGACTTAATTTTCTGCAATGAGAGCATTGTCTGTAGTCTTCATGCATCTAATTGTCCAATGGTGCCAGTCGATGTGCACCATATACGTATTGAAATGATTATATCCAACCCTAACCTGTCTGAGCCAGTTAGGTGCTCGAATGGAAAAATTTTTAACTTCAAAAAGGCTAATTATCTGGGAATAAATGAAGATCTTACAGCGATATACTGGAATGACCTTTTTTCCTGTTCGCGCCGATTCCTTCAGAATCGTTTATCTTTTGGAAAAGCAAAAAAATGAAACACATGCTTGCGACCTGAAAATATGCTAAGTAAGATTTTGGATTTCGCTTAGTTCACGTCGCTAGATAGAGATTAATTCGTTTTCACGCTTAGTTAAATAGTGCGAACAGTTTTCAAAATAGTTTCCCACGGAACTTTTGGTGTGGAAAAACGAAGAAGTGATTTGTTGGAGACCAACAGTGCAGCGTCTGAGTGCCGGTGTCCTAACCTTGCAAGGCAGGATTTGGTGTGCCACCTCAGCGCTCCACCCCTCATCACCTGCCGTCTACCGAACCGCCGTAAGTCGTCCTAACATACAGTCCACTCATTGAATTTTGATTTGTTTGAGTTGTGTTCCAGTCCTCATAATTTCATAGGAAATAATTGAGGGCTTGGACATTTCCAGTGAATCTGACGTCGACGCTATGACTGATTCGTTCTACAAAATAATAAATGACTTATATATTATTATTATAATCTTTTCAGTGAAGTTAGAAATTCCTCAAAAAATATTATTGCTGCAGACTTTAAAAAATATCTAGAGTCGATTAAAGGAAACATTTCGCTGAACATCAAGAACTTTTGGAATTTAGATTCCATAAAATCCAACAATAATAATTAGCTGCCCTTCTCTATGTTTTTGACTTCTCTGAGTTGTTTGCGTCTTACTTTGGGAGTATATATGAGCCACACGAACGGAAGCCCCTATCTCCAGGGTTCAAGTCGCGACCCAGCTCCGGAACTTAGAGCTCGATTCACTTCACTGAGAACGACGTGCTTGAGTCGTTACTCGATGAAATTCCATTTTTCTTTGTCAAGTCTATGGACACTGGGATATTTTCCGAAAAGTGGAAGTCGTCATTGTCGATTCCAGTTTATAAGGATGGTTACCTCAACTCTGTTCGGAAATAAAGACCCATATCCAAATTGATGAAAGGTTTCAAGTTACTCTGTTCACGTATATCTAAACAAGGGATTTGACAAACTTTGTCACAATATTCATATGTTAAAGTTTTCACTCATATGTATCAATGGTGATCTATTAATTGTCATGGTTTGCTTCCTACTTGTCCCTCAAGGATCCCATCTGGGTCCCCTTCTTTTCCTTATATATATATATATATCAACGATTTGGTGTTTATATTTGAGTTTATTATGTTTCTCTTATACTCAGATGACATTAATTTCTTCCGTTCCATCAGAAGTTTATCAGACTGCTTACTCTTTCAGAGGGACTTGAATTCTTTTGTTGAGTATTGTGAACTGAACAAGCTTGATCTAAATTTAACCAAGTGTCAGACCATAACTTTCACTAAAAATCTCAATATCTTCGATTTCAACTACTTCTTTGGCGACTACGCTTCGAAGATGACTTTCGAAGAGCACATCTTCAATACAGTGAGGAAATGTAACAGGCTAATGGGCTTCATAATAAGAAGCTGCAAATCTTTTAGATCAACTGAACCACTTCCCAGCCTTTATTATGCCTATATTTTCAGCCGATTGAGTTTTGGCAGTTGCGTCTGGAATCCTCAATACAACGTGTATAAAAAACGCCTCGAACATGTTCAGAACAGATTTCTCAGACACGTTGAATACGAAACTACGAACGTAAACCCTTTAGGGGACATTTTACACCTGAGGAAAAAGTATTCTATCAATACACTGGAGGTATCTAGGACTCACAGGAATATGGTGTTTCTATTCAAAATCGTCCGCGGTTACCTAGATTTTCCAGATCTTGTCTGTCAACAGAATTTCCACATTCCTACATTTCATTCGACAAAACAACCCCTTTTCAGGGTCCAAAATTACAGGACGAATTCAGGAGGAAACACTCCGTTATGTAGAATGTATCGAATGTTTAACTTGAATTCAAGAGAGATCGATATCTTCAGTTGTTCCTTAAATTGTTTTAAAAGAACTTTGAAGAAATACTATAAATAGTTAGATTACTGTACATATAACTTGGACATTTCTGTCATGTGTACATATGTGTAAATAAATAAATGAATGAATAAATAACTAAATAAATAAAATAAAGTTGGAATAATTTTTGCCTGTCTTCGTTCAGTGGTACTTTTTTTTACTCGAAATGAAACGATTCAAAACATGAACAGAATCAATCGATTCCTTCAATGAGAAAATATTGGAAATGAATGGCATGAGAATATTCTGAACAAATTTTTAAAACGGTGATATACAACTGTCCAACTGAAAGTCATCTAGCGGAGATATCTCCTTATAAGGAAATTGGAAGGTTAAAATATTAAACAAGATTTCAATGAAAATACTCTGATTTGAAAAATCAATTAATAGGTCATCTCTTCATTGTACTTAACACAATTCGTTGTGGTAATTTAGGATAATGCATATCAATTCTATAGTTCCAACAAAAATTTCTTTTAGGTAGGTACTTTATGAAGATTCAGATATCAACTATGGAATTGATGAGGATAAAAAAATTGTAAAATATACTAAACATCTATTATGTCATTCAATGCCGAAGAAAATTTCACACACAAATATTTAACTCCTTATAAGATTCACAACAATAATCAATGCTGGCTAACCAGCAACTGAATTCAAAATTGTATAGAAAACCTTTAGGCACTTTCGACAAAAAAATTGTACCTGCAATTCAATTGTTATTTGATCGATTTCAGTTAAGCAACGAATTAGGTATCAGGTCATCTTCAAGAAAAAGGGTCAATCGTGTTCAATAACTTGAGCCTATTGGACGTTGGATTGGAATGGAAAAAATTCATTAGCGCCAGTGCTTTTCGAAAACTTTTAGTTCACTCGTGATGCTCTAATTGTTAAGGTATGGGTCTCAAGTTATTTCTGAGAAAAAGTTTCACTCCCCAGTCTCTTTTAGAGACAGTTTGATTGAATCATTATTTTGCTCAACACACAGATATTTTTGTATTTCGAACAACTTCAATAGTCTGAAGAGGAACAAATTTTTGTTCCAAAAACATAAAAAATCCTTCTGATCACATAAACTCTAATGCCTTCATGTTGTCAAACTTGAAGCAGTATTTATAACAAGCATTTTTTATTCTATTTACTGATTAACACAAATAAGAAAACGGATTTTATGATTAATTCTTTCTCTCACGAGTACTATTTTCGCCTGTCAGACTCAAATTTCGAACGGAAAGTGGTGTTTTCGACTTTGTTGACTCAGTGATGAAAAATCGTTTCCGAGTGGAATAAGTATTGAAATAAAAAATATTATGTTCTTCATATACAGTTTATTGACTAAATTCCTTTGAGCGATATTTGTGAAAATGAAACTACAATTTTATATACACAATGGTATTATTCATACCTATGTTCACAAATATTGAAAATTGGGAACAATCGAACAATGCAACGAGAAGAGATTCATTGAAATACATTCATCAACAATTTCAAACAATCAGTGTTATCAAAAACATTAATGAAAAAATATTGCATTTAACTGCAGAAACTTGAATTTCAAGACATTTAACAGAATGAAAACAGATTTCAGAGGATGAAGTTACTCATCCAGAAGTTACACTAAGTGCTATACAAACAATCATACAAAATTAATGAAAACATTGAAATTGGGCAAACTGAAAAGTTCTACCCTAGAACGAGTTCGGTTATAATCTATGCTTTGGATCTTGGACTTGTACGCAAATCGAAGAGGTTTTTGGTAGAAGGCGAGTGTTTTGAATTAATAAAAATCAAATAATAAAATGGAACTATATCATATAAAACACAGCTTCAGACAAAATAAAACAAATTCTGACCAATACGAAGGTATTAAGAGAAATAATGAAAAAGGCTTACAATCATACATCATCAGTGAAAAATGGATGAAAACGTCGAACACGGCTAATTATGATATTGAACGTCAATACGAGGTCGTTTATGATCCATTTTGCCGCTCATGTCTGTTGATGGTGCCCTTTTTTCGCAATGAGAAACGGGACTCTTCAAGTTGCCTTGGTGTAATCTGAGCTTCCATTCACGCGGCACAAAATTCAGATGTCTCAATTCCTTGTAGGGATTCATGTGAAGACAGATTGTATCTATAAAATAATTCACATTTTTTGCATCTAATTGTTTCTTTACCACTTTTTCTAGGCACTCTCTAATGAAGAATGCTTTCTTCAATTTTTTGTCCAACAGAACCTTTTCTGCTTCTCTATGCAATTTGGGTTCTTCCGATACTTTGACAGTCGGAATCTCCAACCCCAGCGTTTGGTAAACTTTTGTGTGTGTTTCTTCTTTAAAACCTGACGGTATAAAATGTTTTCTTCTCTTCCCATCACGTGACGAATAGTTTCTATTTCCTTCTGGAACTGAAAAAAATGTTCAAGTTTAAATTATTTTGTTTCAGGATTTCACTTTATCTATATTTGATATTATTTTATTCCTCTGCATGCTTGATCTGAATAATCTTTCACACTTCCTTTTTCTTTCAGGGTTTGAAGAAGAAAAAAATCATGTGACTATCCTCAATAGATTTATTCGCATCTACGATATTTCAGAAACTATTGCAATCATTTCGCGATTATTACGACGATATAAATAACTCAGTATCTTTTAGGTCTTCCTGAAAAATTACACTATTCCAGCTATAATTGTATAGGGTGTTTCATTATGATTAGAACATGTGAGTTCAGCGTCAGACCGAATTGATGGTTTCTGGTCGAAACGCGATTCAGTAGAAAAAATTCGCCAAATTTCAGTGAAAGTCTGAAGGGAATCGTTCTCAACTAAGCCGCTGTCTACACTTAGAATATCGAAAAGTTGGAAACATAATAATTCGAAACAGCTTACGATGATGCCCTAAACCGACGAAATATGGGGGGCAGATATCACAGAAAAATAAATCAAGTTTTGTACCAATTTTTTTTACATTAGGTATACCATAAAAATGGATTATGTCCGATGGGTCGAAAACTTGTTATATAGGATGGTACGTCAAACTTGGCCAAATTCCTAATTGAATTCAACAGAGGAAATCTTGTTCACTGCTCTTAAAAATATCAGAAACCGGAAGCTGGATGATACATACCATTTGTATATTTTCAGACAAAGCTCCTGATGATGCTCTAAGCAGTCGAAACATGCAGAGCAGACTGCACTGCCGAGCACTGAAGAAAAGTGCAAAGCACTAAGCCCTATTGAAAAGTGCTCCGGAATCTCGAGCACTAAGCCCGTATTTTTCAAGGAATGCTCGCGATTACAAAGCACTTTTGGAAAGTAATTCGTTTACACGACCACCGATCACTGAGCACTTTTCAAAATGATTTTTTGTATTTTCCATCCAAATGTTAGTTTAAAATTTTGATTTTAATGTCTTGATTTTTTCTTTCGAGTGTCATCTTGTTTTGAACTGGGCATAATTGAAATTGACAACAGTTTTTTTCTCAACAAGTCCAACATTGTCGTTCAGAGACAAAGTAGTCATATGAAAAAAATTGGAAGGATAGCATATGGTCTCGAAACAGACAATAAAATCCGAAAAGTTACAGAAAAACAATGACGTCTTGGCAACAAATTAGATGGAAATTTTTTTGTGGCGAAGCTAGAAAAAAATACTGTCTGCAATGAAGAAACGTTTTCTGAGATTCATTAAGTGAATAGACTGTAACTTGAATATTCGCCAATAAATAACCTGAAAGCATGATTATAGAAACTTGCATCGTATATCGAAAAAATTTCGTATTGCTCCATAGAATTTTTCAAAAAAATTTCGCCATGCAACATAACAATTTGTTTTCCGTGTCAAAATAATGAAAACATGTATCAATCCATAACATACAGCGAGATCGTTTTTTTAACGCCAAAGTTATAATGAAGAAAAAATTTAACAACTTAGGTATCCATAGAGGTTGACCCAAAAACAATTAACATTTCAGTTCTTTCTCTATTCCAATCAGGCTGAAGTCCGTCATTTTCATGATCCGACAAATCCATAAAGGGCTTAGTGCTCGGTAATTTCTGAAAGTGCTCGGGAGCACTGCGGTGCCCTGACTTTTTAGAATTACTAAGCACTAAGCCCTTTCAAAAAATTCGCGAAGCACCAAGCACTAAGTATTGGTTCACCCTAGTGCTCGCGAGCACAAAAGTGCTTCGAGTGCTTTCACGAGCACTGAGCACAAGACTTGGGCACAGCTCTGAGAGCAGATATTTCAGAATAAAAAATCCATTTATATATTATGTTTCATTAGATCATACTAAAGAATTGGATAATGGCCGATTGGTGAATAACTTGTTATAATAATTTGCCTTGCCAAGCAACGGTAACTAACAGAATCTGATAGCTTAATTCCCAAAAAAAATTTCAAAATATTCTTCAACTAAATTCTATCAGTAACCGTTGATTGGTAACATCGGAATGCTTATCTATCGAGAATAGGGTTTGAGCTATAAGTCAGAAATTCTTCTCCTGAAGTGAACTGAAAGCTATATTCGTTTGTAGAGTTTTTACCGAAACATCCTCTGTAATGAAGATTTTTCTCTTATACAATTATGATTTCTCTTCTTTTGGAATAATTTTTGCCTGTCTTCGTTCAATGATACTTGTTTTTACTCGAAATGAAACGAATCAAAACATGAACAGAATCAATCGATTTCCTTAATCAGAATATATTAAAATAAATGGCATAATAATATTTCAAACAAATATTTGAAACGGTGATTAACAACTATTCAACTGTTAGGCATCCAACGGAGATATTTTCTCATCAGGAAATTGGAAGGTTCGAATATCATTTCATCGATTTGAACATCAGAACACAATCAGTTCGTGGTGATTATTCAGGATACTGCATATATCAATTCTACAGTTGCAAACAAAAACTCATTTAGGTACCTTATGAAGATTAAGATATCAACTATGGAATTAATGAGAAAAAAATGTAAAATATACTTACATCTAATATACCATTCAATTCCAGAGACATTTTCACACACAAATATTTAACTTCTCATAAAATTCACAACAATAATCAATGCTGGCCAAATAGCAACTGAGTTCAGAATTGTATGAAAAAAACTTACTTTCGACCAAAAATTTGTACCTGCAATTTAATTGTTATTTGATCGATTTTACTTTAACAACGAATACGATCTTAGGTATCGGGTCATTTCCTAGAAAAAGGGTCAATCGTGTTCAATAACTTGAGCCTATTAGAAGGTGGGGGGGTAAAAATATATTAGCTCCAGTGGTTTTCGAGAAAGTTCAATTGACTCATGATTATTTGGGCATGGGTCTCAAGATATTTTCGAGAAAATGAGAAAAAAAAAGAAAATTTTTGACCAACGTACAGATATTTTTATATTTCGAATAAATTCAATAGTCTGAAGAGGAAGAAATTTCCGTTACAAAAACATTAAAGAACCCTTTTGATCACATTAATTCTAATGCCTTTATATTGCCAATTCTGGGGCAATATTTATAACAAGCATCTCTCAGTTTTATTTACTAATAAACACAAATAAAAACACGCATCTCATGATAAATTTTTTTTCTCACGAGTAATACCTATAGTCGCCTGTAGGTAAGTCTCGAAATTTTAGCGGAAAGTGGTCTTTTGCGACTTCGTTTACTCAATGATGAAAAATTGGAAGTTTTTTCATCCTTAAACCCTTAATTCTGAATGAAACGAGAAAGAGATAAACTTTTAGGGTAAGGTTTGGGTCAGTTATGGGTATGTTGAGTTTTTTAATGGTCCAAACCGATGCCATAGGTGAAAGTTCTAGAATTTCGATGATGTGAAATTTTATTTTTCGAATATTTCAAATTTAAAGTTATAGAAATCAGCAGAACGCATGTGAAAGAATTGAAAATGTTTAGGAAATAAGTTGGACGTCCCATTTTATTTATTAAAATTGGAAGAATTAATTCAAGGCTATTGTTATATTTGTATTGTTAATAAAATACAAGATTGAATAAGATTGCTTTATTTCGTCTATCTTGCGTGACAACGTCTTATACAATGTCCATATGATCTGTGTTCCTGTCATAGATGCACTGACAGCTGTAGTAGTGCCAACCTATACAATTGTATCAACCTTAACTTTATAAATGTAAAGTCCCTATATAACATCCCCCCATTATACAGTGTTATACAAAATCATTCAAATAATTGGGTTTCTTTACTAATCTACCACTACGGGTACAGTTTTTGTTTATGGGTTCGATATCATTCATTGTTCCAGTATTTTCATTCTGGGATACCTCCTCATGTTTGTCTTCGACCAATTCAGGATCTGGAGACACCTCAAATTTATTATTAGATGCTTTCAAATGTACAGAGTTTCTTCTCAACAAATTACCATTTTGATTTTGAACAATGAATGATCTAGGACCTTTACAATCAATAATCTTTCCTGGGGACCATGTTTTATTCGGCAAATCTTGAATTAATATATTATCCCCCGGTTCAAATGTGTTTCTATTATGTGCTGACTCATTATAATATTTTTCTGTAATCAACTTCTTTTCCATTAATTTATCTTTAACATTTTTCAAAGCTTTAGGTTTTAAGATATCTTCAGTACATGGTACTTTAGTTCTTAAATTTCTACTCATCAAAATTTGTGCTGGACTTATATCTAATCCTGCTACAGGAGAATTTCTGTAGTTCAACAGTGCTAAATAGCAATCAGAGTTATCACTTTTACATTTTTTCATAATATTCTTAATTATTCCAACCGCTTTTTCTACTAATCCATTCGATTTTGGATATCTAGGGCTAGAAAACACATTTTCTATTTCATATTTCCTGGTAAATTCTCTGAACTTAAAACTATTGAACGGCATATTATCACTCACCATGATTTTAGGAATACCATGTGTACTAAAAATACCTTTCAATTTCCATATTACATGTTCGGCTGTTTTGTTTTTCAAAGATTTAACTTCAATCCATTTAGACAAATAGTCTACTAAAATCAAATAATCATTACCATCAAAATACATAATATCAACTCCTACTTTCAAAAATGGTATTGATGGAATTTCATGAGATATTATAGGCTCTTTAGTATTAGATCTTTGATGTCTTTCACAATGTTTGCATGAACCTATTAGATTTTCAATATCCGTGGACATTTTGGGCCAATAAAATAAACTTCTAGCTCGCTTTTTACACTTTGTCATTCCTAAATGACCCATGTGTAGTAAATTCATAAATTCTTTGCGCAACTCTAGTGGCACTATTATTTTATTGTGTTTGTATACAATACCATTATGAACAAATATTTCATCTTTAAGTTTGATGTAATTTCTTAATTCCGATTCTTGTACATTTTTTAAGTTTTTCGGCCATTTAGTATTGTACATTTTCACTACTTCTATTAAATTTTTGTCTTTTGCGGTCGCTTCTTTCAATTGATTGAGTCGTCTTTCAGAAATCGGTAACTCTATTTCCAAACTGTGAACTATTTCATTTAGTGTGGCATCATCTTTCGCATTAGTTTTAATAAAGTTTCTCGACAAATAATCCGCTATGAACATTTTGCTACCTGGTATGTATTTAATTTCTATATCATACTTAAGTAATTTCAAAATCATTCTTTGCAACCTAGAACTGATTTTTCCAATTTCCTTTTTAATAATCGATATTAGTGGCTTATGATCAGTTTCTACTACTATTTTCCTACCATAAACAAATCTATGATATCTCTCAATTGAAGCGCATATTGCAAAAAGTTCTTTCTCAATTGGAGCCCATCTTGTTTGACTATCTGTTAAACTACGAGAATAAAAAGAAACGGGTTGATTATCTTGCATTAAACATGCTCCAAATCCATAATTTGAACTGTCTGTTTGTAAAACTATAAGGCCATTTTTGTCCAAAATTTTCAATGTTGGTGTTTTGCTCAAGATTGTTTTCAAATTTTGAAAGCATTGGTGTGGACTACATCCCATTTCCAAATAATATCCTTTTTTAATAAAGTTCTCAGTGGGTAAGTAATTTGAGAATAACAAGGAATATATTTACTAATGTAATTAGTCATTCCGAGAAATTTTTGTAATTCTTTTATATTTTTAGGTTCCTCTAAAGCTTGTATTGCTTCTACATGGTTAGGATCAACTTTTATACCAAACTTAGAAATGATTAGACCTACATACTTTACTTCATTTACTTTGTATTGAATTTTATTAGAATTGAATTTAACATTATATTGCTTAGCTCTTTCAAGAACCTTTTTCAAAATTTCATCATGTTGCTTATGATCTTTTGCAGCTATAATGAAATCATCCATATATATTTTTAATCCTTTTATATCACCAAAAATTTTTGTATTCACCTTTTGCATTATCTCAGGCGCAGAATTAATTCCAAATGGTACTACTTTATATTTATACCTCCCAAAGGGGGTTCCGAATGTACATATTAGACTACTTTTTTCATCCAGTGTTATCTGGTGAAAACCATCTTTCAAATCAAGGACCGTAAAAATCTCATTTCCTGCTAAACTATTATAAATTTCCTCAGGCGAAGGTATTTGGAAATTTTCTCCCATAATACAATTGTTAAGCTCCTTAGGGTCCAAGCAAAGTCTTAAAGAACCGTTAGGTTTTTCTACTATGACCAAGTTGTGACACCACTCAGTTGGTTCACTTACTTTTTCAATTATATTCCTTTTTTCAAGTTCTTCAAGGCTTCCTTTTAACCTATCTTTTAATAATTCAGGAACTCTTCTAATGGGTTTTATAATCGGTATACTATTTTCTTTTAGTTTTATGCTATATTGTCCTATTTGACCTAGACCTGTGAATAAGATTTTATATTCTTTCAATAATTTCTGTTTCTCAGTTTCAACATCTACATTTATACTATCACAACGTTTAATCAGGTTCGAATTGACGCATTCTTGTAATCCTAGAATTGGAACACTATTTTTCAAATTAACTACTAGAAATTCAATCGTTCTAAATTTACCTGAAATTTCACATTTAAGTTCAACTAAACCAATTGGACTTATTTTGTCACCATTGTATACAATTAATGTTGTATTGCTTTTCTTTAATTTAATATTCTTATAGTTTTTCAACGTTTGAAGTATATGGTATGGTAAAGTATTGCATTCAGCACCTGTATCTAGCTTAAATCTAACTACAATATTTCCTACCTTAACATTTTTAAACCATTGTCTACCTTTTTCAATAGAGTTTATATTTACATCAGAAATTTCCCTCTTCTCTCTTGATTGTACAAGTGTGTCGAAGAATACACTCCTTCTGTCTTCTTCTTGGACTTCATCCTCTTCTTTATCCATACTGTTCATATTCCTATTCTTCTTCCTTTCTTTGCTTCTGCATACTGAGGCGAAGTGGTTGGGTTTCTCACAGATTCTACAAGTTTTCCCCCAAGCTGGACATTCCTTGAACTTGTGTATTTTACCACATTTTTGCATGGTTTCGTGAATTCCTCATTCCTATATTTCTTTATATATGGTGGTTTATTTTTATTTTTAATATCAGCTATCTCCGAAGTCTTTTCTTGTAAAGCCTTGGCTTGCTGTTTACCTGCCTCTGATGCTCGACAGTACTCAATAGCTTTATTCAAATCCAGGTCCTTAACTCTTAGTAACCTTTCTTGTAATAATTGATCATTTATCCCAATGACAATTCTGTCTCTAATTAGCCTTTCCTCTTGATTTCCAAACTCGCATAATTTTGCTTGGATTTTAAGGTCTGTAAGGAAGTGTTCAAATGATTCTTCCGTCATTTGTACTCGGCTAAAAAATTTGAAGCTTTCGCTTATTATGTTTTTCCTTGGAACACAATAATTCTCAAACGCTTCCACGACTTTTTTGAAGTCTTTTTTATCTTGTTCCAACAAATTTAGCGTGTTGAAAACATTAAGAGCTTCTTCGCCAGCTATATTCATAAAGATAGCTATTTTCCTATCGTCAGATTTTGAGTCTAAATCTGCAGCTTTCATATATATATCCAATTGCTGTTTAAATTTTTTCCAATTTGCACCATCTCCGTCGAAAATTAATTCTCGTGGCGGCTTTAGGATTCCTTCCATTTTTAGGTTATAAAGTTTATAATTTACCTGTTTTATATTTCCAACGGCTGATTACGTATATATTACGATTTTTATTTTCGTTGTGGGCTTTTTTATACACCTGACACCATGTTATATTTGTATTGTTAATAAAATACAAGATTGAATAAGATTGCTTTATTTCGTCTATCTTGCGTGACAACGTCTTATACAATGTCCATATGATCTGTGTTCCTGTCATAGATGCACTGACAGCTGTAGTAGTGCCAACCTATACAATTGTATCAACCTTAACTTTATAAATGTAAAGTCCCTATATAACAGCTATCATCAGTTGGATCCCCCTACCGATTGCGTGAAAACATTGGTAATAATAATACCACCAGAACAGTTTGGTTTCAGGAAAAAACATTCAGCAGAACTACAACTATTGAGATTGACCGAATACGTAACCCAAGGATTCCAGAACAAACAGGCAACAGGGCTGGTCCTACTAGACGTTGAGAGAGCTTTCGACCGAGTGTGGCAGGAAGGACTTATATACAAGATGATGCAAGCAGGATATACGACGAAGATGTGCAAAATTATCAGAAATTACCTGAGGGACAGGAATTTCTATGTGAAGATGGATGAGTATAAATCTAGTATCAGACATTTAGAAGCAGGCGTGCCCCAAGGATCAGTCCTAGGGCCGCTTCTTTACAATATCTATGTTTATGATTTACCAAAAAATCCACTGAATTTCCTTTGTCAATTTGCAGATGACACCGGAGTAGCGTTCAGAGGCAGACGACCCGATATAATCCATAGAAGAGTTCAAGAAACACTAGATGAAATTACTGAATGGTGTATCAAATGGAAAATCCAGATAAATGGACAAAAGACCCAGGCAATACTACTCACGAGAAGACGTATAACCATAAACTCCAAACTTGACGTCGATGATAATGAAGTCGAATGGAAGAAAGAGGCCAAATACCTTGGAGTAACATTAGACAGAGGACTAACTTGGAAGAAACACATCGACAATGCAGTGAGTAAAACAAAGTCAGCCATGGCTCGACTTTATCCACTGATAGGAAGAAGAAGTCATATGAACAAGAACGTGAAACTGACGATGATAAAGACAATTGCGAGGCCACAACTGACATATGGATCAGCAGCATGGGGATATGCTGCCAAAAGCCATATGAAGAGAATACAGTCAGCTGAAGACAAACTGCTGAGAATAGCGATGGATCAACCATGGTTTGTTAGAAACAAACAAATCCATAGAGATATAAACTGGGAGACAATAACCGACTTCATGAAGAAGAAAGCAGAGAAGATATTCGAAAGAGCCAGGGAACATCCAAATGAGGAACTGAGAAGACTGGCTGACTACAACCCAGAAGAAGATGCAAGAAGAATGACGGTCTACCACAAAAGACCAAGAGATCAGGTATGTTGCCAGTTGGAGGACGAAAGCCCAGAGCTATGAATTGTTCCAATTCATAGTACTGGAAATTCAACCTTCAACTTTTTATTATTAAGCATCAGTAGAGTCGACCAAGTTTGGTTTTAAACACTAACCCGCATGTAGCCGCATGTTAGATGATATAACCCTAGTGAGAGTTAACTGGTTGTTACACCTTAGGTCTCGAACCGGTGAGAAGGTGTTTTTAGTGGGTATTCACCTAGGCCCTCGAGGGGGTCTCGGTGCGAGTCCCACACTGTTCCATCCTTACGGTGGTTCGCTCGTAAATGAGTTTACACCTGCTTTAAAAAAAAAAAAAAAAAAAAAAAAAATATCAACAGTCGATGTGACGAGTATAAAGAACTAGCTGCCGGGTAAGTGCTTCGCTAGGTATAAGGCATAGCAATAAACTTCGAAATAAAACAAAAAATAAAATTTATTACTTTCTCTAATTTCGAATGTATGAAACAAAAGCCACTACAAGAACATAATGTAAATGTTTATATTATTTCACTTACTATATCAATACGTTGAAAATTGACACCTCCCAAATTTTTCACAGGTTCGCCATCTGTGACAATTTAATCAAAGATTATAGAGTATAAAGATAGAAAACTGCCTTGCATTCGTAGTACCATTGTTTAAGGATAAGATAGTTGGTTACTCCGGTTCAATGTTTATTGGCCGATATTGGGCAACATCGTTAGAGGGCGCCACCCCGGAAGAGGCCCAACATGATGGGTTGCCTATGTACAAGTTTTGAATTTCGGACGAGTATTTTTTGCGTATAATGAACAACAGATGTCTCTTGTGGCAAGCAATTTTTCTTCACGTCAACGTGTCTTGCATCTTGCTCCACAACTTCTCTCTTGTATGCCTGTATGAAATATCCGAGGGTCCAGAGTAATAAAAATTTTTATTACTCTGAGGCCCTAAAGTCGCGTCCACACTATGCCGAACGACATCATTCGACAAGTTCGGGGCGACACCTTCGATTCGACATCGGTGTGAACGTGTCGAATGATAAACGTTGATTTTTTTGAGGAATCGTTATTTGTATGTGTATTTTTTGTACTCTATGTAAGTCACTTTTATATTTTGTTCTTTTTCTTGCTCTCTTTTATGTTCATTCATCTACAATGTTTCAATAATTGTTCTTCCTATAGTAACTGTAATATATATATTTTTTTAAAGAATAATTCATTATGTTGCCTTCTTTCTGTTGCATTTGAAAGATGTATCATTCTATTTATAGAGTCCTGATGATGATTTTATAATAAATCGGAACGTCGGCATTTTGTCCAATTAAGTTTCTATAACCTAGACCTACAAGGACCTTCTAAATAGTTCCTGATATTCTCAGTCAGCATTAGCCAACCGATGCCAGAAATCACTATTGAAACAGTGAACTGCCAGGAAATAATAATATGAAATTATGAAAATATAGATATGACAGATTGGAGCTAATTATTATTATTGGTATTTCACATCCTATTCAGATCATGAAATTTTATGCGTTAACTGATTTTTTTATACTAACATTTTGTTATTCGGCGTGATATCACTTCAATGAAATTCATCCAGTATTTGTTTGCCGAACTGTATTATTGTGATAATTTGTTTCGACATCTCCTAGAAATCTTTGATTTGAAACCATATAATAGGAGAAAACTTGAGTATTACTGGATGGTTTCTAGGATGGATTGAATGGGGTTTATTACACCCTTTTTTCAAAAAAAATTGGTTGTTTGTAAGCTCGAAAATGGGTAGATTTGAACGAGAATAACAATAAATGAAATGAATGACGATACTTATCTAAAAATATATTCTTTCACATCTGAAAAATTCAAATTCAAAGATAGGTAGATTATTCTATTCCCAACAAAATTCTTTCTTTTCTATTAGTTCAATTGATATAATCTGCACATCTTTACTGGTTTGAATGAAAAAAATAACTTTCTTATATAGTTTTTCATCCAATATAAATTACATTAAGTAACATGAAAAATTATATTATATTATAGGTTTGATTCAGAATGAAAGATTTCACAATAAATGCAAACAATTGAAGGAATATCATAAAAACTGTGTTTAGATCGAATAATGTTGATTCTTTCTCATAGATAAATAGGAATATGTATAAATGTAAATAAATCAATGAAAACTATATCATTCGATGATAAATGAAGTTCGGAAAAAAATTTTAATCAAATATTCAAGAAAAACCTTGAGCAGGTGATTTTGAGCGCTCGTTCATTGGCGGAGCAATAATGCTATTACCCCAAAATTCTGTAGAGGATTAATACTAAATACTCAAATGAAAAATCTCAGCACGATAAAAATAATATTTTGGAATTTATTCAAAAACGATAATGTGTTAAAACTTCACAATTGAAAAAAATATCAGTATTGGAAATGTAATAAAACACACTTTATATCATTTATTGAAATCTTCGGCGATCGATATCAAAATTCATTCAATCATCAGGTCACAAGTACACAAATGTAAAACAGGTATTTATTTAGGTGAGAGTAGGTATGCAACTTACTGTCTTTGGGTTAAAATGAAAATATATCGCTTGAAAACATTTGAATTGGTATTCTATTGTCTGTATTGCTTGGTGTGCAGTTAATTTTAATTATAAGTATATCTGTTTTTGAAGGAATGTCAATTTAATATGGAACTGAAGGATATGTGGAAAATGTGATATCAGATATGTTATTCGAAGGTGGTTTACTGGTGGCGGGTATTTTTTGAAATTTAATATTTACTGTTGTTTTTCAGGAATCGATCAGTTTGAAAATGCTCCTTCTGTTTATTTCTATGTTATCATCAAGTAAAAATTGGTTGTCTTTATTTTCAAAAATTTCTAATTGCTTGAGTAATAATATTTTATGGTAATTATTTTCTTTATGTAGTATTTTCAGATTATCTAATCTAGTTCCCATCAGGCAACAGACGTGTTCACATCTGCTCTAATAGCACAGACGAAAATCCTTCAAAATTTCCGCAAAAAAGTGTGTTGTATAACAGTAATCAGCCACCGACTCCGGGTGTAAAAACCCGGATTGATCGAGCTATTTGCTAAACAACCGAAATACGGAATTATTTTCGACAAAAATTATAAAAATAATCATTATTCAGAAGAATTGAATTAAAATTCCACAAAACGGACTTCTTATCAGTCCAGATGTAGATGGATAAGATAAACGTAAATAGTGTTGAACAAAACATGAACTCAAAACCAGTTCCATATGAATCATCAAATGATAATATACAGGACGTCATAATGAATACACAAGATGATGTTAATTATTATAGACTGACATCAACAAGTGACGAAGAGTTTTCTGGTTTCAATCAAAATGAGTGGCAAGCAGTAAGGACCACCAAAAGAAGAAAAGTAAACTCAAACACAACAGCACCAGTCACAATCACAAACAGATTTCAGGCTTTAGGAGAGAACAGCGAAAAAATGCAGGCAACTGTGAATAATATTGAGAGCGAAAATAAACCATCTAGACCTCCACCAATATTTGTCTATGATGTAATAAACTATGGAGAAATGATCAAGAAAATTAATACTGCAGTGGAAAATGGAAAATACACCACAAAGTGTCTTGCGAATAACACAATCAAAATAAACTGTGAGTTGCCAGATACTTATAGAACCCTGATCAAATACATGCGGGAAAAAAACGTGATCCATCACACTTATCAACTAAAAGAAGAACGAGCATTTAGAATCGTCATAAAATATATTCACTACACAACTGACACAAATGAAATTAAGCAAGAACTAGGTGAAAATGGACACAAAGTCAGGAATATTCTAAACTGCAGGCACAGGGTGACCAAAGAACCCCTGAATATTTTCTTTGTAGACTTAGAGCCAGCCGAAAACAACAAAGAAGTATACAAAATAAAACATCTTCGACATAGGACCATTCAGATAGAACCACCCAGAAGAATGAAAGGAATCACACAGTGCATGAGATGCCAACAATATGGACACTCCAAAACCTATTGTAACAGACCACATGTTTGTGTCAAATGTGGAGGGGAACACAGTACACTTAGCTGCAAAAAGACCAAAGAAACACCAGCAAAATGTGCCCTATGTGAAGGTGCCCACCCTGCTAACTATAAAGGATGCCAATATTACCACAGCCTCCTTAAATCGAATAATAACCTGAATAATAGATTAAATATCCACCATAATAAGAATGTAAATACCAGAATACCAAGTAACACCACAAATACAGCACATTATATGAAACATCCACAACAATTGCCACAAAACAACAGGACCTTTACAACATCCCAACCCACTAATACCCCAATTCCACCTCGCCAGCCACAACAAACCAGAAGTTACGCAAATGTTACAAACAACACAAACATTGAACCAACAAATGACACCCACAACATATTGAGCACATTCTTGGAAGAATTTAAGAGAATGTTCCAGGAACTGATACATCAAAATACTTTGGTGTTAAACATGCTAACCACACTAATAACAAAAATTCAATAAATTCATAAAAATCGCAGAGTGGAATTCCAATGGACTTCTGCAACATAAAAACGAAGTTGAATATTTTCTCCACCAGAACTCCATAGATATCCTATTGATAAGTGAAACTCATTTTACACAAAAATCACACTTCAACATACCAAACTACATTACATATTGCACCAATCACCCAGACAAAACAGCTCATGCTGGTACAGCCATAATAATCAAGAATACCATCAAACATGTAGAAATGCCCAAGTATGAAGAAGATTACTTACAAGCTACAGTTATAAAGATCAAAACTCTGCCCTATGATCTGACAGTTGCTGCAGTCTATTGCCCACCAAGGCATAATATCAAAAAAGAACAATTTCTAGATTTCTTTCAAAAACTAGGACATAAATTTATTGCTGGAGGTGACTATAACAGCAAACACACTCTATTTGGATCAAGGCTCACAACAACAAAAGGCAAAGAACTAGCACAGCTGATACAAGAATTCAACTACTCCTTCTTGTCCACTGGAAGACCCACTCACTTTCCGTCAGACCCCAATAAAATTCCGGACCTGCTAGACTTTTTTATAACAAATGGCTTGTCTACCAACTATATGGATATTATCCCAAGCTATGATCTGTCATCCGACCACTCTCCCATAATAGCCACAATAAGTAGTTTGGTAATACATAAAAAGTCTACTATCAAACTGCATAATAAAAAAAACAGACTGGGATGAATATAGAAACATCATCGAGGAAATGATACATCTTGATATCAGCCTGCGAAATCCAAGGCAAGTGAATCAAGCGTTGGAGGAATTCGCTAGAATCCTCAAACATGCTGCTGAACAAGCTACACCTAAGAACAAAGAGACGAAGCGAACATATTATGTACCAGAATGCATAGAAAAACTCTTAGAACAAAAAAGAAAGGCTAGAATGAAATGGCAGCAGACACACTTCCCAGGAGATAAAAATACCCTGAATAGGATAACGAATGAATTAAAATTCAAAATAAAACAAACAAAAGAACAATCATTCAATGACTATGTCACCAAACTTAATAGATATGATAACTCAGTGTGGGAGCCTATAAAAAATATGAAGAAACCGATAAAACAAATACCGCCGCTGCGCAACATAACAGGTTCAACGATACAATGGGCAAGAACCGACCAAGAAAAAGCTCAGATATTTGCCGAACATCTAGCCAAAGTATTCAGCCCAAATGACGACATAGCTGATGCTGAACTGGAAAGAGAACTGATGGAAATTCCTGCAAGCACTACACATATAAGAAAAATTACCATCAAACAAGTTCAAGATGAAATAAAATACCTGAATATTAGAAAAGCTACAGGAACTGGTGAAGTAACTGCCAAAATGATCAAGGAACTACCAAAGAAAGGAGTGCTGATAATTACCTACATATTCAATGCCATCTTGAAACTGAACTATTGGCCGGAACAACTGAAAACGGCCGAAATTATACTAGTACTTAAACCAGGTAAAGATCCAAACTCCGTCACATCTTATCGTCCAATCAGTTTGCTTCCCGTTCTCTCAAAAATTCTAGAAAAACTAGTGCTCAAAAAAATAAATACTGATCCAAATACAGAGGAGTGGATACCTGATCATCAGTTTGGATTCCGTTCACAACACTCAACAATACAGCAAATTCATAGAATTAATCATGAAATAAGTAAAGCGCTTGAACACAAACAATACTGTACATCAGCCTTTTTGGACGTGAGTCAGGCTTTTGATAAGGTATGGCATACTGGTTTGCTGTATAAAATCAAGACTTATCTGCCGGGATGCTACTACAAATTATTAAAATCGTATCTTACTGAAAGGCGATTCAGAGTGAGAGTGGGTAGTGAAAAAACAAACCACTTCCCAATACGATCAGGAGTCCCACAGGGAAGCATCATTGGACCATTATTATATGTGCTGTATACAGCTGACATACCTACAAATCCTGATACAATAATGGGAACATTTGCAGATGATACAGGCGTTCTGGCCATTGATGACGATCCACAAAAGGCCACTGACAAACTGCAGAAACATTTGGATGAAATCCAGAAATGGTATCACAAATGGAAAATCAAAACAAATGAAACAAAATCTGTGCAAGTAAACTTCACCCTACGGAGGGGCCAGTGTCCACCTGTATACATGAACAACATCCAAATACCCGAGGTCTCAAGCACAAAATACTTAGGGATGCATTTGGATAGCAAACATACATGGAAAGAACACGTAGTCAAGAAACGTAAACAAATAGACTTAAAAACACGAGAATTAAACTGGCTCATAGGAAGGAAATCCAAACTATCACTCGAGAACAAAATATTGATTTATAAAGCAGTCATAAAGCCTATATGGGTATACGGTATTGAGCTCTGGGGATGTGCTAGCAAATCCAATGTATCGATTATACAGAGATGCCAATCAAAGATTCTCCGGATGATAGCAAATGCCCCATGGTATGTCACCAATCAAACACTTCACGAAGATCTACATGTCCCTTATGTCCATGAAGTCATCAAGGAAAAAAGTGAAAAACATCACGTCAAGCTCGAAGGTCACTCCAACAACCTATTACACCCATTGACCATGCCTCAATACAGAAGACTGAAAAGAAACTGGCCAGCCGATTTAAAATAATATTATAGGGGTCTTTTCATTGGAAAAGACCTTGTAAAGTCATGTGTGGGCCTTAAGCTCCATTGTTAACAAATTAGCCTATAGAATGTATATATTCTGATTGCTAATGAATAAATTATAATAAAAAAAAAAAAAAAAAAAAAAAAAGATTATCTAATCTGTGCGGTATCGTTTAGATGTGTGCCTAAAGCGGAATGAGGTTGGTTTTTTTTGTGTTCATATTTTTTTACGTTACCAGTTGAACTAATGTCAGATTAAGTGCAGATAAATGCCATAATAATATAAAAACTGAGTATTGGATATACAGGGTGACTGGTGACGTAAGGGACAACGGCTAACTGGAGATAGAGGACCTCAAACTGAATGAGGATTGGGGGTTTAAATGTCCCATAAGGCTATTTTTTTCAGAGATACAGGATGTTTTTTGCGAAAGTGCTAAAACTATAAACTCCCATATCTTCGTCAATATGGGAAAATTTTCGCTGCTATTTGGCAAGCTTGTTAATATACATATTCTCCATCAGATCGACAAGAAAAAATTCCCAAAAATTGCAGGTCCGTATTCAAAAATTTCAATTTCCGTGTCAGGTGAGAAATATCACTCGGTATATGAAATAAAAAAAGATTTAATTTGGGAAATTGGAATCTGCAAAAAACACTGAGTAGAAATCTGTTTTTAGTTTTGATGGCACAAATTTTTTAAAGTTTTTTTCATATGTTGAAAGTCGAAAATTACAATTTTTTCATATTGAATTCAAGAAACACACTATTCTTGAAAAAAAAAACACTGAAATTGAGATGCTTAAATAATCCTGATGCATTTTGAATATTCCTTCACATCTTGAAATACTTTTTCATTAAATTTTCAATCAATCAAATTGAAGTACGTTTCATATCCACAAGATGAAAAATTACTCTTAATAGAACAGTAACACTAGATTTCAGCTCGAGAAAAGTTGGACTTTCTTCTCAGAACGCCTGAACAATAATCCATCTGATACTTATTCTTTCAACAAAATTTATTCTTCAATTAAATAATGCAATGATTCATGAGAAAACAACTAAGCAAATGCTCGAAATCAGAGCAATTTGCTTCAACGCAATTATTGGCTCTCTTGATCTCTAATGATTTCTTTCTCTTTTGAGATGAGGATTATTTTGAGACCAAATATTATATCCGTTCATTTTGCGCAATCCAAAAACAAGTATCATCTACATATTCTTCATTCGTGCATATTGAAGGCATTTTTCAGTAGATAAACAAACGACACAATTCCCAATAATTCACAACCAATGAATGTATGAATATAAACGTCATTTTTTGAAATAAGCCTACTCTGTGTAGTAGGATGTATTTTATTTATAATGAATAACAAACCTCTAATTCTAAAAAATCACTTGTTTCCCTAATATTCTGTTTGCATTAAAGAAATTCATATGCTTCTCAAAAGAAGATGAAGTTGCTACACCTAAGTACATATTAGAGGAAAATAAGTCCTCAAAATTCATACATTATTTCATTGTAGAATAAATTTTGTTGAAAACATAAGTACCAGATGGATTATTGTTCAGGGGTTCTGAGAAGAAAGTCAAACTTTTCTCGAGCTGAAATCCAGTGTTTCTGTTTTATCAAGAGTATAATTTTTCATCTTGTGGATATGAAAAGTACTTCAATTGTTCGAAAGAGTCATTAAGTGTGTGAGGGGAATGGCTCTCGCATATCGAGCATTTGTTTATTTGATTTTTTCATGATTCATATGTGCTACTGTTCCTCTCTTTGTATTTCTATTGTTTTTTTAATTTTTCTTATAATATTGATGAAAAATTAATAAAAAAGGAGTTCAAGATGTGAAGGAATATTCAAAATGCGTCAGGATTATTTAAGCATCTCAAATTCAGTGTTTTTTCCATCAGGAATAGTATGTTTCTTGAATTCAATATGAATAAATTGTAATATTCGACTTTCAACATATCATAAAAACTATAAAAAATTTGTGCCATTCAAACTAAAAACAGATTTTTACTCAGTGTTTCTTGAAGATTCCAATTTTCCTATTCAATTTTTTTTATCTCATATACCGAGTGATATTTCTAACCTGACACGGAAATTGAAATTTTTGAATACGGACCTGCAATTTTTGGGAATTTTTTCTTGTCGATCTGATAGAGAATATGTATATTAACAAGCTTGCCAAATATCCGGGAAAAATTTGCCATATTGACGAAGATATGGGAGTTTATAGTTTTAGCACTTTTGCAAAAAACACCCTGTATCTCTGAAACTAATAGCCTTATGGGACATTTAAACCCTCAATCCTCATTCAGTTTGAGGTCCTCTAACTCCAGTTAGCCGTTGTCCCTTACGTCACCAGTCACCCTGTATAGTAATGCTGATTGATGATTATAACAAGCTGAAGAATGCTGGTCTACCGTTCAAAAGTGTTACTTCCATAAAACAAATATGGTTACATACTTTTTTCTTAATTTTTGTAGTTTGAAAACTGGTTCCTGACAAAAGTCGGAGAATGCTGGCCGAAACGCTATATAGTTTAAAGAAGAATTATATAAATAAGTCGAATGAAACTTCCATTTGAATGAAAATTAATTACTTGATCAACTTGAAGCATTCAAACGACACATTTCGTGATGAAAAATTTGTCCAAAAGTATCGAAAATCAGACTTCTATGTCAGCATTAGACAACCGTTGTCAGAAATCAATTTTTGAACAATAAAATACTAGAAAATAATATACAATAATGAAAATTCAGATATGACAGATTCATTATTATTTTTGGTATACCCCATCGAGAGGAACTTAGAGGTTTTATTAGTTTCTAATGAATGGCTCCCAGGTTCCTTACAAATGGGGTTGATTAGGGTCCTTCATCATTATATTCTAAGAAATTCATTCTTTTCTGTTAGTTCAATTGACATTATCTGCACATCTTTCTTGGGTTGAAAGAAGTTTAATGAAAAAGATAACTTTAAAATTCATAATGTGTTTTTTTATCGAATTTAAATGACGTTAAGTAGAATGAAGAAAAAAAGAATGTACTTATACGCGTAGGTTCAGTTTTGAATGAAAAATTTTGCAATAAATGCAAACCAATGAAGGAATATAATAAAAACACCTGAGTGTTAAGAATGCATAATGCTGATTCCATCTTATATATAAAAATAAATATGTTTCAATGAAAATATATATCAAAGAGAAAGAAATAATTCAATAATTAATGCATGTAGTACGTTTGGCAAAATTTATATTTAGAAAAACATGTTGAAAGATACGGAGAAACAATAGAAAGCTTTGTCGAAAAATTTAAAAACGTTGGATAGAACGATCCAAGATAATGGAAACAGCCCAAATAATCTTTCAACTAAGGAGCCATTATCAAGAATTTCCCGTTCACGAATAGAAAGCTTTTACATTTCTTGATTACTGAAAGCTACCTTGGTTTGATTATTAAGTCCAGTCAGTCGTATTTTCTGCTGATAAAATGATTATTTATATTTTAATAAAAATAATAATAACTGTACTTTATTGCATATGCAATTGGCCATCGACCATGGGTCCTTCAGCCTGTAACTTAACAATCTTTGTTACATTTGATTATTTTTAATTCAAGATAAAAATTAAAGCATATTTTATTTTTATGAATTTAAACTTCTGATTTTGGCTATTAGTGGGAGTGCTGGATATTTTCTTTTAGATGTTTGCCTTCCGTCTTCTTGAAATTGAGATATCACTTCGTCTAACTGCTGTAACCTATTATAGAATGACTTATTCAGCCTGCTCATTCTTATCTCAATAGGCTCTATTTTGGTATGGAGATAAAGTAGATTGTTTGGAGGATTATGAAGTGGATTGTTGGGATGTCTCATACGAGTTATGGCTCTTAGTGCTGTCGTTTCTGCTACTGTGAGGTTTTTAATTGCTGGAGGCCTGCAGTTTGCAAACACTGGGTGGGCATATTCTAATAAGGGTCTGCAGATTGTCTTATATATTATTGATGCACTTTTGATGTTAATGCCTTGCTTTCTGTATGATAGCTTGGAGAAATATTTGGCTCTTGATATGGTTTTTTTTTTCATCAACTTGGTGTGTAGGTTGAAGTTTAATTTATTGTTTATATTTTATTTGAAATCATATGTTACTTCGAATGAAGAGTTCTTCAATATCGTGTTATTTGGGTTATTCATAATATAGCCGTACAAATTAGAATAGTAATTTCTGTCGATTGTTGGCCAATTCTGACCAGAAAAGCTGAATAATGTAATTCAGGAAAAAACAACTCTTGTTACCCTCGCAAATATTTTTCACAACGATATCTGTTTTCTGAATATCCTATGTTGGTAGAGTGATTACATTCCACATAATTATTAATATTTGCGCTATTCATATATTATATTCTTCTATAGTACTGTTGATAGGAATCAGTTTTCAAACAACGAAAGCTTCGAAAGAACTATATCCTTCTCGTTCGGAAATATTCATCTCTTGATTTCATTACCAAAGATGAGAAGAGGTTGAATAGTGGAAATTCTAGAGAAGAATTTTCCGACTTTAAAATATTTTTGTCGCTTTTTGAGCTCTCGTTCTACTTTAACGAGGGCTATAATAATAATAATAATAATAATAATAAGAAGATATAAAGATAGCAACAGGAGGAAGCAAGATAACATCTCCTTTGAAAACTCTGAGAAAAATTTCTACAGACATCTGGATGGAAAACAACAGAACTCCTCAAACATTTATCCGAATAAGGATGACATGGAGAAATTTTGGACCGAACAACTGTCAACGCCTACTTCTTACAACACAAATGCAGAGTGGATAAAAGACGAAGAGAAAACTCAAACCAACACCGAACAAATGCCCCTTACAGTCATAACACCACAAGAGCTTTCGGATATTCTCAAAGAAATGCACAACTGGAAATCACCTGGACCAGACGGGCTCCACAGTTTTTGGCTGAAAAAATTCAACTGTTTGCATAGTAGTTTAACTAAGGCAGTGAATGAAATACTACGAGTTCCAGAGAGTATGCCCTCCTTCCTGACAGAGGGTGTAACTTATCTTCTGCCAAAAAATCACCAAAGTACAGACGATCCAGCAACGTACAGGCCAGTGACGTGCCTGCCAACTATGTACAAGCTCATAACATCTTGCATTACACGTCGACTATACTCCCATTGCGAACGAAATAATATAATTGCATCGGAACAGAAAGGATGCTCCAGGGGTGCAATGGGATCCAAAGAACAACTGATTATCGACTCTATAATCTGCAACCAAGCCCATAAGAAGAGGAGGAATTTGTTCACGGCTTATCTTGACTACAAGAAAGCTTTCGACTCCATGCCGCATGAATGGCTCATAAAAGTTCTAGAAATCTATAAAGTAGATCCGAGAATAGTGAGCTTTCTGAAAACAGTTATGTCAACTTGGCGCACTAACATCGAAATTAGCGGAACAGGCATAAGAACTGGCACAGTGTCCATCAAGAGAGGAATTTTTCAGGGAGACTCTTTGAGTTCATTGTGGTTCTGCATGGCAATGAACCCGTTATCAACTATTTTAAAATCCTCCAGAAAGGGATTCAACCTCAAAGGCAACACACGCAACATGTTGATAAACCACCTTTTATACGTCGATGACTTGAAACTGTTTGCAGCAAACAGAGACCAACTAGAGTGCCTACTACGACTTGTGGAGAAGTTTTCCAAAGACGTCAGCATGAACTTTGGACTGGACAAATGTCGTTCCCTAAATATAGCAGGAGGGAAAATCCAACAGACACCTCTCACCTTATCTAACGGAGAAGAAATAAAGGCAATGCTGGCAGGTGATCTATACAAATACCTTGGTATGAAGCAATGTCAAAGGATAGACCAACGAGTGATGAAGGACGAACTAACAGCAGAGTTCACCAGAAGAATGAGGAGCGTTCTGAAAACGAAACTGAACAGCAGAAATCTAACAAAAGCTGTTAACACCTACGCTTGCTCAGTTCTCACCTACTCTTTCGGAATCGTTAAGTGGAGTAATACAGATCTCGATCATCTCCAACGGAAAATGAGAACACTGTGTACGAAGGCCAACAAACATCATCCTAAATGCTGTGTTGAAAGAACAACGATTCCAAGACCTCAAGGCGGGCAAGGCTTCGTGGACATAAAGAAAATGGCGGCTGAACAGCTAAGCAACTTAAGAAATTACTTTGTAGACAAGTCAAACACATCAGACTTACATAAGATACTGATCGAAGCAGATGGTTCAACACCTCTACTACTCAGTGAGCACCCTCATGAAAACACCACACAGACGGATAGTGATAAAATTCAAAGATGGAGAGAAAAGCCCCTACATGGAAGACACCTGAACGAGGTCACCCAGGAACATGTCGACATTCCTGCGTCGAACTACTGGCTGACTTCTGGAAGATTGTTTCCTGAAACAGAAGGTTTTCTTCTAGCCATTCAAGACCAAGTAGTGCAAACCAAAAACTATCAGAAATATATCATGAAGGATAGAAGCCTCACAGACTATAAATGCCGCTACGGATGCCAAACATCAGAAACAATCCAACATATTACAGGAGGCTGCCAAATGTTTGCTGGAAATGAATATAAGAGTCGGCATGATGCAGTTTGTAAGATACTTCATCAGGAACTCGCCATCCAACTGAAGATTATGCAGTCCGAAACAGTTCCATATTATAAATATCAGCCTGAAGTAATACTGGAGAACCACCATTACAGGCTATATTGGGATCGCACAGTACTTACAAATTTAACAGTTGCTAATAACAGGCCCGACATAATTTTGTGAAGAAAAAAGAGAAGAGAGCAATACTTATAGACGTAGCCATCCCGAATAACAACAATCTACGTCAAAAATACGCTGAAAAAATATCGAAATATCGAGAGCTAGAACTTCAGATCAAAAGACAGTGGGGAATGTCCAATACCAGAACCATTCCCATTCTCATATCTACCACAGGAGTTATCCCTAAGAGCCTCAAGTCCAACCTAAAGGAGCTAGATTTGGATGAAAACCTTTACAAAATAATGCAAAAAGCTGTACTACTCGGTACTGCTAGAACGGTAAGGAAGTTTGTAGGTCACGATGGACACCAGGAACAACCATGGAGGGAAATATCGCAAGACCGGCTGGCAGGACATCAAGCGAGAAATCCAGGACCAAGCAACGAAGGACGACCAACCCAGGGCCCAGGAGAAGAAGAACACCGAGGACCTCAGAGCTCAATCCCCCTGATACTTGCTATCCGGGATGAGTGAATGTTCCCCTTAGTAGGGAGTGTGATAGCCGATCGCTAGGGGGTGTGAAAAATCACACCCTTTCTACGCTAATAGGCTCAAGTCGATAATAATAATAAATGTCTTTATTGAACCACCTAATTACAAAAGCCATTACATAAGAAGTAAACATATATAGGGCGAGATTCAGTTTGCACACCACGAATGATATGCATCTGCTCTTCCACCTAACCCTTAAATATTCAGACGGAACCAAAGAATGTATTTTCTAACTCAAACAATAATTGTTGACTTGCACACTGATATTGTCTCTTAGTTATTATTACATGATTGCTGATCCATCAGATCCAAAGTAACCATCCTCTTGAAAGTTAATTTTGACAATGTACGAACCGCGTGGGGCAAAGTGTTGATAGTATTCGCTACACAGTATGAAAATGAGCGCTTGAACAACTGGGAAGAGTGTTCAGGTACGGTGAGGCAATTTCGATGTCTGAGATTGAGAGAGTGAACATCGGTTCTGAAAGATATATTATTATATAAATACGGTGGAGTCTTTTCATTGATCAAATTGTGGTAAAAACAACACGAATGAAGTCTACGACGATTTTTCATGTTCAGCCATTTGAGAGCATTGAAGTTATGTCGAGTACTCTGATATTTCCGTACCCCGAATATAAACCGAACACATGAGTTCTGTAATCTCTGTACACGATTCTGGTCTGCTACTGTGATGCAGGAATCATAAAGTACATCACAATAATTAAGCTTTGATAATACCAATGCATTACATAAATTTTTTTACTAGATCTGTCTAAAAAACTACGACTCTGGTACAATTGTTTGAGTGCACTGTATGCTTTCTGTAAGCAAGAGCTTACATGATATGTGAACCTTAACTCTTCATCAATCCATACACCCAAGCTCTTAACTCTGCTACTGAAATTGATAGCATGATCACCCAACAGTATATTATTGGTATACCTTTCTGCAAATAGCTTCCTTATCCCGACTTTTCCAAAAACGATTGCATCAGTCTTCGAATTATTCAACTTCAGGCAATGATTCTGGGAGAAGTTAAAAAGATTGAATAAATCATAATTTATGGCGGCTATTGCTTGATCATACTCGTCAATATAAAAAGAATAAAAAAGTTTGAAATCGTCCGCATAATAATGTTGAAACAGAGAAACAAATGAGTTAGGAAAGTTTGAAATGTAAATTAAAAATAGCAACCCTCCAAGTATTGATCCCTGCGGAACTCCAGCAACGACATCCAAAAATTCAGAAATACTACTCCCAAATCTCACTGCCTGTGATCTTCCTGTAAGGTACGACCTCAAAAGCATCAGAGCATCACCCCTAATGCCAGAGTAATTCAAAATAGATAACAACAGATCATGGTTGACAGTATCAAACGCCTTCGAGTAATCCAACAAAATTAATATGGAGAGCTTGTTGTCATCATGGGCTTTGAAAATATGGTCAGTAATACTCAACAGTGCTGACTGACAACTGTGACCACGTTTGAAGCCAGATTGTGTTTGTGGAATGATGTTATTTTGGTTTAAATGTTTCCAAATCTGGCTTTCGATAACTTTTTCTAGTATTTTCGACAGCGTTGGTAAAATATTGATAGGTCGAAGGTCATTCAAATTTTCAACATTATTTTTCTTCGGTGTAGGGGTGATATAAGAATTTTTCCAGCTCGAAGGAAAAGCTGACTTTACTAATGAAAAATTTATGATATGAGTGACAAAAGGCAACAAAAAAGGGATACAAAGTTCTAAGGTTAATAAGTTAATTCCATCATTTCCTGTAGCTTTACTCTTCATCAGTTTTATGATATTGAATATATCAGTTTCTGAAACACTCTCAAATTTAAGGAATGAACAAACAGATTCTTTAGTGCTGCGGTCGTAGTAAGCCTTCGTATCAGGATTTGGGGTTAATTTAGGAATGGAATCAATGAAATGCTTATTCATATCATTTACATCCCACCTACTACAAATATTGTTATCAATGACATGATCAAAGTCAGTTAGTTTTTTTAGATTTTTCCACATTTCTCTAACTGATTGGTTTTTAATTTTATTTCTTATAAATGCCTTCTCTTCATTTCTTACAGAGACAGTGACCATATTCCGTAATTGTTTATAATCGCAATAGTCAGTAGGACATTTAGTTCTTTTAAATTTACGGAATGCTTTATCTCTATCATTCATCATCGCTTTGATGCCATTCGTGAGCCACGGTGCATATTTTTTAGTTACTCTGATCTTTCGGTATGGCGCATGAATATCCAACAAAGCTGATATACTACTCGTCAGATACTCCACTTTACTGTCAATATCATCCATATCATATATTATCTTCCACGGAATAGATTGCAGATAGGATTTGAATTGACCATAATCCAAACCCTTGAAATCACGACAGAAAATAAATTTTGAGAAGCTACTATTGGAAGGAAAACTCAGTTCAGCTATAATCATTTCATGATCACTTACTTCAGGTATATGCTTTAAACTTGTTGATATGACTACTTCTTTATCTGAGGTTACAATGTAGTCAAGTAAAGTCGCTGTGGTACTAGTTAATCTTGTAGGACTGTCAATTAATTGTGATAATCCAAGTCCATCGAACAGATCGCTGACGTATCTTGCTGAATATCTAGAGATTTTCAACAAATCTACGTTAAAATCACCCAAACAGAACACGTAGTCTACAGTTGGCATGATAGAAGAAATCGTTATTTCAAAATTATCAAAAAAAGTTCTGTAGTTCATTTCGTATAGATTATAACAAATTCCAACTGCAAATACTTCTGATTTATTCGTTATCTTCACCCAAACTTGTTCAATGTTGTGTGTTGACGGAAGGACCACATACTGCACATTATTTTTAATATAAATACCAACACCACCACCCAACTGTCCACCTCTATCCACTCTCTCAAATCTATACCCCATTATGTTAATACTATCAGATGTATTACGATCAAGCCACGTTTCACTAAGCCCCAGGATGTCCAAATCATTTTCAATGAGCAATGATTTGATACCACTGAAGTGGGAAACTAAAGATCTGGCGTTCAAATGCGCAATCTTGAAATTCTTATTCATATCAGCAAAATTACGTTATTAATATATAGATATCCATAGAATAAAAATTTTTAAAACAAAAAAAAACTGATTCGAACAACTGATATGAAATACACACAAAAGAAAAAATAATAGCAAGCTCTAATACCAAGAGAACAACAGTAAATTTTTTGAATCAGAGCGATATATACGATTGCCAGAAACAACCTAAGAGTTCAAGTAATGCAAGTCAAGTTTGGTCTATATAATGATTTGAAAACAGCTATTTAATTCAATAACACACGCTAAAAAGAAAAAGACAAATAATTCTACCAAGAAAGAAGAATAGTTCTCTGAAGTTACAACAGAAACCTTTTCAGATTTATTGAGTGGCACGAATGCCGAAGATAATTCGAGTGACTAATTTATGTAAGCCATCGTGCACCACAAAAAATAATATATATACATACATAAATTCATCCTAAGAAGCTCAAAATAAATCAATTCAATAGGTCAATTTCCGCAGAAATTGTTTTCTTTTCACCATTTATTATAGCATATATTTTGCCCAGGTATGTCCAACAATTTTTGTAACCAACAGTGGTTCTAGCTTTTGAATAAAGTTCTCTCATACTTGGATCCAACATTTCATTTAGTACAATACCCGAACCTTTCAACCCTTTCTTCCCATTATAAACTTTATTTCTTAACCATTTGTTTATAAACATAACTGCAACTGGTCTTGACGGCTTATCTTGATTTCGTTTCTTGCCCAGGCGATAACAGAAATCTATATCACGTCTGGAGATGGAAATATTTAATTTGGTTTGAATGATGTTAGTCACAGCATCCACAAGATCTTCCGTCTCAGTTTCACACATACCATTGAGGACCAACATTTTCGACCGTTTGTCGTTGTTAACACTATCAATCGCCTTTTGATTTTTAGAAACATTCTCCTGAATGGAACTCACTTCATTTTTCAAAGATGTAATCATTGAAGTCATGTTCAGTTCAAATTTATTCAAAACATCTAATGAAATGCCCGTGCCCCTTTCTGGAGAAGCTTGAGATTTTAATTCCAACAGACCATTCTTGAGTACATCTTCCATTTTAGAAACACGGTCCATCAGCATTTTGTTCTGATTCGCGAGTTCTGCATTATTGGAGTAATTTCTCGTATTCGGCATATTTAAAACTGAAGAATCAACTAATTTCTATTATCAAAATATTTAGAATAAATATATGAGCTAACTTTTGAAAGAATAAATGCGGATGCACGATAAAATACAACCTCACACGATGGAACACATCTGAATACTTCAATATTCCACAATATTTACACTATATTACACAACTTATTACACAATATTACAGTGTTTTCCAAATGACTGTACAACTTCTACAAATACAATTCAGTTACAATTATAATGTATTAATGCACAGCAAATTGAATGAATGACGGTACGGGAAGGATTCAAGCGAGGTGATCAGGCGGCGTAGGTTAAGTGTCAGATAACAATCGATGCAGATAAGTAGCGAGTAGGCGAGATGGGCAATTATAAATCGGTTATGTGAGCAAGCGTGAAAAGCATACAATGAGATGTGCGTGATGTGGTTAAGACTATGTACAATTCGGTAATCTACCCTGTGCTACCGCTATGGGGCGTGCCCCTCCACGGATGTACTCCAACTCGACCAACGAGCCTTACAGACGAGATTCTATCACCCCCGGTTTCGGATCTAAGGTATGGATCGGTGCAAGTAACAGAGTCAAACTCTAGCTAGATCGGAAGGGATCGTCGGACACTAAATCGGCAGTGACGCAACGATCGCCCTTCTCCTCAAGATCAGTAGTTCTGTTCGGTGGTTCCAAATAAGAGTCACTCGCAATAAGGAACCCGACGAACAGTCTCCACTCGAGGAAGGAGACTTATAACACGATTCCTGACCAAAATGAAAATCGGGAAAACTTAGCGGAAGTAAACCTGCAAGAAGGTAATAACTCGCAAGAGGTCGAGAAAGGTCTATCGCTTCACTCAAGATGAGGAGGTCCACTCGGTGGTTCCAAATAAGAGTCACTCGCAATAAGAAACCCGACGAATAGTCTCCACTCGGAGAAGTGAACCTAAAACTTGACTCCGGAACAGAATGTATGTCGGCGCATCCACCAAAATGAAACTCGGAGAAATTTAGCGGGAACGAGCTTGCAAGAGGCAATAATCCTCGAAAAGTGGAGAAAGATCTACTACTTCACTCAAGATGAGGAGTTCTACTCGGTGGTTCCAAATAAGAGAACTCGCAATAAGGAACCCGACGAATAGTCTCCAAAGAGTTTTGCCCGGTGGTCCCAAATAAGAGAACTCGCAATAAGGGACCCTACGCACAAACTCCGCTTGAGAGACGATGGACTATCGACCCAATGATATCTCCAACCTCAGGTTTTGATATTGAATGACGGAAAAGAAGAAAATCACAAAAAAAAATAATCGGATTAACCCGTGGGGGTCTCGAAAACTAAAGATCGAACACCGGGGAATGACGTCTCGTTCGCGAACAGGTATGATACGAAGTCTGCGGTCTCGTCTTACGTTCGCGTAGCACAGGAAAAATCACCGACGGCACGGGTAGTGAAATAACAATGGGTCTTACCAATCCTTAGGATTTCACTTTTTCACACACACCACAGTCCGAACCAAACTTAAAAATTCACAATTGAAAAGTAAATAAAAAATAACTCGAAGAAAACGGTTAAAGGAAATCAGAATAAATTCGAAATTAAAATGGAATTCGTAATCGGTCACTTGAAATGAATCAAAGATTTTCGGTAAAACTCTAAGTACTTCTTTACTGCTCGAAGGCACCGGTAATGAATGCCCACTCCCTCGACGACGTCCTACTTATAGGTTCGGTTGGAGGGGGACAATTTCGCGACTCGAACTCTGCAGCGTGCCTGTGAAAAACAACCGTCAACATTCAAAAAAACGCATATGGTAGAGATAAGATACTCCGCGGTGTCGTACGGATGTTTTTATACATAGGCTGGGTTTCTAAATTGAATCGTTAGATTTTCACGATATGAATTGGAAATTATTATTGATGGAATTTTAAAAACTGTATTGAATTATTCCGAAAGAAATAAGTAACGAGTTTCACTTCGTTACACATTAGATTGTGGAAAATAGGGACTATTTGTTGTATGTTTGAAATCCCATTCCTTAGCAAAACATCTGATGCAAATTGTGGACCGTTATCTGAGAAGATTTCATCTGGAATTCCAAGTAAAGTAAATACGTTTTGAATATTTATGGCATTTTCCGATGAAGCATTTCTATCCAAACATTTCGCATCCATGAACGTCGAATAATAGTCAACTAATGCTATGTAATAGGTACTTGTCTTTCAGTTCAAAAAGGTCTATGCCGATCTTTTGCCATGCTCTTAAAAGAATTTTATGATTAACTAATGACTCTTTTCGTGAAGATTTTTTGTCATTAAGGAATCAATATCGACTGACATATTAGGCCAATAAAACAGAGGTCGTGCTCGATATTTAGTTTTTTCTTCGCCCAAATGACTTAAATGTAATTTTGACCGTATTTCTTTCTGTACACTTTGTGAAATAATAACTCTGTTATCAAAAAATAATAATCCATCTGAAAACGACAAATCACCTCTATTTATGAAATATGGTTTCAAATTATCAGGAATTCTTTTTGTACTCGGCCAACCATCTTTCATATAAGCAATAACCTTCATTAAAATTGAATCTTTTTTCATTTCGGATTTAGTATTCTCCAGAAGTAAATTTGTTGCTAAATTGATTTTATATTGTATTGTTGAATTGATATCAACATTCGTTGTAAACGCATGGGACATGCATTGAGAGGTTTTTTCATTATTGAAACCAGAGGTTTGTGATCAGTTTCGTCCGTAATAGGCTTGACTTGCCGTGTAGGTATATACTGATGAAAACGTAAACAAGAATAAGTTAAGACTTTGAAATATAGTACACAGTCAAATTATGTTGAAATAATACTGCACCTATGGCATTTTGGTATGCATCTACAGATAATGATATGCATGGGCCATTCATTATTAAAAAATTGTAATATTGGCTTACTCATCAAAATTTTCTTGAGTTTTTCGAAATTTTTGTCTTGTTGATGGTGCCAATGCCACAAAACATCTTTTTTTACGAAGTATTCGTGAATTTTCTGTTTCGAAAGACAAGTTAGGTACCAATTACCCAAATTATTTTCTGCATAATGGTTTTTCGGAATTTTTTTTGCAAATATTTTATCTTCATCAGGTTCAACACCGTTTTTTGTAATAATGGGGCCCATAAACCTAAGCTTTCCCACACCAAATTCAGTTTTAAATTCGTTTCGCGAGCTTTTTCTGATACTTTTTTCAATCGATTATCGTGTTCTTCTCTTGTAGATCACCAAATAAGAAAAATCATCGATATATGATGAAACGCCATTCATATAAGTAATCGAAATTTTGTTTAATGTATTTTCGAAATATTTCAAACGCAGATTTGATTCCTAAGGCATGCGTAAAAATCGGTAGGGGAGCGTAGGGTAATGGGAGCCTACTAAGGAAAAACTTTCGTAAAACCCATATTTATTATCCTTTTTATAATTTTCGATGAGGAACTCTTACAACAATAATACAGGTATGTTTTAATCACAGTCAGAATAAATCACAGTCGTGGATTAGGGTAGAATAACGATTTTGCAAAAAAAGTCAATCGCTCTCATAACCCGACACGTTGGAGTAATGGGAGCCCATTTCACGTTCACATGGGAAATGGGAGCCATAATATCAATTATTGCGCCAAATTTGAACTAAACACACTTTAAATGAGATTTTTATTAGCAACTACATTGTGGCAAAAATAAAAAAAATAAAATAATATACTCTTCAAGAAAAACAAGAAAAATAAAAACAAAATTATTGAAAGGAACATATGACCCAGATCCTACGGATCCAAACAAAAGGAACAAATATAAGAAGCTGGACTTTCACTTCCGGAACATTCCGCATGAGCCCATTTTCCACAATTTCTGCATCGGTACCACATCTCCCCACTTTTTCCAGTATCAAAACAAATTGCACATAAAGTTTCCTCTTCCGAGTATTCTGACTCGTCTTCGCAAATTGCACGTTCGTCAATTTGATCAGAAGATGAATCTTCATCATCACTTTTAAACAAATTTTTTTTTGCCTTTTTGGCCCTTTTGTTTCTGGTTGTGGTCTTCTTGCTTTTAACCTCACCATCTTTGATATGTTTCAGTTTATTACATTTACCTTTGGCACAATTTTTTTCATTACAGTCTCCTTTATTTTTTTTTGTTTTATTCTCTTTATCAGTCCTTTTTCTCTTCTTTTCTTCAAATACTGCCTTCATTGGTGTGCTAGTTAAGATTTCGGAATGTTGTTTGTTCTTTGATTTACATTCTTTATTAGATATGGGTTGCTGTGGCAGTGGGCTCACAATGTTAAGAATATTAACGAAGTCAGTAAGTTTTCTATTGTCATTCGTATCGGCCTCATTAAAATATGATTTAGACGAAGTTGCAGTAGATCTGTCAGTATGTTCCTCTCGATCACTAGCTCGCGTTGGTGTTATGGTTATGGCTGTAATCGGAGCTGAGCTTACAGCGGCGTCCTCCTGAACTATTTCTTGTAGGATTTCTGCATCACAGAGGATAGATGGACTCATAGCAGGGCTAGCATTCAGTTGTTCAATAACTGTCTACTTTGATGTCGATGGGATAGAAGATATATTAGTTGGCTGCTGTCCTGAGTCAAGCACGGGCACAGGTCTAGCCTCAGAGTAAGAATTAAACATAGAGATGCCCCTACGCTTGAATAGTACTGCATTGTAATCAACCAAGCATTAGAGTGAGATGGAAAGCATTTTACTGCCGCACTGAGGTGAAGTAAACAACATTACCAAAACAATTCAGTGGCGTGGATTATTGTGGGTTGTTGAGGTTGAAATAAATATTTCGAAATAATCTTCGATAAAGGAATTATTATGTATGATGGAAGTGAATGTTTACTGACAAGTAAACATTCACTTCCATCATACATAAGAATTCAGAAAACCAATATTACTGTCGGAATTCATGAAATTAATTCAATTATGAATAAATTGCGATATATTGAACATATTCGCTCGTTCCATGTTATAAATAATTTATTATTATTATGAATTCTCTGTGCATAATACAAGAACTCATTAAGCTCAATATTTGGAAATGAATCATTTTTGATATATACGACGAGAGAGAATTACTCTTTTTCATATGATAAGAATTTTTCAGAATTTATAAACAAAGGATTTTTACGTTTATGTTGAAAAACTTTCCTCGATGTGTCCTCAATTTTCATTGTTTAAAATTCTTGGATTTCATAACTTCCATCAATTCTTTTCATAATGCTCATATTCAGCAATATTTATTGTTCCTTATAATTGTGCGAAGTTCAAAAACGTGTTTTTCAGAAAATACACTTTACTACTCAGAGCTACTACTTCTTGTTATGAGCTTTACTATTGTCAATGTCAGATGATGAAATTGTAGGGAATGAATCAACGTTTATAGTTTCAAAAATATAATTTTGTTCTCAAACAAAGGCAAGTATGATACATTGAATATTGAAAAATTAACAGTATCATGAATGTGATATTATGAATATAACTCAACTGCCAAATCTTAACTACATCAGATCTCTGTAATAATAACAATATAATATAAACACATAAGATAAAATTATAATATGAATATAACTCAACCCATCTCCTATATATAAATAATTAGATTAAATAAAATAATCTAATGAATAATGTTATACAATAATAATTATCAATTGAAAAAAATACAATTTTGAATATATAAACAATAAGTGTAAAAAACAAAGGATATAAAAAGATTTTTGTACACATATAAAAAGTTTCACTGGCTCCTGAATAATATAGTTTTTGTAAGGCGAGATCTAACCCTTTCCTTTTCTTTATTGAACTCAGATATTTGATGATGAAACCTCAACTCGAAATATTTATCAAAAATGAGATCAGTGATTACACTGAAATGATTACTCAAGGGTTCATCATCAAATATGTGATCCGAAAAAAGCTCAACTAAATTTTTCGGTATGTTCATTTTTGTTTTTACTTTAATGCAGTGAACTATATGCCTAACGTTTGTTGTTTTCATGGTGAACTGATCCTGATATGTTCGAAAACATTTTTCAATTAATTTACAATACTCAATTACAAACTGTGATGCTTTGGTCAAAGCCCCGAATGTTTTTCTAATTTGTAATTGAGATTGTACTTCATCACTTTCGACAATTTTCAAACAAATTTCGCAGACTATGATTTTTTTCAGTTTTCTCACCACAAAACCGGCAATGTACCCAATAATATCTTGGCAGTATGGGGTCAAATTCAAATTTAAGTTTGATCTTAAGAATTGTTTCTCAAAATCATCTAGAATATTATCATCTGCAACTGCCTCAACAACTGGCATAGCAGATGAACAATGTAAAATAGCTGTGCTATCAAGAGCAACAGCATTTGCACATTTGCTTCCCGAAATTTCAGCGTGGATAAGCAACTTTTTCATAATTGATTGAAACTGATAAGATGTGGGATTATTATTATATCCCCCTTTGCTTCTAATGCAGCTGAAAAATATTTCTAGATGATCTTGAGATAACTTGTAAGTAAGAATATACTTAAGATTTTTCAGAATTTTGACCGTATACGTGTACAAACCTTTTAGGCTCTCTATACATACCAAAAATCCTAAAAATCCTACTTTTTTCCTAGTTGATAAGATACACTTACCTTCAATTTTCAAATTCTTTATATAATTGGAGCATTCATCCAAGAACCTAAAATATTCGTCTTCGGTTGCTTGAGATAATGGTCTTTCATATGGTTTTTTTGTGAAATTACTCCGAGAATTAAAAATATCGAATAAATTGTTGAAATTTCTACAGAACTTGGCAGTGGCCGTAGAATCATGGAATTCAGGTAATTTCAGATCCACATTCAAAAAATCAAGAGCTTCTGTTACACTTTTACTCAAAGTCTGAACTGCCAATGATACCTTCATTTTCTCACCCACCCACAGCATATGTCTCTTTCTCAATTTTGTTGCAGCATGCAATCCTTCCATATTCTGCAAGTTACATAATCGCTCCAGAAATTCCCATTTGACCACATTGCCATCTCCATCTTCTAAAATTTTTTGATCTCCAAGGGAATTTCTGATGAACTTTATCATGTGGCTTGAGTCCCAAAATATAAAAACCTTTTCATGTGTGCATGGATGTGAAAAATATGTTCTGAAACTCTCCATAGAAAAATTTGCTCCTAGTGACTTTGCCATCGAAATATTTGACGGAGCACCATCAAATGTAATTGAAGTAACTACTACCAAGCTCTGATGTAGAAATTCCAAACAATTATTCAACAGATTGGCCTTCTCCATACTAGAAAGACCATTAATCAAAAAGTAGGCAACAGGTATTTTCCAGCTCCTGTTCAGAGCAACCAGCATGAATACTAAAGCCTCCCTGGATTCTTCAGAATTTTCATTATTGGTTCCTAAACCTAAATCAACAAATCCATATGTTTTATCACCACGCCACTCAATTTTTCTCCGAATTGCCATTTCATCGAGTAACAAATTGCAAAGTATATTATCGCCTTTTTGGGCTGCATCCCTGCATTTCAAATTCACTGCATCAAGAGCTTCTTTCATGAATCCAGGTGAAGCATCAATGTTTGAATACCATTTGGAGAGAGTCCTTGTATGAGGTAATGAATTGGAGAAAATTCGACGAACATAGTTGTAGGCCTTCTGAGAGTAAAAGTTCAAAGTTAAGGCAAACTGCCTCAATTGTGGAGTAAACTTCCTCTTCTTTTTTTTCATGCATAACGAGAATATCTGCTTTGCTGACTCAGTCATTGAATTCTGAACAAAAAACAAAGGTGAATTATTGTGTTAATTTCAAACAAGAAAAAAACTTACATTTAAAGTCATTTCAGCATTCTCAGAAATCCAATTCTTCTTCCTCAACTCACTTGTTAGGCTTTCAAGAGTGTATATTTTATTTTCTCTCCTTCTTTTTTTCGCCTGTAAACTTTTTATTTTCAGGCTCTGCATCTTCACAGTTTTTTTAACAATACCCCAGCAAATTTTCCGGAGTTTTGGATCCTTGAAATGTTCGTATCTTATACTGCCAAACTGACGAGGAGTTATAGTTTTACGTCTGAAATTTTCCAAATGAAAGTTCAAAATATAATTAGAATATGTTCTCTACTAAAGATAATAAAATCTTGAAGTATTCTGGACAAATATTTACTTCATGACTAATTCTACTTCAGAATTATTATTGCTGTGCAATAAATATATTCTCTTTCTCTCTCTATCATTTAAATTACATTTTTAAAAAACTATGATTAGGTCAGAACTCACCTCTCAAGTATTCCAGTTGAAATGTCAGGGTGGTGTACAGCACATGTTAAGGGGAAATTTTCTTTATTTTCTTCCAGATTATCATGACTAAAACGCATAAACGAAGATTGAAAATATTATTGAAAATTTAATGTGAGCTAAGCTCAAAAGAAACTATCTGATGTTTTCTTACTCAATATAAAGTATTTTTTACTCACTTCCTTTTGAAACCAACAGTTGGGCGTCTTTGAGTTGAATGGGGAGGATTCAGTTCAGCTGATGATTCAGGGCTAAAAAAATACACAATTAAGTGAATGTTCGTATATATCTGATCACAAATCAAATACCTTTCGGAGCCAATTTCAGAAGCTGTTAATGTTCTGGAACTCAAGAGACTTGCAGTGTCTGTGCTAAAAGAACTTTTGAGTTTGTCATCGGTCATCGGCAAATTTTCTTTACTTTCTTCCAAAGCATCATGCCTGAAACTTTTTCATTATAATATATAACGCATAAACGATGATTGATAGCATTATTGAAATTTTTATGTGAGCGACATAAGCTCAATAGCAACTTTCTTAGGACTTCCTACTGAATATAACTAAGTGAATGTTCTTGTATTTCTGATATAAATCATAAAAATCTAAAAAAAACAACATATCACATACCTTTCATTGCCAATTTCAGAAGCTGATATTGTTCTGGAACTTGAGAAACTTGCACTGTCTGTGCTAAAAGATCCTTTGAGTTGGTCATCTTGATATTCTGACGTACTTTCTAAAACCTGTTCCGCTGACAATTTTTTCAGAGGAGACGTTAAGCTGAAAAATAATTGAATGATAATCTAGGAAAAACTACCTTTGCGAAAGTTGTTCAATCGCAAACAAACTACTTATATACCCTTGATTATCAGTTTCCGAGATAGTTAATGTTCTTGAACTTGCAGTCTCTGTACTGGAGCTCCGTCGCAAATCAGCTGGTCTAAAACACAAATTTAAATTGTTAGTTACTCAATATGACCAAAATGTTTGTTATCTTAAAAATAAAACTACATACCTCAGAGTTTCAATTTCTGAAGCAGTTAATATTCTTGAGGTTTCCAAACTACAACCTGATGCTCTCTTCGCTACAGCTGGTCTAAAAAAGAATCTTGTGTTTCATATATGATATTTCAATATTGAGTTACAGGCAGATTTGGCGTTGATAGCATGAAAATTTGTGTGAAATACTTATTAATTTCCACAGACAAAAATCTGAGAAACATGCACTTTAATTTGCTCACCTCTTGAGATTTGTTCTAGGTACTGCATACTTGGAAATATATGTTCTTTGGCGTCCTTTTATGAAGTCTCTCGCCGAAAAATGTTTCGAACAAACATATGGACATTTTGGCAAATTGTTTATTCTCAATCCTAAAGAATGACACCAAATATGACAAATCTCTCTATTTGAAGGAAATCTGAAAATACAAATTAGGGTGTTTTTCAATCTTCTCACATCTACGCCTATGGACGGCATGCTTACCTGTGATAGGTTAGGTTTTCATTTCCACAACTTCTGCATATAATACAACTTTTTCGAGATTTCGCCATAGCTATAATTAACGAAATACCCTTAAACTACAATTCACTGCCACCAAATCAGTATTATAATTCAGATCAGTAAAGTGAAACTAAAATGTAAATACAAACACGACGACGCCAGTAAATAAACAACCGTTGCCAAACTGATAGAATATTCGGTTACAAATAAAGCCGTTAGTACCATAGAATGGGAGTGCACAGAACAATCATAGCAACACGGAATAAAAACAAGATAAAGTTGGCAACATCGAATATTATTTGTTTTCGTAAACATATTTTACTTGGCGACGTCAACAAATGCGTGAAGGCATCTCTATGTTTATTTCTTACTCTGAGGGTCTAGCTTCATCATCAATGAAGTCATTATCACAAAATATATTAGGATTCATGGGATATATTCCCGTTGCTTGAAAGCCTGATACTCCTTTCTCAATAGAAGCTACTTTAGTGTAGGCTTTATTGAACAATCCTGCAATTTCGTATGGTGTTATTTTTATCAAATTTCTTGATTTTATGTATAAGTTACATTCTTTGTTGCAAGCTTTTTTAAGCGGGGAATAAAAAGCAACGTCAAGAGGTTGAAGACGGTGATGAATGCTGCGGAATGCTAAGCAATACAACATGGTTATCTTTTGCCAGATCCCAAACTTCGAGAGTGGCATGACTGTTGTGGTTGTCTAGTATTAGCAGAATGGGAGTATCAGCAGTAGGTTTGGTGTGTTTGATAAAATGACGTAGCCATAAAATGAATATATTTTCATTGGTCCAGCCATTATGACTACACGTGTAAATAGCACCGTGAGGTCCATCTTTTTCCAGCTGTGGAGAGTGACGTTTTCGTGGAAACACGAAAAGCGGTGGAATGAAAGACCCTGAAGCACTCATAGCATATATAACTGTTACTGTCTTCCCTCTCTCTCATGACGTCACAGATCCAATTCGTTTTTGCCCTTGGGGAGCTATAATTTTTTCAGTTTCTTGGACTGTTGTTAAACCAGTCTCATCTACATTGTAAATCATCGTGGGTTCAAAGTGGTGTTGCGTCATCAGTTTTTCCAAATTTTCAAAAAAAAGCTTCACTTCAATCTTGTTGAAACCGAGAATTCTGTTGATACTAATAGCTTCGGCCTTTCTAATACTCAACTCAGGATGACGCTGTAAAAATCCCGATAGCCAATCTTTTCCTGCAGTATAACTATCCTGGTCGAATCTTTGTTCAATACCCATCCTCTTAGCAACACCGTAGCATACTTTTCGAAGTTGCTCCCTCGTCAGACCATAAAATTTATTTGACATAGTCACAATATGATCAGCCAGTATTCTTTCTTGCTCAAAACTGAATACTGCATATCTTCCTAACTTCGGTTTTTTTTTGTACCGATCGTCGTTAGCTTTCGCTAAATTAAATCTCTTCTTCAAAGTGCTGTAAGGTATGCCAGTTTGCTGAGACACTTTGTACACTGAAGTGTCTCCTGCTCTGAGGATATTAACTGCATTTTCTAATGTATCAACTGTCCAAGAAGCTTTCGTGGTTGTCCGAGCTGTTCTACGTGGCATCTGAAATTAAAAACATAATATGTAAGCTAAAATATATTGTGAAGGCTAATGGGGTAATGGGAGCTATGTCGGGTAGTGAGAGCCATCCTTGGCTCCCATTTCCCGCTGACTACCATTTTGAAAAGTAATAATATAATTATGTAACCCTAATTTCATTCGCAAATGAACAAATAGCTTTAGTTAGTGAAAGAATCTACGAATTTAATTAATATAAACATAATAAAGTAAGAATAAAATTTCATTCTTACCTTGGAGTTGGAAATCCACAGTTTCTTATAAGCGCAGAGCGAATAACAAACAACTGTCCTTACTGACCGAACGCAGTACACTAGCGGTTCGTACCGCTCAAGCGAAATTCCTCGAGGGTTGGAGCATGCGTACGTGTGTTTAAGATCACGTGAATTTGCCCACATTCCGTTAAACTACCATAGCTCCCATTTACCGACCGCTCCCATTACCCTGCGCTGTAACAGTCCAGTACTGTAGGAAGAGGAAAATTTTCAGGAATTTTGGCTTCATTCAATTGCTGAGGGTCCATGCAAATTCTGAGATCACCTTTTGGTTTCTGTACTAATGCCAAACTGTTGACCCAGTTGGTTCATTCATTCTAGATATAATTTGTTTTTTTCTCAAGATCATCTGAAAAGTTTTTTGATGCATTTTCTCACGAAAATAGAATTTTTCTTGGAGGATTAATTACTGGCTGGATAGAGTTATCTAATTTGAAACGATATTCTTGACATTTTGAAGCACCAACACCTTGAAATACATCTTTGAGTTCTTTAATCATTTTATCTTTTGCTCAGTTGCAGGAACGTCTATTAAAATTTAAAGGTCCATTAAACCCTTAATCCTCCATTAGTTCCTTGTAATAATGGAGGATTAAGAGTTTAATGGACCTTTAAATTTTAATGGACGTTCCTGCAACTGACACTTTATCCCATATTTTATATTGAATAGATCCAATAAATTTAAGCAATTTTAATCATTCGCTTTCTTGTTTTCCTAACACAGCAGGCTAAAGGCGGAAACACATTATTAAAACGCGACGCGACCCGATGAAACGCGATGCGTGTTGAGTCGAATCAAATGCATTGTTTTCTATAGACCAGAATTACACTATCAACATCCGACGCGACGCCATGCGCGTGCAAGATCGGTGTGTCGACACGTGGCGTCGCGTCGCGTTTTAATAATGTGTTTTCGCCTTAATAGTTATTTTTCACCACATAAAATCCATACTAATATTATAAATGCGAAAGTAACTCTGTCTGTCTGTCTGTCTGTCTGTCTGTCTGTCTGTTACTCTTTCACGCCTAAATGGCTGAAATAGATGGTTACCTAAAAACGGATATAAGATCAAAATGATCACGTCATCGTACTTAGGGGGTAGGAAGTAGGCAGAAAACTGAATTGAGTTAGTGATTTTTGCATGGTTTTTGCTGGGAGTTTTGCTCTATCATGCCTAAACGGCTGAACGGATTTTGGTGAACTTTGGTATGGTGATAGATGATAACCTAGAAATGGTCATCCATACTCATATTATAAATGCGAAAGTAACTCTGTCTGTCTGTCTGTCTTTTACTCTTTCACGCCTAAACGGCTGAACGGATTTTGATGAAATTTGGTATGGTGATAGATGATAACCTAGAAAAGGTCATAGGCTATAAATAATCACGCCATCGTTCTTAGGGGGTAGGCAGTAGGCAGATAACTAAATTGAGTTAGTGATTTTAGTCGTTTTTGTTGGGACTTCTGCTCTTTCACGTCTAAACGGCTGAACAGATTTTGATGAAATTTAGTAAGGTTATAGATGGTTACCTAAAAACGGATATAAGATCAAAATGATCACGTCATCGTACTTAGGGGGTAGGAAGTAGGCAGAAAACTGAATTGAGTTAGTGATTTTTTTTATGGTTTTTGCTGGGAGTTTTGCCCTATCATGCCTAAACGGTTGAACGGATTTTGATGGAATTTGGTATGGTGATAGATGATAACCTAGAAATGGTCATCCATACTAATATTATAAATGCGAAAGTAACTCTGTCTGTCTGTATGTTACTCTTTCACGCCTAAACGGCTGAACGGATTTTGATAAAATTTGGTATGGTGATAGATGATAACCTAAAAAAGGTCATAGGCTATAAATAATCACGCCATCGTTCTTAGGGGGTAGGCAGTAGGCAGATAACTAAATTGAGTTAGTGATTTTTAGTCGTTTTTGTTGGGACTTTTGCTCTTTCACGTCTAAACGGCTGAACAGATTTTGATGAAATTTAGTAAGGTAATAGATGGTTACCTAAAAACGGATATAAGATCAAAATGATCACGTCATCGTACTTAGGGGGTAGGAAGTAGGCAGAAAACTGAATTGAGTTAGTGATTTTTTTATGGTTTTTGCTGGGAGTTTTGCTCTATCATGCCTAAACGGTTGAACGGATTTTGATGAAATTTGGTATGGTGATAGATGATAACCTAGAAATGTTCATCCATACTAATATTATAAATGCGAAAGTAACTCTGTCTGTCTGTCTGTCTGTTACTCTTTCACGCCTAAACGGCTGAACGGATTTTGATGAAATTTGGTATGGTGATAGATGATAACCTAGAAAAGGTCATAGGCTATAAATAATCACGCCATCGTTCTTAGGGGGTAGGTAGTAGGCAGATAACTAAATTGAGTTAGTGATTTTTAGTCGTTTTTGTTGGGACTTTTGCTCTTTCACATCTAAACGGCTGAACAGATTTTGATGAAATTTAGTAAGGTAATAGATGGTTACCTAAAAACGGATATAGGTAAGATCAAAATGATCACGTCATCGTACTTAGGGGGTAGGAAGTAGGCAGACAACTGAATTGAGTTACTGATTTTTTCATGGTTTTTGCTGGGAGTTTTGTTCTATCATGCCAAAACGGCTGAACCGATTCTGATGAAATTTGGTATGGTGATAGATGATAACCTAGAAATGGTCATAGGCTATAAATAATCACGCCATCGTTCTTAGGGGGTAGGCAGTAGGCAGATAACTAAATTGAGTTAGTGATTTTTAGTCGTTTTTGTTGGGACTTTTGCTCTCTCACGTCTAAACGGCTGAACAGACTTTGATGAAATTTAGTAAGGTAATAGATGGTTACCTAAAAACGGATATAAGATCAAAATGATCACGTCATCGTACTTAAGGGGTAGGAAGTAGGCAGAAAACTGAATTGAGTTAGTGATTTTTTTATGTTTTTTGCTGGGAGTTTTGCCCTATCATGCCTAAACGGTTGAACGGATTTTGAAGAAATATGGTATGGTGATAGATGATAACCTAGAAATGGTCATCCATACTAATATTATAAATGCGAAAGTAACTCTGTCTGTCTGTCTGTCTGTTACTCTTTCACGCCTAAACGGCTGAACGGATTTTGATGAAATTTGGTATGGTGATAGATGATAACCTAGAAAAGGTCACAGGCTATAAATAATCACGCCATCGTTCTTAAGGGGTAGGCAGTAGGCAGATAACTAAATTGAGTTTGTGATTTTTAGTCGTTTTTGTTGGGACTTTTGCTCTTTCACGTCTAAACGGCTGAACAGATTTTGATGAAATTTAGTAAGGTAATAGATGGTTACCTAAAAACGGATATAAGATCAAAATGATCACGTCATCGTACTTAGGGGGAAGGAAGTAGGCAGACAACTGAATTGAGTTAGTGATTTTTTCATGGTTTTTGCTGGGAGTTTTGTTCTATCATTCCTAAACGGCTGAACCGATTTTGATGAAATTTGGTATGGTGATAGATGATAGCCTAGAAATGGTCATAGGCTATAAATAATCACGCCATCGTTCTTAGGGGGTAGGCAGTAGGCAGATAACTAAATTGAGTTAGTGATTTTTAGTCGTTTTTGTTGGGACTTTTGCTCTCTCACGTCTAAACGGCTGAACAGACTTTGATGAAATTTAGTAAGGTAATAGATGGTTACCTAAAAACGGATATAAGATCAAAATGATCACGTCATCGTACTTAGCTAGTAGGAAGTAGGCAGAAAACTGAATTGAGTTAGTGATTTTTTTATGGTTTTTGCTGGGAGTTTTGCTCTATCATGCCTAAACGGTTCAATGGATTTTGATGAAATTTAGTTAAGTGATAGATAGTAACCTAGAAAAGGATATGGGATCTCAATATTCATGCTATCGTACTGCGTAGGCAGTAGGCAGAAAACTAATTAAGTTAGTGATTTTTTTAATCTTTTGTTTTAAAAGTTTACCTCATTCACGCCTTAACGTCTGAACGGATTTTTATTAGACTTTGTTAATATAAAGATAGGATCCTAGGCACGGATACAGGCTACTTTTTACGGCGGGAAAATACCTCATTCCCGCGGAAATCTAGCGTGATCGTATCAAGAAGCGCATGACGCCATAGCTACTGAAATGATTTTGATGTTTTTTTTTAACTGAGTGTTACTAAGACTTCAAGTTAGTATTTGATCACTTTTCTAACTTAGAGGGTCGGTAGGCGGACGAAGTCGCGGGTAAAAGCTAGTTCAATATAAATCTGAAAATCATTTCAATAACAAAGCAAAAAACATTGCCCTGAGTTTCAATACTGCGACCAGTAAATGCAGATCATTTTAAATTACATGGTATCAAATTATTTGCATCAACATCTGAAACTTCCTAATAATTCACAGGAAAAGTACCTGTTCAAAGTTGATTAATATGTAATTTCAAATTTCAGATTTATGTTTCATTGTGCTGATTTACACAATTTATGAAAATATCTGAAAAAAAACAAGATTCATTAGAAGTTGCATCAATGGAATTAGAATAATTTTCCAAATGTGAATTATTTGTTACAGAAATTCCTTTCATGACAATATTTCGCGAAATGATTAACTTTTCCGCACTTTTCACATTTCTTTCCATATGCCGGACACTCGTTTATTGAATGCTTATTTCCACAATTTCTGCATGTAAAAACTGTTGTAGTGCCAAAGTCTTTGTTGTCGTACCTTGTTTTGTCCTCGTTTATTCTGTTGTTCTCGTTCATTATATTGAAGTTTTTTATACCTAGTCTTGAATTATGTTTGTTAGAATTTTCATTTCGATACTCATTTATCTTATTTATTGATTATACAAGCTACTTTATTTGTGAGAGATTTCATTTGTATTTTAGTCCTTTTCGAGATTTTACAAATTTCCATTGCACTCACCATCTTGTTGGTTTTTGATGAAAAATATATATCGCTCATATGTGATATTTTTCTGAGATTTGAAATGTCCAGAATAAAATTTTCATCTTGCAGTTATTTTGCATTTATATACCTAGCACGAAGCTCAAGTTCTTTTCCAAATTTTGAAGTTTTAGCATTTTTGCTCTACCAATGTACGAGCGCTCGAATGCACCTCCTCGAGGCTTTTCTTAAATTCTTTAGATGATATTATCTATTTATTCCATACTACTATAGTTTATGATTCTCCTATTTTTATTTGTTGTTCTCAGGTATTCGTTGAAAAAATATTGCTATAAGCAAATTGCTCGAATATATATAGAATTTCGGAATAATTTCATATATTTTTTAATTCATGTATTTTCATTTCAAAATTAAAAAGTCCTGAAAATAAAAGAGACAGGCCCACATACGCATTTATGCATATTCGATATCAGGAGAAAATAACCAATCAAAAGGTGATAGAATATATAGGCTCTCTCATCTAAAAAAATGTTTTTTCATTAAATATGTTGTTCACGCTGTATACAGTGTGTTTTTATCCTTAACTGAACAAACATAAATATTCGTGTACAGGACATCGGAAGAATCATGTTTGCCTTATACTTTATATCCCGTTCTCGAAGCACTTATTCTCAAAAAATATTCGTTTTCTTTCAATTTTTTTATGAAATATATTTTTATGTGAGTATCTGTTTCTGTAACAGAATTAGAATGGAGGTTAATTCATATTGAAAAACCCATTACTTCTTTGGAATTGAAAATTCAGAAACTCGAATTTATCTCAGCTAAGTCTGAAAAGATCTGTAGTTATAATAACTGGACTTACCACATGATCTTCAATTTCATTCTCTGATATATGAACGAAACTTAATAGCGATTAGAGTGGCATTAAGGGTGAACGATATTTCAAGACGATCTTATTATATTATATCTTGATGTAAATCTCAAGAATACTTACTCATATGTCTTTTAAGTTCTGAAAATAAAGAAAATCATATTTTTTCCACATGCCCATCTTACAGATGACAAAATTATCCCAATCAACATTAATTTGCAAATCGAAATTTTCAGTTTCTAATTGGAAAGAAAATTTCAATTTGGGTGATATTTTTAATATATTTATTTATTGGTACAACTGTACCAGCTGCTCTTTACGAAATAATTTTTGATAGAATAGATACCTATGCTTTTTTGAGCGCTCGTTCTATGTATTCAAACGAGTGCTATTGTAGTGGAGAACCAGGGGTGGTAAGGTGGAAGAAACAACTAGACAACTAGACAACTAGTCACAGTATATTGATCTAACGATCTATCGACTCTGACATGGTAATGTGTATGCTGAATAGTTCGATTGGTTTATATACATTTATTGTTTACATTATAAAGATATGATGATATACAGGCTGTGAGTATCGCACTACACCTCCCATTCGCCGAGAAGGATCATCATCTAGGCCTTTGATGATGGTACTTCAGAGGGAAAAAAACAGATGTAATGCATCTCTCAGCCTCCCAGCTATACAAAATACTTCTCAAAAAAAATGAACATATATAACAAGTAAAAATTCTTAAATCTAACTACCATATAATAATTATTTCCAAAGTCAAAACATAATTACAAGTTGCAAACTAATACTATTGCACACGCGAAATCAAATTTAATAATTCAGTGTCACTTCACTTGAAAAAACGTTGCACTCGATTTTTATGCACTGTAAACAATTGTCCTTTTTCATTTGATATGGTGCAATTAACATTATCTGTGCTTACAACTACAACTTTGAAGGGACCATTGTACCAAGGATCTAATTTCGATCTATTTCCATTGGATATCATAATAAGATCACCTTTCTTCAGATTAATTTTACATGCCTTTTTATCATAATCAATTTTTCGTTCATCTTTAATTTTTTGTGTTTTTTGTGTTTTCTACATTTGTCATGAAGTCTATATCTGATCTCTTGATAATATGAATCGATGTTATAAACAGGGTCAATAGAATTAGTAAAAATTGATAGGTCAGGTTTCTTACCGAAAACGAGTTCATAATTGTGATATGAGCTTGGTGTCGTGTTATAACAAAAACAATAATATTTAATCCACTCGTCCCAATCTGTTTTGAAGTAATTGATATACATTCTCAAAATATTCATTGAGGACTCGATGATTTCTTTCGCAGGCGCTTATTGTCTGACTATGGTACGTTGAGTTGAGTTGAAGTTTTATGTTAAATTTTCAGTGATTTAGCCAGCTCTTCGAAAATTTGATTTTTATATTCGGTACCTAAATCTGTACAAATTTCTTTCATGTTTCCGTATATCAAAATGAAATTTTCGAAAATGGCTTTTGCTACAGTTCGAGCTTCTTTATTTGGAATGGGAATGATTACTATGTACTTGGATAATTCGCACTGAATAGTGACAGCGTAAGAGTTACCTTGATTGGATTTCAAAAACGGGCCAATGGTATCGATAGCAGTAATGTCAAATGGAGATTGTGGAGTTGGAGTTATGACCATCGGCTCTACGTGTTTTACTTTTTTCTTGTTAGACTGACATAACGAGCACGATTTGATAAAATTCGCTACATCACGTGACATACTTACCTTTCCACATATACTTCAATCGAAGTTTTTTCAATAATCTTTTTTGACCACTATGTCCTCGCAAAACAGGGGTTTCGTGGAAAGTTTCAATTAATTCCTGTTTTTCAGTTCTATTCGTTATAATTTCTGGAACCTCTATAATAATTATAGTTATTTTGCGCAATATTCTTTGACTCGTTTCTTTTAATTCATTTTGTGTGCACACTTTAAATATTTCATCATTTTTTCTCAATTTCAATCTTATATTTCCATGATTATCAACCAATTTGTCGAGCTCAGACAATACATTTTCTAACGAAATATTGCCATTAATAATCGGTATTACTTTTTCGGCACTGATTTTATGTTTCTTTTCAAAAATGATCTTGAGATATTTTTGTTTAATTTGAAACGTAAGTGCGGGAATTTTTATTGAACTAACAATATCTAAACTTTCATACATTCTCGGTTCCGTTATCTTATTTTCATCTACGTAGGTTTTCTGTTCATTCTCACATCGAATTTTTCGAGTCATTGAACGCGTTGTGGCAAAACTTTTGGCAGCATTGTCTGACGTTTCTACAAGGTCTTTGAGATTTACATTTTCTTTCCCGGACAAAAATTGAATCTCGACATCGTACGACTCAAGATCGAGGCGCATTCTAGACAGTTTTGAAGATGGATCCTTGAGAGAAAATAAATATGCCAAAGGACGATGATCCGACTTGACTAGAAATTTATTACCGTACAAGTAAGGTTTAAAGTAGTGGATTCCCCAATGAATCGCAGTCAATTTCTTTTCGATAGTTGGTTTATTTGATTCACCTTTTGTGAATGAACGCGAAGCGAAAGATATGGGCAATTCGCCTTCATCAAAATTTTGCGACAGGACAGCAGCGCATGCGCGATTTGACGCATCTATTTTAAGAATAAAGGGTTTGGTGAAATCAGGGTATTGCAAAATTTTTGGTGAAATTAATGATTTGTTAAGATATTCAAATGATTTTTGACACTCGTCTGTCCAAAGGAAAACACATTTTTTTTTCAATTTATTTAAAGGATAAGTTTTTTCTGCGAAATTCGTAATGAAACGACGATAACAATTGCAATATGCAACGAAGCGTTTAACTTCATCAGCATTGGACGGCACGGGGTATTTGTTTATAATATCGTATTTCGACTCATCCGGTAAAATGCCTTTGTTCGTAATTTTATGACCTAGATATGTTACTTCACACTTAAAAAATTTGGATTTCTCCGGATTCAGCTTGAGATTATATTTCCGACAAATTTCGAAAACTTTACGTATGTTACATAAATGGTGATTTTTTAAACAACCAATTATAATCAGGTCATCCATATATAGGTAAGAATGCATTTTCCGGACTTAAGTCAGAAAAAGCAATATACATCATTCTCGTGAAGGAGTTTGGGCTAACTTTGAGTCCGAATGGTAGCTTTTTAAATCTGAAGCTTCCTGCCTCTACCGTAAAACTTGTGATATCTCCCGAATCTTCATGCAATCCTACTTGATGAAAACTAGAAATCAAGTCAACTACTGAAAAATACTTCGCTCGTCCTAGTTGATCTAATATATCATCTATTCTATTCAGTGGAAATTTATCTGGTATAAGTTTTTTATTTACTAAACGATAATCAATCACTAATCGGTATTTCTTCTGGTCAGAAGATGATTTTCGAGGCACTAAGATAACCGGCGAGTTATAGATACCGTTTGAAGGTTCGATGATACCGTTTTCTAACATTTCAATAACAATAACAATACCTTTATTCCCTGAATCCTGAATAACAATCCAAAGAAGTGGGAAACCGTCAATTACAGAGAGAAAAAAATATACACATTACATCCTAGCTTCTACATTACAATAATTCATAAATTCTGAAATTGAATATGGTTCAATTGTAATAATCAAGTCTGTTAAACATTTCTTGAATTTCTTGAAATCAACTATATTTAATACATTTTTGGGTAGATTATTATAAAATTTAATACACATATATTTGGTGTTCTTCTCAGTCAGTGTCATCTTATGTATGGGAATGTGAAAGGGAATTGTACGTCTTGTGTTATTTTTATTTCTCAAATCTTCAAAATAATGTGGACTTGTTTTAACGAAAAGAATGCACTACAAAATGAACAAGCCAAAAAAAGTGAGAATTCTATTCTGTCTGAAATGCCCTCTACATGAGTCTCTATATTTTAAACCAATCATAGCTCTTAAAGCAAACTTTTGAAGAATGAACAATTTACTGCAATCGGAACCACTACCCCAGATCACGATTCCGTACCTGAGTATAGAATCAAAACAAGAAAAATAGATAGTTTTTAGAAGTTGCCTATCTACCCGTCGAGATAACACCCTTATCATGTAAAGACTCCGATTGAGTTTTTTACTGAGCTGATCTGCATGTTCGCACCAATTCAACTGACTGTCCACATAGACTCCTAAAAATTTAGTGGTCTGTGCTATTTCAACTGTGGTATCATTGAAATCTATTGTTTGCGGAAAATTTTCTTTAGATCTATTAGTTCTGAACATGACGCACTCAGTTTTATCAACATTTAAATGGAGCCCGTTCTGACCACACCAAATACTTATCAGATCAAAAGCTGTTTTAGTCTGTTCGATGCAAGTATGGAGGTCTTTATTTTTAATAAGTGCATTTGCGTCGTCTACAAATAAAATTAGATGGACAATTATTTGGATTAAAGTGGATATAGCCATAGGTAGATCATTAATGTATAACAGAAAAAGAAGAGGACCTAAAATACTACCCTGAGGTACACCTATATTAACTACTTCTTCTTTGGACGTGTAAACTCTGTCATCTGTGCCAATGGTAACTTTTTGCGTTCTATTAGTTAGGTAGCTACGCAGTAGTTCAAGTTGGTTGTCACGAATACCATAAGATTCCAACTTTCTTAAAAGTGCCTGGTGATCTACACAATCAAAAGCTTTAGATAGATCCAGAAAAATTCCGATTGGCACTTCACCTTGTTCAAGTGCTTCAATAATACCCGTTGTTAACTCGTAGAGAGCCGTGGTGGTGCTTTTACCGCGCAAATAACCATGTTGATTTTTCGAAAATATACCGAATTTATGAAAGAAGTTCAATAACCGGTTGACTAATATTTTTTCGAAGATTTTTGAGAATGCTGTCAACAGGCTAATAGGACGATAATTGCGGAAGTCATCTAAATTTCCTTTTTTATGGAGTGGTTTGATCACAGCCAATTTGAGGGCAGATGGAAATAAGCCTTCCGTAAAAGCTCGATTTATAATGTGGGATAGAGGTTTAGCGATTATGTGAATCGAGTTTTTGATAATAGTTATAGGTATATCATCATAACCACAAGAAGCTTTACTCTTCATCTTATTGACCACATTCATTAACTCACCTTCATTCACGGGAAAATAATAAAAAGATTTGTTATTGCGACAACTATAACGTGAACTATCTGGAATATTATTTGAATTATGTGAATATTCTGAATGCACGTTTGCGAAATAGTGATTAAAGTTATTCGCGACGTCCTCTGGGTTGCCTAATACATTATTCAGAACATTTCTTTTAGTCACATCTTTACCAGTTAGCGTACGCAGTATACTCCAAGAAGTCTTGCCCTTATTTTACTTTTTGAAATCAGTTTTCTGAAATAGTCCTGATTCATTTTCTCTAACTCCCTATCATAACGAAATTTCACCTTTCTATAATGACTATCATAACTCGAATTTTGACTAGAAATAACAAATAAAGCGTTTAAATAATTACGGAGCTCCTGAACCCTGGGTGTGATGGGAATTTTAATTTTGTTATTATTTTCAATTGAAATATGTGGAAATGAGTCATCAAAAATTCGTTTGAAGGTTGCGTGAAAAATATTCCATAAGGAGTCCACACCTGTGGAAAAATCGTTCGAAAGTATGTTCCAGTCTACTTGGGACAAGGATGTCAAAAATATCTCAGTTGTAGACTCATTTATCAAACGAATTTTTTTCTTGTGCTGCATAGCTGTTACAACCGAAAAAGTAAATATCTGTCCCTTGTGATCCGATATATGTTCTTCAATAACACTTGCTAATGTGTCATTTTCGATATCTAATATATAAATAGAAGTGCCAATTTTCGTTGTGATTTAATAACTCAACAAAGCCTTCACCGATTAGGGTAATTTTGGTCTTGAATTATTCATGGAAGTCTAGGGAAGAACTTCACGTATAGAAAATTCAAAGGAAATCTTGGAAAAGTGTAAAATCAACATTACAGGTTTTTCATTTTCAGTGCCATCTGTAGTCGGTTTCGAGTACTACGAATGCAAGGCAGTTTCCTATTTTTTTCATACTCCATATAATCTTTGGTCAAATTGTCATAGATGGCGAACCTGTAAAAACTATTAGAGATTTCAATTTTCAACGAATTGAAATATTAAAATTACCGATATTACACTTCAGTGTATAATCAACATAATGGTACATTATTGTAATAACTAATCAAAGAAATCTGAAATATTTATTATTTGACCGTAATTTCAGAGTTCACAGAACACTAATATACAGAGTTCGTTCTTCATCACTTCTTTCAAAGGAACGTCTATGTTTCCAAAGTTACGTTGTATTCCGTAAATCAACTTGGTTGGTTTGGTTGTTAATTTTCTGTTCCGTAAATATATGTTTCAATAAAAATTCGAGCACAGATGGCATAGAATTATATTATCAACATGTTCGCCATCAAATCCACAGAACATAAAATATATCAAATCCACCCGAATTATGGAACAAAAACAAATATAAGTATCATATGGCAGAAGATATTTTGAATCGTTTGCGTCATCATGCAAGAAATCCTGATTTGTAGATAACCTTGGAAATGTACAACGAAGCTTTGATAAGATATGTGTTCTACCATTGGAAATAAAGCATTAGAACAATTGGGTATGACCGCACCAAATCGTGAGATACATGATTTGTTTGATCGTGAAATGCAACGTCAGCAGTAGTTCAAATGATTTACGTTTATTCGTACAATCGAATATAACCAAACTGAATATTCAAGAAAAACATGTATATGACACAATCATTCAAGCCGTTTCCAATAATGCAGGTGGATTACATTTCTTGGATGCACCTGGTGATACAGGCAAAACTTTCGTTGTATCATATATTTTAGCGACTATTCGATCGAAACAGAAAATTGCATTGGCACTTGCATCTTCGTGAATTGCTGCTACATTATAAGAAAGTGGTCGGACCGCACACTCTGCATTGAAATTGCCATTGAATGTACAGGTGATTGAAACTCTAATTTGCAATATTTCGAGAAATTCTGCTATGGCAAAAGTTCTTCGATTAATGTCAATTATTTTATAGGATAAGTGCACAATTGCGAATAAAAAATCACTAGAAGCATTTAATCGAACAATGCAAGATTTACAGGGTGATCAACAGCTTTTTGTTGGTGCTCTGTATTGCTGTCAGGAGACTATCGTCAAACATTGCCTGTCATTCCTACTGTTGAAATGCCTCTTTGAAGTCATCAGTTCTTTGGAGATATGTACGAAAATTGACACTGAATATTGATATGCGTTTTCAACTAAATAATGATGCAACTGCCCATGAGTTTTCAAAACAATTGTTAGAAATTGGTGATGGCAAAATACAAATCGACAGTACCAACGGACTGATCACCATATTACTGGTAAATCAAAAGGAGAAGTGTGTTTGATACCGCGTATCCCTATGATTCCAACGGATATGCCATTTGAATTCAAACGGTTACAATATCCCGTGCGTTTATCATTTGCGATATCCATAAACAATGCCCTAGGGCGAACACTTCACGTTTGTGGTGTGAATTTGCAGGAATCATGTTTTTCACATGGCCAACTTTATGTTGCCTGTTCCAGAGTCGGTACTCCCAATTGTTTATTTATTCATGCTGAAAATGGAAAAACAAAAAATATTGTTTATCCAAATGTTTTAGACTAACATCTACCATAGTGAGAGTACCCAATTCTTTTTAATTTTTTAGTTTCTACTTTTTGCAGTCTTCATCATTTACAAGGCATTGGCAAATGGGAATCGGACAACTTTTTAGAATGTTTTAACTCGAATGAATATAATATAGTTTTTACTCTTTCTCATAGTTGAGAAATAACATTTAGGTAATAGTATATCTTTTTGTTTATTACTGATAAATATAATATAAACATTCACATTATGTTTTTGTAGTGGCTTTTGATGAGCAGTTCCATACATTCGAAATTAGACTAAGTAACAAATTTTATTTTTTTGTTATATTTCTAAGTTTATTACTATGCCTTATACGTAGCGAAGCACGTACCGGGCAGCTAGTTGGTTATAATATTATCGATACATGTAGAAGATGTTAGTGTTATTCTTGTAGGTTCCCTAATCATAAATTTTGCATTGAAACCCTCAACAAGTGAGATGAACCTCTCCGCTACTTTATTTTTCGAAAGAATATCAATGTTGAAATCTCCGGATATAACAAAAGAGCAAGATTCCTCTGTTATTTTTACAAGGATATTATGCATGTTCTCAAGAAATATATTTATATCCGACGTGTTAGAACAGCTGGGACGGTATATACAAATGATAATAAACTTTTTTCTTTCAATCAGACACTCAACAGCTGAACACTCGAACACAAATGGAATCGAATACTTGAGGTCAATTCGTTCCCTACAGGTGATTCCACCTCTACAATATACAGGGTGTCCCATTACTCGACGTCAACCCGGAACTGGGTGAAAAGGCAAGTAATGCTGGTTGTCAGAAAAATATAAAAAAAAATCTAAGTTGCGTGATTTTAAAATAATGCGCATTTAAAAAAACACGCAAAATTCCACACCCTGTGACAGTCTTTTCATTCCTGTTGCCACAAATATCAACTTTTTCCAACTTTTTTCTTTGCTGTGTAACCTTGAATAATGCTTGTCTAAACTGTAATCAAAATTTTGCTACCAGCTGCTCTAGGTTTCATAAAAATAGGGCTTACTTCTCAGAAAAAAAATTCGAAATAAACAATTGCCTAGTTTCAACTGACTGTATTGAAAAAAAAATGTACTACGTAGGTTTGGCATGTTTTTTCAAAAGTTGGCGCATTTAGTAAGGATTCCAAAATGGTATAATACTTGTTTAATTGTAGGTGCCGTAGTTCAAATTTATTTTCGATTGCCTTTGAATGCACTCTTTCGTTAAGTGCTTCCCAGTAATAAAGTCCAATGGATTCAAGTCCGGTGAACGGGCCGGCCACGAGATTGGACCAGAACGTCTGATCCATCTTCCGGGAAAAAATGTTACCAGAAAAAAAAATTTTCAGAGAAATTTCTCCGGAAAAATTTTTTCTGGAAAAATTATTTTCTCTGGACATTTTTTTTTCTGATAACATTTTTTCCCGGAAGATGGATCAGACGTTCTGGTCCAATCTCGTGGCCGGCCCGTTCACCGGACTTGAATCAATTGGACTTTTTTACTGGGAAGCAGTTAACGAAAAAGTGTATTCAAAGGCAATCAAAAATAAATTGGAACTACGGCAGCTACAATTAAACAAGTATTATACCATTTTGGAATCCTTACTGAATGCGCCAACTTTTGAAAAAACATGCCAAACCTACGTAGTACATTTTTTTTTCAATACAGTCAGTTGAAACAAGGCATTTGTTTATTTCGATTTTTTTTTCTGAGAACTAAGCCCTATTTTTATGAAACCTAGAGCAGCTGGTATCAAAATTTTGATTACAGATTAGACAAGCATTATTCAAGGTTACACAGCAAAGAATAAAGTTGGAAAAAGTTGATATTTGTGGCAACAGGAGTGAAAAGACTGTCACAGAGTGTGGAATTTTGCGTGTTTTTTTAAATGCGCATTATTTTAAAATCATGCAACTTAGATTTTTTTTTATATTTTTCTGACAACCAGCATTACTTGCCTTTTCACCCGGTTCCGGGTTGACGTCGAGTAATGGGACACCCTGTATAGCGCATCCTCCGTGCATACGCGTTTCTCGGGCGAAAAACGATATTAGATTATAGTTCAAAAATCTGTAGTTAAGAAGTTCATCCTCACTTTTCCAATGTTCTGTTATTGTGACAAATGACACATCAAACTTATTTATAAACAACTCCAATCGATTGAAGCAATTTCCAATCGATTGGACATTCTGATGAACAAGAGTATATCGTTTTTTCACTCGTTGATTTTGTTCTTCTCCAGACGAAATAAAAAATTATTCAACCTTACTCCTTCAGGCCAAATTTCCGGGTTTTTGAGAGGTTCAAAAAGATGATCAGGTACCATGAGTTTAAACGATGAATACTCCTCTGGTCTATTCGATTTCATTTTGGTACATTTCACATTTCTAATTCCATTATTCTCCAGATGACTAACTATTATGCTCTCCTCCATATCTGGGTGTAAGTTACATACATGCAAATATCTGAATTTGGGTGCCGATTTAATTATAATATTATCACCATTACCCGTGCCCATAATGAGGTTACTGGGACGACGTCGTTTCCTTCTACTTTCAACTATGGTAAAGCCCTCATCACCAGTTGTTTTTGAGGCATTATGAGAGGATTTATCAGTTGGAAGTACAACCGGAGTTTCAGTACTTTCCAAGGTAGGTGTACTTCGTGTTTCAACGATTTGATCGTTGTTTACCTTTTGTCTTCCTTCTTTGAAATAAGATTCATCAGAGCCAGAAACACTGTTAGTTTTACTCGATTTTTTATTCAATATGGAGCTTGTAGATTCATTTGTTCTCTTTACCGAATCTTTATTTTTAATCGCTTGTCCAGCATAGGATAATTGAGTATCTCCACCGATTCTATTCATATCAGTAGTTTGGCGTTCTGCTCCTTCAAAGACGTTATTTCCATTTTGAGGTTAGACATCTCTGTTTTAATTGAATTTAGTATTGGGGAAAAGGTTTGTTGAAATGCTCCTATTATCAAACTCCTCAACTCATCCATATTCATCCCATTGACATCCATAACATTCTTACTGTGAGTGTGAGGAATGTTTACATCCGAGGTACACATATAGCAAAGCCATTTTTGCGAACCAGTTGATTTTTTGAGTTGTTCCAAATTTTCAACAGTGATATCTACACACCCAATGTGAAATATATGTGAACTATTATTAAAACATGATATAGAGTCGTCATATCGACTTATTGATTTTTCACACTTCATACACGTAACCGCCATTTTGTTACATTTCCTTCACTTGTGCGTTTATTTCCGCCTTTTGTGAGTGAGGAGTCCTATAATTTTTAACATACAGGGGATTTCGATCGGTTATATTTAATTTCTGTTCATAGAAGTTATTTGTAGTGATTTTATCCGATTTTAAACAAAAAATATCAGAAAACTCTAGGCACAAATTAAGAACATCGTTTTTTGCAAACTCAGGAATGTTTTTGTCTAAAATATTCAGTAAAGATTCGTTTCTATTGTTACCTAAATTGATCGAAGAAGTTAGAATAAAATATTCATTTATATTTCGCGTTTGTATTTCGTCTATGTTCACTTTCACATTTTGGAAGTTAGTGTTCACAATTCTCACGATGGGATTCGAACTTGAAACAATAGAACCAGCTACAAAGACTCCGGGAGCGATTTCGTCATTCAAAACGACATCGTCATTCTTCAATGATTCAAATTTCTTGATGTATCGATTGACTTCGCAACGACTGGGAATTATTAAACAACGGTCATCTAAACTATTTCTGATAGTAACCCATATTTTTTTATTTTTCATTTTGAGAGTCATAGTCCAATTTTCATAATCTAATTTATACTGATAATTTGAAATGAAATCGCGACCTAAAATACCATCTACTGGAATTGGAAATGTTTCTGGGACTATGTGAAACGTACGAGAAAATGCAACATTTCTGAAATGAATTGATGTATTTGTACTTGCAATAGAAGATGTGTAACCTTCTGTCACACCTCGTATTTTACATGCTTTAGACAAATCTGCTATTTGTGAAGGATTAACTTTAGTTCGTTCGAATAAGGAAATGTCTGCTCCAGTGTCAATAAGTAACAAAATTCTATCATTTACAGTCAGTTCAGTGGTTACTTCTACAAAATTTTAAAGTGAAAGGTCCATATTGTATACTGTTAATCCTGCCCCATTGGACCTGACTGGGGGGATGAATGGTTTTCCGAATTATTGTTAATGTTATAACACGACACCAAGCTCATATCACAATTACGTTCCATATAAACTCGTTTTCGGTAAGAAACCTGACCTATCCTATCCTTTTTGATGATATCGATAATTGAATCTTGATCTGTAATGAGATCCCTAGCCTTTCCAATCAATCTCGTCTTCACATAAGCTACCGCATTATCTTCATTTCCGTCCGAATTCAATTGTAATAATGAAAGTGTATCAAGAAATGATTTGAGTCAGAAGAGCCATCGAATTCTGATGATAAAATTTTGCTAGCGAAAGTGAAAAAATCTGTTTTAGTCATTGCCATTTTTTCTACTTTTTTCCATTCATTGATCTCATTCGGCTAGGCAAATGATTGAATAATTTAATACCCATATAATTTGGTGATGACTCAAAGTTAGATGTGGAATGTATGGGAAATGCTATAGTATCGGTATGTCTTGTCCCATACTTATAAAAATCTGAACATATCTTAAATTTATCCAAGTCCAGGTGGACATTAACAATGCAATTAAAAATGTAGATGTACGGGAAGGAAAGTACACCAAACTTTCGGAATGTTGGACGACATGAGTCACCGGGCCGTAGTTTGAATAGAAAGCCGCGTACACATCTGAGCAAAAGAGCCGAATGAGCACATCGCGCATCGCGCCGAATGAGCATTCAGATGTGGACGGACAGAACACGCCGAACCGAATGAGCGTTTATGCGGGCAATTTTTCTTTCCGACGCACGAACAGAATGGGCAATATGAGCATGAAGTGTTCGGTGCCGCACAACGGATGTGTCAGTTCAGTGCTTACGAACGTAAACGATGGAAAACTTGGGATGTGCTAGTGCCTCTTTCATAATTCTGTACGAGTTGCTAAAGAAAAAGAGACGACGGCGAACTAGATGGTCTTCACAGTTATATCGGGTGTCCCAAGGTGAGTGGCCTATCAGATTTTGTAACTTGGCAAATGATGATTTTTTTTGGTCCATCCTGTATAACTGACAACTATAATTGAAAAGCAGTGACATATATCAAATCAATATCTAATGACTTGCTAGATTTTTGACTTAAATCTCAAATATTGAGCCAACTAGAGTCATTTTCGTAACACGCCAATTTCATCTAATAGGCCACTCACCTTGGGACACCTGATATCTACTAAGAAGTCGAGGCCGTAGCCTCAACAGTACTTTTTTATTACACGACATTCAAAGTGAGGGCGACGGCAGGCGATTCAAAAATTTTACAAGAATGTCAGAAGCAGATTTTTCATTTCTCCTGAATGAGATTAAAGACAAGATATCCAGACGAGATAGTTCCGAATGGCAATCCCTGCGGAAGAACGTTTAGCGCTAACAATGCGGTTCCTTGCAAGTGGCGATTCATTAACAAGTCTCCAGTATATGTGGAAAATATCCAAACAATTGATATCCAGAATTGTTCCCAATTGCAGAATATTTTTTTGTGATTGTTACAAGACCACAGAAGCGAAAGCTCGAACAAATTTATTGGCTTCTGGTGCAGCTTTCCAGTCACGGGGGTGAGTTGCTCTGAGCAGCTCAGAGTTGCACCCGGACTGTTGTCTGTGTTTCAAAACAAAGGAATCCTTTGTTTTGGACCACAGACAATAGTCCCGGGGCGACTCACCCCCGTGAGTGGAAAGCAGCATGGGTGAGGATAGATATTCTGTGACAGGACGAAAATTATGAATATACAGTGCATCCTCGAGTGCATTCCATTTTGGGTGAGACAGCCAGGTTTCTAGCTTGTTATTTAAGATAGAGACTTGGGGTTTTCACGTTCCTGTCCTACATTCTTGTGAAACTGCAGTTGGTCTGATCAGATTTTGCTTAACTGTTTCCGTTGATGAGATACAGGCTGTCTCACCCAAAATGGGATGCGCTATACGTTATTTTTGAACGCCATGTTCATCATATTTCAAAACGAATAATAAATGTGGCTACCTCTTATCGCACATTATATTTCAATACATTTCTGTGTGAGTAATACAATTATTCAAATACGCCAACGAGGTGGAAAAGTAGGTCAGAAAACTGATGGCTTTGAAGAATAAGTTAGATTAATCTAAAAAAAGACATTCCAAAAATGAACGAATGAAGTTGTAACATTGAGAAAACACTTTTATTATTTCAATTAATTTTTAGATTCAAATTCCTCCAGCATTGTGTTTGGTATTAAATACTTATTAGGTATTCCATCTATACTAGTAAACATATATTAAAATTAAACATGTGAATTTGTTTTACAGTACACTGTAGGTATATTCAAATGTAGGGACGGTGATGACTTGGAGATGGCAACGCATTCATCAACAAATATGTTTAGAAAAAATTATCGCGAAACGTGTAATCGGAATCCTTTGTCATTTTGAGAGAAATAATTGTTAGATACGCTAAAAGAGGATATATAATTATTATTACGAATTAAAATTCGTAGATTCTCAGAAATATTGTTTCTTGAAGTTAAACCCTTTCTAAAAGGTGAGTTTTACGCCAATTTTTTTATTCCTTTTACTGATTTTTCGTGAATCGTTTCACAGGGTTTTTTTTGTACCTATATCTTAAAAGTCAAGTAACGATCAACCTACGATATCGAAAGAGAAATTGCCGTATCAGAAGAAGACTTCTAGTAAATTTCAGTCGATTAGAGAATATTGGACTTAACATCTTGTACAACAGTTGCCACCATCTCCAAGTCAACATCTCCACCAGCACCCCATTGTAACCCTTCTTCAAAGTGAGTACCAATGCTGATCCCGAACATCAGGAAAATAAAAAGGTTTTATATAAGAAGATTTTAATTACCATTCACCACATTACTTCACCATCATTTTTTGTAACATTCGTGGGTTTATTAGTTTATCACGAATTGAAATTGTTTAATTAGATTCAAACTAATTGGCGCCCTCACCCGATATAGTTTAATTAGAGTCAGTATTGAAGCCTGTTCAATTCAAAATTGGTCAAAGGAATAATTTATTAATTTATTATTTTTTTATTAAGAAACAAAACCCACGCCCATTTTTGTTCTCCGGCGAACAGCTGCCGTTCGCTGTGTAACAATTGCAGTTTCATTTCTTTTAAATTTTTAACATCAGTGAAAATTTACGTTACACAATTTGGCGCCCATAACGTGGGGCCTCCTGTTTAGAATTAAGTTGTTGCCATGATTTTTTTTGTGGAATTCTGAATTCATATGTTGATCGAGACATTTGTTTGAATGTTTACATTTTATTGTTTGAATGTAATACTGAGTTAATTTGGAACAATTCCTACTGGATTTCTAAATCGATTATAAGTTTCGGTAATATTATTTTCTGTAATTTGTTCAGATATACCTTCGTAATATTTTATTGTTAGATACTTCATCAGCTAAATTGCTCATCTGTTGTTGTTCACTATACTATAGTATTTCATAATTTATCATGAACCCTACTCATCTTTTAGTGAATGAGCTCAATTATGAACTCCGAATTAGAGGAGTTGAATCAAATAGGTCTCAAGATGATAAGAGAAAAATTTTGAAACGTTTGTTAGCCAAACAAGATGCTGGAGAAAATTTGCACTTATTAGACCCCAATTTTGATTTTGAAACTGAAGTTAAAGAGATTAATGCCACTCTCGAATCTATTACATCACTCATTGTTGATTTTGAAGGATCAAGTTCAGATTCAGTTTTTAAAAGAGTCAAATCTCGTCTTATACATATCACAAATCGTATTAATCGTTTACCTATAGATGATGACGATAAAGATGCCACTTCGCATAGAGAGTTTAAAAACGAATCTTATGCTACATGTTTAGCCCTTGAGGCTGATATTTATGATAAAGTTTCATCGAGTACAATAATTGACCAGTTGTCGCCGGTGAATTGTGCTACTAATAATCCTCTGAGTGATAACACTTTTCAAAATTTTACAACCTCTCCAATTATTAGGTCTATTCCTGTATATAAGTGGGGAGAAACATTTAATGGGGACAAAGATAGGCTAGCTATTTTTCTTGAAAATGTAGAAGAATTAAGAAAAGCGCGTCATGTAACCAAATCCGAATTATTTGATTCAGCTAGGGACCTGTTCGTCGATGATGCTTTGTGTTGGTTCCGTCAGGTTGTTTCGGAGGTTAAAGATTGGGATTCACTTGTTAATTTGCTTAAAAGAGATTTTCAATCACCTTATCACGACGATGATCTATGGGAGATAATAAGAAGTCGTAACCAATTACAGAACGAAAGTGTTACGATATTTTTCGCTAAAATTAATGAGTTATTCAACCGTTTGGAACGTCCTGCCGCTGAGGCTACCAAACTCAAATATCTTCGTAAAAACTTATTACCGGCATACAGGAGAGCAATTGCAACTGTAGAGACATCTACCATTTCTGATCTCTATAAGTTAATAAAGCGTCTAGAGGATGATGACTTCCTAAAGATTGAATCGGTTGAAGAAAATCGCGAAAACGATAGTACTAAGCGCAGAACTATTTTCGGCAAAAATGATGTGAGTCAACATAATAGGTATAAGGTGACTTCTCGCCAGGTTTCGTCTGTTTCCCCTAATAATTCTCATGATTTAAACAATGGTGTCAAGAATAGAAATGAGATCGAGTGTTGGAACTGTCATAAAAGAGGTCATTACTATAATGATTGCAAATTCAGGAGATCTAAGTTTTGTTATCGTTGCGGTTCTCCTAATGTTACTGTTCACACCTGTAAAAACTGTTCAAAAAACTAGAGGGCGGGATGTCTTTTCAGGCCCATAGCTCATCCCAAAATAATTCTCTAGGGGCCAGTAGACCGAATTCAGACCGTTTCGATGCAGTCGATTGGGAAAATTGGAAGAATAAAGTGCGAGACTTCTATAATTTCTCAACAGTTAATAATCAAACTTCACCACTTTTCAGTGAACAAAAATTTGATAATAGACCTTTCATAGAAGTAAGAATATTGGATTACCCAGTTGTTGGTTTATTGGATTCTGGTTCTAATGTGACAATTATCGGTAAAGGTGGTGATAAATTGTTGAAAACTCTTAATTTGAAAATTTTTCCTTGTCGTAAGAATTCCGTATTTACTGCTGATAATAAAAAACAGCAAGTTATCGGTTTTGTTCATTTACCTATTGTAATCAATGGTCAGTGTCATGTTTTGGAAGCTTTAGTAGTTCCTAGCCTCAGTCACAACTTCATTTTTGGAAGTGATTTCTGTCGAAAGTTTGCTGTCAATATCGATTACCTTAAAGGTAGATGGGACGTGCAACAAAACAATATCTCTTTGAATACTTTTAGTTCGTTCGACGATTTCAAGGTCGAAATTTCTACCGTGGATAGTTTGAATCCGGAGCAAAAGATTATCGCCGATAACGTGTTATTAGCTTTCGAGGAAATTAGCAGTAAGGATCGTTTGGGAAGGACAAATGAAGTTCAATTAACTATAGACACCGGAGAAGCCAAACCTTTTCGTCTAAGACAATACCCTTTATCTCCATATTTGATGAAAATATTGAATGGCGAATTAGATGAAATGTTGAAGTTGGGCGTTGTCGAACCTTCAAATTCACCTTGGAGTAGCCCTGTTTTGTTAGTCAAGAAAAAGAATAACGAATATAGATTTTGCTTCGATGGTCGTAAACTCAACGAGATCACCAGACACGATTCTTATCCACTTCCGCGTATAGATCGAATTCTCAGCGGCCTTACGGGAGCAAAGTTCATTTCTAGTATAGATTTGAGGAAATCTTTTTGGCAGATTCCTTTAGATCCGGAATCCAGGAAAAAACCGCGTTTAGTGTTCCCGGCAGAGGCTTATTTCAATTTACTGTTGTACCTTTTGGTTTAAGGAATAGCGCTCAAGCACAACAACGACTTGTTGATAAGCTTTTTGGCCCTAAATTTGAAAATAAAATTTTTGTTTATATAGATGATATAATTATTATTTCGACGACCTTTGAAGAGCATGTCGTACTCTTGAGAGAAGTACTTAATCGTCTTAAACAGGCGAATTTAACGGTCAACCTAGAAAAATGTAATTTTTTTCGAAATTCAATAAAATATTTGGGGTATGTTGTTGACGGTCACGGCTTGAAAACAGATCCTGACAAAGTTTCGTGTATGGTGAATTTTCCTCGTCCAAATACCACCACGCAAATCAAGAGATTCATAGGAATGTGTTCTTGGTATAGAAGTTTTATTAAGGATTTTTCGACCTTGATATCTCCAATTAATGATTTGATAAAGGGCAGAAAAAAACGTCAAGCGATAGAATGGACACCTCAAGCCGAAGAGGCATTTCTCAGAATCAAAGAGGCTTTGGTAGCTTCGCCCATACTTACATCCCCTGACTTCGATCGTCCTTTCACTATACAGAGTGATGCCTCCGCTACTGGCGTTGGCGGCGTTCTGACACAGTACCATGATTCCGGTGAAAAGGTAATAGCTTATGCAAGCCGTTCTCTTTCCCGGGCTGAGCGTAATTATTCGGTGACTGAACGAGAACTTTTGGCTCTTTTATTCTGCTTAGAAAAATTCAGACCTTATGTCGAGGGAGTCAGATTTACTGTCATTACAGACCATTATTCCCTATTATGGTTGAACAAATTATCAAACCCGTCGGGAAGATTGGCACGGTGGGCAGTTCGCTTGAGGCAGTTTGATTTTGAACTTTTGCATCGAAAGGGTAAAAATAATGTAGTCCCTGATTTTCTAAGTCGCATTCACGAGTCTAGTGAAGTGTGTCTAATATCAATAAACGAAGAGAATTTGGATAATTGGTATCGTGATATGCGTATTAAAATTAAAGAGAGTCCTCAAAAATATCCTCAATGGAAAGTAGAAAATGACACACTTTATAAACTTATTCCATCTAATGTTCCGGTTCAGTCAAATGTTTCCGAATGGAAAACCGTAATACCAAAAAAAGGGCGCAATGAAACAATAAGAATCTTTCACGATCCTCCAACCTGTGGTCACCTAGGTTTTTATAAAACGTTTGCCAGAATCAGTGAACTTTATTATTGGCCTAAAATGAGGTTTGATATTCTCAAATTCATCCGTCGCTGTAAAACTTGTGGAGCTCAAAAAATTTATAACAAACCCGGACTAGGTTTGATGGGAAAGGAAAAAATGTAAGTTTTCCGTGGCAGGTCATTGCTTTAGACTTAATGGGTCCATTTCCCAGATCAAAGCGTGGTAATACCTTTTTATTAGTTATATCGGATTGGTTCACGAAATATGTTATACTACATCCCATGCGAAAGGCAACAGCAGAAAATGTTGTTAAATTTCTGGAATCCGATGTATTTTTAAAGTTTGGAGTTCCACAGTTTATCATTTCGGATAACGGTGCTCAATTTGCCGGACGTACTATGAAGAAATTGGCTGAATCTTATAAGGTCCAGAAGATTTGGTATACTGCTGTCTATTCACCTCAATGTGATTTCGTAGAAAGAACGAACCAAACGGTAGGGACAACTATTCGTTGTTACATCGATGGCTTAGATCATTGCGACTGGGACAAAGACATTCAGAAAATTGCATTTGCCTTAAATACCGCGAAGCATGAAGTGACAGGGTATACTCCGGTATTTCTGAATTTTGGTCGATGCGTTCCTACAAGTGGCGAATATTACGGACAAATAAATTCTACCGACGGAATTCAATTGCTACCTGAACAAAGGAATATTTATGCTGAAAATATTGAACCGTTGGCTAGAATTTTTCATGATATCAAAACAAGACTTCATAAAGCTTATAACAAAAACGTCCAGACTTATAATTTACGTCGAAAGCATTTTTCTTTTGAAATAGGAGAGAAGGTTTGGCGTCGGAATAAAGTCCTATCGGATGCTAGCAAGAAGTTTTCTTCTAAATTGGCACAAAAATATGTTTTGCGTAAAATACACAAGAAAGCTTCAAATTTGTGTTACTATTTGGAAGATTTGAACGGAGTTCATGATGGTAAATGGCATATTAAGGATTTGAAACCTTATTTCGGGTCTAATTCCGATGTTTCAGTTTCATGATTCCCTAGATTTTTTTGTTGAATTAATTAGAATTATCGTTACCGTTTTTTTGTGTTTATTGCACATAGTCACTTCCTCGTCGCCAGATGCCGACCCTCTGACTTTAGACAGGATTTTTCTAGTAGTTCCCCGCTTTCCAATTGAACGAGTGTAGATTTAGGTGTAGGTGATAGGTTACAGTAAATTAGGCTAGGATAGAGATAGGTATATAGGTTGGTTAAAATAGGAAATAAGCTAGGATAGATTTAGAGTAGGAAGGAATAGGTTTAGCATAGGTTAAAATAGGTTTAAAATAGGTTAGAATAGGTTTAGGATAGGTTTGAATAGGTTTAAGATAGGGTACGATAAGTTTAAAATAGGATAGTATAGGTTAGGACAATTGGAAGGGGATTATGGTTGCATGAGACCGGTGAGACTGGAGTGCCTGAAGGATATTAATTATGCTATGGTGATTTTGGTTGATTGAATATTATATTATGAATCATTCTAGGTGCACAAGTGCCTACATTTTTTTCGAAGTGCGAAAGACATTAAAACCGTTTTGTTTAATTGTCGTAAACATCTAAAAAAAAAATTGCATTTCAAGGATTGAAAAGACAATTTTTTTGATATGAAGGGGGGTGGTGTAACATTGAGAAAACACTTTTATTATTTCAATTAATTTTTAGATTCAAATTCCTCCAGCATTGTGTTTGGTATTAAATACTTATTAGGTATTCCATCTATACTAGTAAACATATATTAAAATTAAACATGTGAATTTGTTTTACAGTACACTGTAGGTATATTCAAATGTAGGGACGGTGATGACTTGGAGATGGCAACGCATTCATCAACAAATATGTTTAGAAAAAATTATCGCGAAACGTGTAATCGGAATCCTTTGTCATTTTGAGAGAAATAATTGTTAGATACGCTAAAAGAGGATATATAATTATTATTACGAATTAAAATTCGTAGATTCTCAGAAATATTGTTTCTTGAAGTTAAACCCTTTCTAAAAGGTGAGTTTTACGCCAATTTTTTTATTCCTTTTACTGATTTTTCGTGAATCGTTTCACAGGGTTTTTTTTGTACCTATATCTTAAAAGTCAAGTAACGATCAACCTACGATATCGAAAGAGAAATTGCCGTATCAGAAGAAGACTTCTAGTAAATTTCAGTCGATTAGAGAATATTGGACTTAACATCTTGTACAACAGTTGCCACCATCTCCAAGTCAACATCTCCACCAGCACCCCATTGTAACCCTTCTTCAAAGTGAGTACCAATGCTGATCCCGAACATCAGGAAAATAAAAAGGTTTTATATAAGAAGATTTTAATTACCATTCACCACATTACTTCACCATCATTTTTTGTAACATTCGTGGGTTTATTAGTTTATCACGAATTGAAATTGTTTAATTAGATTCAAACTAATTGGCGCCCTCACCCGATATAGTTTAATTAGAGTCAGTATTGAAGCCTGTTCAATTCAAAATTGGTCAAAGGAATAATTTATTAATTTATTATTTTTTTATTAAGAAACAAAAACCCACGCCCATTTTTGTTCTCCGGCGAACAGCTGCCGTTCGCTGTGTAACAATTGCAGTTTCATTTCTTTTAAATTTTTAACATCAGTGAAAATTTACGTTACAAAGTATGAAAAATAATATTGTACAAAAAATATAATTATAAAACAACATAAATATTAAAGTTGACTACAAAACAAATGAAAACGATACATAATAAATCTGTATCATAAAATCTATTTTTACTATCCTAACTGAATAACATAACAGTCTCCTTCTGAATTTTGATTGTTTAGAAATAATTTCTAAACTATGGTTCATACACTATACAATGCCACTGCAGTACTTTCACACGCGTTATTATTATTATTATTTCTATTTTTTGTATATATGTAACTCCTATACTCATAATCAAGAAGAATATTAACTGATAGTAACTTGAATTACTCATTCGATTGAATTTCCGTCCTAAAGTTATTGCGTCGAGAAAACATCGGAAAACATTCTCTGGTAGGTACCGAAGTAGAAACCAACTGTTTGGAGTAGTGGAGTAGAAAGTAATCAAAAGGATCTACTCCATTCGGAGTAACTGTGACAACCCGTCTACACTGAGCATGAATTTCCTTTGATGGACCGACAAATTTCGGATCGGCTCCGCGCAACATGAGCGCGCTCATGCTGTGCGTTTTGACCGTCCACATCTGAATGCTCATTCTGCGCGATGTGCTCATTCGGCTGTTTTGCTCAGATGTGTAGGCGGCTTTTACCCGTCCACACTGAGCACGAATTTTCTTTGATGGATCGACAAATTGCGGATCGGCTCCGCGCAACATGAGCGCGCTCATGCTGTGCGTTTTGACCGTCCACATCTGAATGCTCATTCTGCGCGATGTGCTCATTCGGCTGTTTTGCTCAGATGTGTACGCGGCTTAAGGCGAATTATTTTTTTCTGGGAAATAAAAACTCGGTGAGATCCCCCCGATGAACCCCAAAGAACTATGTTATAGTTCAAGTGGCTATATACCATGCTGTAGTATACGCTCATCAAATTTTCTATAGGGAGACAGCCCCCGAGACGTGAAATAGCATAGTAAGCTTTATTAAGCTTACCACACACGTGCTCTCTGTGATGACGCCGTCGACAAACAACCCCAGAAACTTAACGACCTCCGTCGACTCTATGAATCCTTCCTTATGTTTTATAATGAGAGGTCTTTCACTTGGGCTCTCCTGATTTTGAAACTTTATAACAACTCTTTTCAACAGGTTAAGAATAAGAGCGTTTCTCTGGCACCAATCCTTGTAACATTGAACGATGGTTTCGCAATGCAACCTCAATTCATGCCAACTTGAAGCTTTAATTGCGATGGAAGTATCATCGGCAAACATTATTAATATAAGTACCAGCAGATAAGTAGGTAGATCATTGATGAACAAAAGAAAGAGGAGGGGGCCCAAGACGGACCCCTGCGCAACACTCAATTTGTTGGTGAACTCATCGGATGAATTGCCATCCAGTCTTACAAACATTCTGCGATCTGACAGAAAGCTCCTGACCAAATCCAGAAACAAGCCGCTGAAACCCATCTGATACATCTTCTCCAATATGAACTTATGTTGAAGCGTGTCAAACGCTCGTGATAAATCGAAAAATATACCCGCAACACAGGCGCCGCTGTCCAGGTTGGTGTAACCTATATCGAAAAACTCGCAGCAAGCGGTTTGGGTTGACCTACCAAGTCTGAAACCGTGTTGATGGCTAGATAAAATATTTGATTAAATAGTTATACATGCGATGATATATAATCCTCTCCATAATTTTTTATATTTGGCTCAGGATAGAGATAGGTCGATAATAATTCGTTATATCATAGATACCACATTTTTTGTGGATCAGAAGAACTCTTGCCAACTTGAGAACAGATGGAAACCAACCGGAAGACACAGACTCATTCAGCAGGTACGCAAGGGGTTCGGCAATTAATGGAGCTAAGAATTTTAGACACTTGGCGGATAGCATGTCAGGTCCGGCACTACTACTGTTTTTTAGACCACAGATGTTAGTGGAAATTTCCTCTGCTGTTGTGGGAAAAAGGAAAAAATTTTGATTAAGGAGAATTTGCGTAGTGCAAGAATCCGAAATGAAACCGCCAAAGTGCTCTTGGATAGAGACACGATTAACTGAAAATTATCAAACCATCAACCCTCAGTGAAATATTTTTTAAAGATTTAGAGTTATTATTAATTTCTTCATTGACCATTCTCCAAACAGTTCTACAAACATTGGCAGAATTTTGTAAGATTTCTTTATTGTAATTGAATTTTGACGTTTTTAAAAGTTGGTTATACTGAGTTTTAGCTTCACGGTACAAGTGTGAAGTCTCGGCCGTATTTAAATTCTTTGAGAGCCAATTCAAGTTTCTCAAACTGTCCTTTGCTTTTAGAATTGTGGCATAAATCCATCCTGCTTTACGCGGTGAGGAAACATTAATATATTTGAGCGGGAAGGCTGCGTCAGCTGCAGATTTCAACAGAGTAATGAAGTTATTAAACTTATCGTCAACTGACAAACCAGAATAAAACACACGAAAATCAACGCTATTGATCAATGAATAGAAAGTTTCCCAATTATCATCTGACATCACTCGCAACATTTTTCTATTAGGGACACAGGGCCTAACATGATTACAAGTAAACTCAAGCATAATTGCTCTATGGTCGCTTATGAATGATTCAAACAGTTTAGAGTTGGCATTAGTAAATATATAGTCGACCTTGGTGGATGAGGTAAGGCCATTTTTATTAGTAACTATTCTTGTTGGCTTTGTTGAGCTGACCTCTAAATTGAAACATGCGAATAAATCATTAAGAGATTGAGATTGAGCAGACTGGGAGATATAGTCTACATTAAGATCTCCACATACGAATACAGTCCCACAAATTGAGGCGCAATGTGCAAGGGTATATTCCATGATTGTTAAAAAAAATTTGAAATCACCTGAAGGAGTTCTATATACACTTATTATTCAGAAAGTAGTCTCAACAAATTTAATTTTTACTGCGCACAACTCGCAATGCCTTTCAACTGAGAATTCGAATACATTGAGCTGGTGTACTTGATGAGTTGATTTGGTATAAATAACAACACCACCATGTTCACGATTTGGTCTACTATAAGAAGCCGCCATCTGATAACCAGCCAGCGACATGTATGGTAACCGCTCACAAGAACACCAGTGCTCGGCCACACTCACTACATCTGGACTGAAAGAACTTAGTAAAACCTCGAGGAAAGCTATTTTACTTACAATACTTTATGCATTTAGTTGCATTAGTTTGAATTTGGCAGATCTCAGTTCACAGCTTCGGTCCTGGATGGAATATTCGGAATGGGAGGCCCGATCGGCTGACGTGCCCGGAAAAACCTGTTGACAGTTACTCCCTCTGGCCAAAAGGCTGTCTCCATCAGCTGAGATAAATATTGAAATGGAACAGATAATTTGAACGAGGAGTAGATATCAGGCGGTTTGGAACTGAGCTTCATGCGGATAGGATCAGCGATTGTTTTCTCAAGAAATTTGAGCACATCTTCAGCAGAAGTCGAGGTTGAGGGACTGAGTCTGGAAACATGCATATGAGCCATGGCCCTTTTCGGGGCACTAATCAAAGCTGCGCTCTTCGATGAACCGACTATACGAGACTTTGATTTCCTCTGCTGTCTCAAATTGGTATTGGATATTTTCTTATTATTTTTTTTTGTTTATTCTCAACTGTCTTTCATTCATAGATACTGTCCTTTAATTGGGGTGCGTTTGCTGGACTTTTACTTTGGATGTGAATATCTTTCGCTTTCTCATTTGGACCAGCTGTAGATACAGTTAATTTATCGGAATTTATTGTATGAATCACATTGTTATCCGAAGGTAGATTCTGTATTCCAGATGTGGGTCCCCCCAATTCGCTCACAGTATTTATCGTATCTAGAGACGGGACATCAGCCGGGAGATTCCACACAGCTGCTGATTTGTGTGCGTTTTTTCCTCGGTAATTGTTTGAATTATTTCGAGAAGAATATTTATTTTATTATTTTGTTCTCTTAGCTCATTATTCAATTTTGATAATTCGGAATTCAAAGGTCTTATTGCATCTTCAACAGCAACAGCACCACGAACTATTATACGGCGTTCCCACAAGGCGTTATTCACGACAGTGAACCACGCTTTCGTGAAATACACTTTTGTGTGAACGCATAGTTTTTAAACTTGCTTTCGTGAGGAATGCGTTCACACAGAAGTGTATTTCACGAAAGCGTGGTTCACTGTCGTGAATAACGCCTTGTGGGAACGCCGTATTACTCATATCATTCATCTTGCGGCCGGAATCGTCTAGGGGGCTCACATTAGAGATACTTGTTTCTTCACAAGGTTGACAAATCCATTCATTAAAATTGACTTTCTCGCGCATTTTTTTGAATTAATCCATAGAAATATTCACACACTTAATGGATAAACTGCCTTCACATAATTTACAACAAATTGGATCATCGTATCTATAAATCTTGTTCGTACACATAGAACAGCTTATTCCGCGTATTCTCGACATGACGGCTTGATGCTGTATGAATAAGATTTCGATTGTGCTGAGATTCAGCATTCATATATTTGGTATCAATCAAGTCCCATATAAAATTTTGAGGTAAAAGTCTTATTGCTCCACCAGTGAAGGAGCGCTCGAAAGCTCCTGCTCAGGGCTTTTCTAGAATTTTTTCATTGTGCTTTAATGACTGGTTTGTTCAATTGTTCAATTCGATGATTGTTTCAATGGTGTCATGCAATGTGCCAAAATCAGGGTGAGTAATTATTTCAGTTAATTTATTCTTCAGGTGTCGTGTATATAACACTCAATCTGGAGTTGTTTCGGGATAATTGGCCATTCTGAACGTCGGATGAGTAGTTGCCATTTCAAATGAAGAGCTGTTCAAAAAATTTCCAACTGCCTCGATTTTCTGCCGCTGACATGAAATTCCTCGAAAATGAGCGGATATTCGTATAGAGCGGCTATGTCAAAAGAGTTTGTTCAATGAGAGAATCTGGATGTACATAATATGGCCTAGAATCAAAACCGGCAATGTCCCACTTTCATCATTTTGAGAAATGAGCAAAAAACTGCTCTGAGTTTATTATACATAGTAACGAAAGGGCGTTCGTATTAGTTTGAAATAAATTTTTTGTTTCTGAGAGTGTGACTTTGCCGGTTTTGTTACTGAAAAAGATTGAACTCAGGTATTATAGGTATATAGAACAAGAAAACCCTTAGTATTTATTGACTTATTGGTACTTTATTAAAATGAAAAGAGATACAAAAAAACTGAAAAGTTATAATAAACATAGTTAGACAAGAACTGATGGAATTTCCGAAATGTATTTGCAGTTTGGTTCTTCTTCATTTCGAAGTTGCTGTTCTGCCAACTCATTTTGATTTTCTTGAATATTGATGATAGCTTCATAAAATTTTAGTTCGTCTAAATGCCTCTAGTTATTTCCAAAGTGTTTGGATAGTAGATTGTTAACATCAACTAGTTTTAAATTATTGACCTGCTGGAGATTGCTAGTTATTTTCTCAGGTTTTATCATTGAAATTGATTTTCCTCTTTTTGTGATACCTTTAAAAACTTGAAGGTCGTTCATATAATGCACTTCACCCCTTACCAGAATATTTCCAGTATTGCTCTTCTTAAGATAAAACCTTTTTGTGATTTGAAATGGGAAATGCCATGATCCTAGCAGTTTGAGAATATTTTTGACACTTTGTTTCCAATCGTATACGGAGCATTCTTCGCCCACATGATCCACTGTTCCAATCTTTGAAAATATTTTAAGATAAACTTCCGGTTGTGTTATTACTTCTAGCTTCTTGATTTCCTTCTCAATGTTACCAAAGACTCTGTCGGCTGCCAAAAATGAATGGCCTACCACAGGAAAAATCACTTCCAAACTTTGGACATTCGTCGGAGCCTCACTTGCAAGCCATTTGCAACACATTCCGATTAAAGTGGTATTCTTGTTTTGGCCGCTACATCCATCTGCCATAAGTCTTAATGTTTTCGGTTCTGTACCAAAATCTATTTTTGTAAGTCTGTCAAACACACAAGAAGAAATTTCATTTGAGCCTTTCCCAAATTCATTTTCAGTCCAGTAATATGAAAAAACATTTTCTTTTGTAAGTTTAGATTTCGAGGAACCCTGTACGATTTTGAAATTGTACAAGTACAACTGCCGTGAATAGTAGGAACTTTGGTCAGGTAATTTAGGAAGAACCAAATTTTTTTGGCAATCGAATGAAATGGTTACCAAATCTTCTCTAGCCTCCCCTAATAGGCGAACGAACGCATCTGCTCTTAGTTTGTGTATTTTTCTTTCTACTAATAAATTCTTTTTTTCTTCTTCATCTGTACAACATTTAATTTTTTCTGTATATTGAAGACACGTAGAGCAAACATCAGTGCGAGGTGTTGAAAAGCTCAAATTGTAGTTGGTATTGAAGATTGTACGAAAATAGGACAATTTCACTCTTTCCTCTGCTGAACACTGCTCATCATACATTTTGTACATTTTTTGAATGGACAAATCCGAGGGAAGGTATCGCCTTCTTGTAGTTGAACGACAGTTATGTGATTCCAGCGCTTTGAACTTATTGATAAACTTTTGAACAGCCAATTTTTTAATTTCGAATTTAGGGGTTTTTTTTTGTCTCCACCTCTATGTTCTACAGGTGCTTGACCAGTTCTAGCAAAATGCTTCATTACATGAGATAAACGAAGCTTCGTTATCATCAATATATTCAAAAATGTCGACTGACAAACAGGAATGTTCTGTTTCAGGGAGTTCCTCACATAACAGAGAGAGAGAGAGAGAAAGTATATTTATTGCTTGGCAAATGGCTAACGACTTGCGTCTTTCTGCCAACACATAACATTTTACACTAGTTGTTTTGGCTTGGTGACTTCCAGTCCTTGTACGTCGACGTTTGCAATGTACAACAGTACAATACTTCAATATAAACGAATCTTGCAAAAGTTTATCTTTCGTCGCATAATATGCTTCGTGAAATGTTTTAATATCTTTCATAGTATATGCGGCGTTCCCATGAGGCGTTATTCACGACAGTGAACCACGCTTTCGTGAAATACACTTCTGTATGAACGCATAGTTTTTAAACTTTCTTTCGTGAGGAATGCGTTCACACAGAAGTGTATTTCACGAAAGCGTTTCGGAGAGTATCTGAAAAATAAATTATTCACGTTTCAAAAATACAGATCATCGTGAACGTTTTCATGATCCGTTGAACGCAAAAACTATCTTTCCTTTAAGAAAAATGATAATTTACCTGATTTTCTTGCGAATATTACATTTCCAAGTGGTTGGATCACGCAATATTTTTCGAGCCTTCTTTCTGTCAACAGGGGCAACAAGCACTTCCATAACAAAATTCTCAGCAAACCTCAGCAAGGTACTAACAACAATTAGTTAAATACAGCAATAAACAACCAACAATGAAACTTACTCGTCAAAAATAATATTGAAATGCACGTCATGATCATATGCTGAGTGTCGTGACTTCAACACCGATTCCTGATTGGCTGAAATGGACTTTGCCGCTTACGATTCTAAACGACGTATGGACATTGCCGGTTTTGTTTCTGAGCATGAGTTTTAAAGCTGATTTTGCATTGAATATAGCCGTTTTTGTTATGAACTCAAGGATTATTATAGGAGAAGAGAATATTACGGAACTTTTGATGTATGCAACTCATTTTACAGAAAAATGGACATTACCGGTTTTGATTCTAGGCCATGTAATAAACCAAGAAGACATGTAATTAATCATCCTCAAATGAAAAGATAAATGTATGATTTCGGTCAGACAATTGTTCACTCTAGTAGGATTTTCCTTGTCCACTTTCAAACCTGGATGTACTTGATTTAAACTGTAGGATATTAAAATTTCTGTATTTTATGTTGCTTTCATCGTTAGTTTTCGTTTAAACGAATAAGGGTTGATGCTCACTTGGACGAGAAGAGACGAAGAGAAGTTTTCCGCAGGCATGATTTGCACTGAATCAAATGGGTAGATGCTCTCAAGGCGGCAAGTAGGTAGTCGGCGGCCGGAATCGGGAAATTTCGTCGCGCTGTATTCCCAATTTACAATGGGGAAATACAGAGTTATTTTTGAATTTGTGTGAAATGAGTTTGTTTTTAATGGCTCATGAGAGTGTTGATTGAGATCTGGACAAACGAATTTTACATACAAAACGAACAGCATTTTTGTATTTTGTACAACTGTGAATGTGAATTCAAGTCGTCTGAAGTATAGGTATTTTATTATGTGAATACAACAAAATATTGAATAATCCTTCTTCCACAGAAATTAAAATATCTGATAAAATTGGAAAATTGTGGAATAATTCCTTCGAGGGATATATGATCTGCAAACATTGAACTTTCCATTACTACTTGCTTTGTTTTTTTAATCGGTTAAAGAGAAAATAAGCATTTCGTATCAATTATTTGTATTTTTTTGTATTTGTATTTTTTGCATTCCTGGATGAAGGTAGCACTACGAGGATTTAATTTGGAAATTCCCTATTAAAATATGATCATGACCAAAACATGATTCTAACAAATGTTTCATGGCTGACCATACCCAAAAATTACCAGGGACAGCGCCAGAGATTTTACCGCCCCGGCAAAAGCAAATTCAGAAAAAATTGAATATAAATTAGTCTGATTTGTAGCTTATACAGGTAGTCGGTATGCAGCAAGGTAATAAAAAATGCAACTTCCCAGAACTTATTTTCGGAAACTTTTCGATATTGTCGTAGGAAAAGTAATTTTTTTCTGAAATCACCAGAATGAAGGAATAAGATTACAACCTATTTTTTTTTAATCGGTTAAAGAGAAAATGAACATTTCGTATCGATGATTTTATATGTAGTTATAAAAAAATAACTCGGTTTTTGTCACCCTCCACTCCGCGTCGGAAGAGAACATAACCTCGATCTAAAATCTAATACTTTTTTCCCTTGTATAATAGACTATTTTTTTCTGGTACAAGAAAAACGACGATTTAATAGGGAAAGAAATATAACTTTTCACGAAATTAATCCGGCAGAAAAGTGAGTAATATATACACTCACTTTTTTCCAGGGGAAAAAAGTAATTTCGAGAAAAGTTATATTTTGTTACTTGTCAACAGAGATAAGATGTCGAATTTTTTTCCCGTCACAGAATTTTTTTTTATTCCTGTATGAAGGTGGGACGACGAAGCTATTAAAACAATATTATGACCAAAAACACGATTCGAACAATAGCTCTACCCTTGCGGCCCAAAAATAGGGGAAATTTCTCCCGATGCCTGCTGGTCGCATCGCTTCGTCCAAGTGCGCGGTCCCAAGGGAAATTACTCTTCGTCTTATCTCGTATCGTCCAAGTGAGCGTCAACCTTAAGGCACACTTTATCCCATTTCTTTAAATGGTGTTGTAGATCAGAAATTTGTTTGAAGTGTAGCTATTGAGGCTGGTGTACATTATCTTGAGGATCGACGTGAATTTCAATATTTTTGGTTCCATGGATCGATTGGGTTTGAGAAGACGCCGTTTGATTTTCTAGGTCAAATATCAGTAGGTAAAGTCGATTTCTCCAGAAATGTGCTATTGTATCCACAGAATATTGGCTGATAAATCTCTTCTTCAGCTTTGCAATTAGTTCATCCCATTATTAATGTTAAGTTTGTAGATATAGGTATTTAAAATCATAGCGTGAACTGTCATCCCCGAATGTAACTTGGTATTTTTGGTTATCGCAGTGTCAATATCCATGAATTTTTATTCAAAGGTTTTCTTTGGTTGTTCGGAATTCCTTTGTTGAGTTTTGTAGGTTTGCGTGGGCATTTGAAGGACCACGCTTCATGTTCTCCAGATCCACATGTTGCAATTTTCGGGAGAGTGCGCAAATGGGTGGCATCGGACACATGGTTGCGGGATTCGTTTTATCGGATTGCTTGGATATACCTACTGAGAAGCGTTTGTGTTCATAGAAAATTCTTTCGCTCAGTAATTTCTCAGAGGATTTTACACATTAGGGTTGGTTTGTTTGTAGTTCTGGATATTATACGCTTGCAGTAACGCTGTATTTTTTGAATTATTGACCGTTGTCATCATCGGGAATATGTACTCTTACTGCCCACGTGCAGGGGGTCTGCTTTCAATGGAACCTGAATAGGGTGCGATTGCTTGTCTGGGAGTTTCCTATATATGTTTTTGTATGTTGTGTAGCGGTGTTTGAGAAAATCAGAATTGTGGAGTCGTCATTATTAGTTAGTATTTATTATCATTGTAATAATCTTATGAAAATATACTCGAAAAACCTCTCATTAGGTACTCTGCTCATAGGATTTTGCGATTTTACTGATTTTCCGATTATTTTCTTTATTAAGAATAGATTTGGTGAATATCGATTTTCTGTGACCAGCAGATATCGACCAGATTTTGTTGTCATTGTGTTCATTGAGTCCTCCTGATCAACATTAGTGAAACCAACAGGTGGCGGTCTGTCTTAGTTTAGAAAATATCGGCCCCCAATTTTCCAAAAACATTACCTATTCACAAATTCTAAGGAAAGCACGCCCTAAAATTTCTGGATATGTGGTGCCTCTAGAATTTCGATGTTTCTGCATTAATTATTGAATACACTTTAAATGAAACTAATCGAACAGTTATTTGAATGTTCGAAGGTGATTTATGGACTAAATTGGAGCAGTGAATTTGTGTTTTTATAGTGAAAAAAGTGACATGACGATAAAACATTTTTGGAACTTTGGGGGTCCATATTTTCTAATCTAAGACAGACCGGCATATGTTGGTTTCAAAATTGTTGTTCAGGAAGACTCAATATGTGATAGATATCTGCTGGTCACCGAAATTCAAATATTTACCATAGATTTCTCTGGTTTTACATTCACAGAACACAAAAAACCTTATGGACTTGGAAATGGAAAATCAACTGAATACAGATGAAAATATTGTTATATTTTCGAATATATAAATTTTTTGATGAAGATAATGTTTTATTATGATCGATCTTTTTCAAAATGTTATATCTGAATATAAGTACTCAAAATTCAATCATCGAAAAAGTATTTGGGATTTAGTTATTTATTTTTGTATAAAAAAACATTTTTGAGTTGTTTCAAAAGTTAATTAACCAAATGAATGATAAAAAACGAAAAAAGGAGAATAAAATGCAATGAGGTGATTTCAAATATTGAATATATTTAAATACTTATCAATATACAATCGTATTTATCACAGTTTTCAATAAATCAGTATAACAATGCATTTGTGAAATGGAATATATGGAAATGTGAAAAAGCGGGAAAAATAATATAGAAATTTCCAAAAATTATTAACTGCTTTGTTTTATACATGTATGATAGTATATAACAAAAAAATTTGCGAACCGTTTGGACAACTCCTTTTAATGAAAAAATGTAAAGTTTTAAAAGATGTATCGTTTTTACACCACTTGACCCTAACTATAAAAATAGATATTTTACAAAACAATCATTGTCATCATTACAAAAATGCATAAGCACCAAATTGAAAATCCAATTATTATCTACATAAAACACTGGATTTACATAACTCAGAGGATCCATATCCATACAAACATTGAGTTTATGACATGCTGACAAAAATATTTTTAGAACATCAGATAACAGTGATGAAATAATTCAGTGCAAATGAAAAACTCAAATAGTCAAATCTTCCTTAAAATGTCTAAATACGGATCAATATAATTTATATCTAAACATAATCCTTGACCGTAACAATTTTGAGCTTTCTTTCGTATATTTCTTTCTTCTGAAAGTATAAACCTATTTATAAAAGTTTGATGATGAAATGAATATCTCAAAATTTTATAGTAGTATAGTTAAATACATTCTGTTGTAGATTTTCATCTGTTGAATTTTTATGAATGTGTAATATAGATAACAGTATTAGCAGCAGTTCAAGGGATACTCTTCTTTTCTTCACTAATATAATTAACCCTTCAAAGGCTACCGTGACCATATGGTTACACCGACAGCGCTGCACAAAATAAGCTGACATATGTACGTATATGTTAAATTTCCCGAGGAGTCGATAATATCTATTCAGTTGACTTCAGTACTCATCAGTGTGATCGTGTCGCATTATTATATCACTTATTTATCTTTCTTAGTAGACGTTTACTGACGTGTTCGCAGGAATTCACAATAAAATGGAATCCAATTTTGTGTGAGCATCGAATTTCTTTTCCAAACTGAATATTTTTTCGTTAAATTTTTTCAATATGTTAGTAGAATGTGTAAAGAATTTCCAGAATATTTTTGATTCGAAAACCTCCTTTTTGTACAAAAGCAACTTTGATCCAAACTTGACTGTGACCGTATGGTTACACTAGCCGAATTTGGGAGAAATTGGTATTTTGGTTTCAGACGAGGTTTCTCTCTCAAAGAACCCTTAGATTTACTCCACAACGACGAAGATGATAGCAATGGTGTTCGTGACATTTACATTTCACCACCGGAACCGAATGTACTGACAGTACAGACGAATATTCGGGTGATGAAGACGGCGGAGAAATCCTATTTTCGGCCAATACGCGCATAACTGGCTTTGAAGATGTTTCACAAGAAGCATATGTGAAGATTGAGGACAGAGAAGGAGACAATAGTTCATCAGAAATTGGAGTAAGTGATATTCAGAAATGTGGCACAAGCACAAGTTCACCAAAAAAGGATTCAAAGAGGAGACACCAAAAAAAGTGAAAGAAACACTCCAAAGGACTTGGAGAAAAATATTCTCAGTCCGAAAAAAACATTATTCAAATGCCCCAGCCTTATCTCATAAACGCCGATAACAAATATATGGGTGAGACAGATAGAATGGACAAAGATATTGCTCGCCATAGAATCGGTATCAGAAGTGGGAAATGGTATTGGCCTTTACTAACTTGGCTTGTATATAGTCCGTTCACGAAAGTTTGAGCGCATAGTACGCATTTGTTTATTTATCTGAAATTGGCAGTATTTACTGTCATAACGTAAAATAAAGTCAACGTTGCCGAATGCACCTGTTCTCGTCCGACGAGCTTGCGGGCTATCAGAGAACTCTATGCATTATTGACAACATTGCGTATCAATCTGACAAGAAAGTAAACAACATAACCCAAAAGTTTGATATACACAGTGGAATATGCCAAATTTCCATGGCCAACCGACGGCTCAACCTTTCGTGAACGGACCACAGATACAGTATTACATAATGCATGGATTCAGTATAAAAGTGTAGGTCAATCGATTACCAATTTGAATTTCAGAAGAGAAATTGTGAAGGTATACCTCAATAGATTTGAAACTACCCCAAAAAGATATGGAAAACTAACAACCATTCGAAATAGTACCACTTTGAATAGGATTTCTGATGATATCAGGTATGACAATGAGGACCACTCAGTTGTTTCTGTTCCGCATAACAAGAGCAGAAGATGTGCTGGAGAAGGTTGTTCCTCTGTTGGTCGAACACAGTGTAATAAATGTGACTTAGGACTATGTGTTCAATGCTTTTATATTTTTCACACTAAATAATATGTTCCACATTTCTGTGTTTGTATTGAGCTAGTGTGACCATATGGTCACACTATTTTTTGTGAAAAATAATGAAAAAAAAATTTAAATTCTTATTCTCCTCATCATTGATGAATATAATTCGCTCATTATCATCGCTGTGTTTGAAAAACAGAAACTCCGCCTTTGAAGGGTTAACTTAGCAAACATCAAAGATCATTAGTGACAGTTGTGTTCCATCTTATATAAATTTTCAACCGTCCTTCATTCACCATGTCGTATCTGAAATAGAACAATAATGTTTTATATCTGTTGAATCAATATGGAAATAAATAGAGTGACCCTCTCTCAAGGATATATAGAAAACTGAAAAATAATTGGGGTTTGTTCAGTAAAAAATGTTAGTAGCGCCATCCATATTCAAAATAGAGGACGTTGAAGAAGAAAAATTATACACATCTTTTGAGATTTTTCCGAAACTACTAGCAACACTGCAACGAAATTTCATAAGATTATGTTTGCGAAGCTAATAGATCTAGTGAATTTGTTTTTATGTCTGACTCATATCTTTTTCACATATTCGTGAATAATTTCATGGCATTGTTGTCAGTAGTTTCGGTAAGATCTTACATGATGTGTATAATTTTGTTTCTCTTCAAAGTACTCTACTTCGAAATCGGATGGTGCTACGAATTTTTTTTTACAAAACAAACCCCAATTATTTTATAAAACAACCTGTATAACCACTAAACAACAACGAATCAGAATTTTCACAACACGCAGACAGGTCGATTTTTGACGGTTGTCAGGATCTGGGATTTAAAGCTTGTTTCTTAAAGCAATACCCTCATGATGGAACAGTATTTGTAAAAAGTTACCGCAAATACCAAAAGTGCTAGCCATCAGATTGCATGCAGCTATACATTTATTTTTCAAACCACTTCGTACATGATGTAGCATAGAATGCTACAACATTCTGTCACAATTTGTGCTCTAAGGATATCTAAATCTACAACTCTGTTTTTATAAACTTATAATTTCAAGTGGCCGCAGAGAAAATACTGAGCGATGTTAGTTCGGGCGATATCGCAGGCCACTCCACCGCAAACAAGCCCCGTAAACATTCTTTATTTTATCAATTTATCAAACAACAAATTCAATCCAAGGAAGTGAAAACATTTTAGACATCTCGAATAGTTCACAAAAAAGAAGGATTGAGTGCTTACCTAATGTTTCTCTGTTCCAATCTGCTGATCACAGCAGGCTTTATTCTTGGCACTCCATTGGCACTTCTTCTCCCACGGCCCGTTATGATAAGCAGCTCCTTTGATGCTTCACCACTGCTGATCAATTGTTCGATATTGCTATCGATGAAGACATCCAAAGCAACCAAGGCTTCTTTTACGAACAGAGAGTGTAGATCAAGACTGTTCATATTCTTCAGCTGTTTTGAGTTCTCAATAAGGAAAACTGTGGCAGCTTTGTTGTTCGCTATGTCATAAAAGTTAGCTTGTTGTTGAGCTAACTGTGAATAGAACATCGCGACTTCTCTTTGAGCGTTGCTGTGATATTCCTTGGCTTTCTTGTTTAGTTCCTTTTTCTTCTTAATGTGGAACTCGGCTTCTTCCCTGTAAAGTTCAGCTGCTTTCGCTTTTTCCTCCATGATCTGAAAAATCGAAGAGATATATTACGAAGTGTTCAGAATTTTGATTGAATTATGCATAAAATTTCATCGGCAACCGTTATAAATGCAATCCTAGTTTTATCTAAAATTATTTCAGATGTTATGGAAGTATCTTTCAACTTGGCTCGTCAAAAATATGCTGAAGTTACAATGCTAAGCACATTGCATTCATTCACAGATTATTCATTCAATCATGAATTATATTTACCGTTTCATTTGATCTCAATATGTAAAATAATAACATCAAGTTGAGATGAAGTTTTCTAAAATTTGAATATATCCAAAGTCGGAAAGAGTACCTAGTGGAAAATTCTAAAATTCTACGCACTTTTTGTTAAGTTGACAACGCGGACTAGGAGATAATTCTAACCATACAAATTTCTATTATTCAGAATCGTCAAAACTACATTACTTACAGACAGTTTCACGAAAGTGAATGTATATATGATTTATATACTCTGTACTGAGTGTTATTTATTATTTCAAGTATCATAATTACCTCATCAGTCTCTTGGTAGTCATTTTGAGTCTTCTTCATTCCACATATTGTCGAAGCACTCGAAGGCGGTTCCCTCAATTTCGTGTCTAGTGAAGAAACGGCACTTCCAATAGAACTTAAGAGATCATCTTCGGTCTGCTTGTAATCTTTTCCGTTAGCCCAATATATTTCTAGAATGGCACTCTGTTCGACTGTTGGAAAAGTTTCGTACAGGTTTTTCAGCGTAAGCTGAGTCGCAAAATCTTCAGGAGTCTCTAACTTGGGCAATTGCTTCCTATGCCTTTTCAACGTTAAGCCCTCGATCATCATTTCGAGGAACCCATCAGGGCGCTGTTCTTCGATTATTACGACTTTCTCGTCGTTCAATTTTTTAGCAGAGGTTTCGTCCTCTTCAATTGGATCGTCCGAAATGGGCTGCTGCTTCTTCATTTGGTGGTACGCAGATTCAATAAAAGATGCGTAGAGCTGTTGGGCTAATTTTTTTGGTATTTGAACGACATGCTGCAAATTATCGGGAAGGTTGTTCGAAGGATCGCCGAATTCATTTTCCAACTGTTTTACTAGAGCTTGACCCAAATTGAGTTGGATATAACCGAATTGCAAATTAGAATTTCCTAACTTAGGGTCCGTATCTGATTCATAGTCAGACGTAGGGCTTTCCACATAAATGTCTTCATCTGACAGATTTTTTGAAATTTTACTTCCGCTCTTTTCAAGTGCAGACACGGCAGAACACTTTTTCGTGATACTTGTAGTTTCTGAATCGGTATCCCACGAAAACGAGAAGGGGAAATTAGTAGGTGAGGAAGGTGACATCGTTGGTTTCGATTCAACTTCCATTCTAATTTTTTGTAAACATAAGCTTGTTTTCAAAGCTTGACTCCCAACATTCTCTCTATAGGGAGGAATTCGTCTTCGACCTGGATTTTCTTGATGCACAAGAGGGTAATGGAAACTGTTAAATAAATTCTTGGCGGTGATTCCCATTTGGTACATTTTCAGCATTGACAACATGGTTTGCTTATCAACATTGTGTTGGTTTCTTTTGGTTAATTCGTTGACGTCAAATGCCCATCTTGTATTCATTTCTAAAATACGGATTTTGTAGCCGTTGCGAATTGCCATATCTAAATACCGTTTCATCTCCCACATTTCCGAGTTTGTGTTATCGACTATCAGAGGGCTATATCCCTCCTGCATTCTATAATCAACCTGTTTGTGGTTCCATTCGTAGGCTTCTGTGATATGCTTTGAATCATACATGTACATTTTGTTATACATAAAAAAGCTATCTGCGCTATGTATGTGATGCTTGTAGTCAGGATTAGAATAACAGGCCCTCAAGATGGATTTGGCAAGATGGGATTTTCCGCTACCTGGCAATCCACGTAAAATGATCAACACTTTATTCCCGATTAAAATCTCATCAATACATTCTTCTATTTGATCAATTGAAATGTATTCATGAAAGTCATCGATTCTAGGGGGCCTAGAATATTCACGTTTGATCATATTACGTCCTGTAAGATCCAAAAGAGTCATGTTGGCTTTGTTCACTGAAAAAGATATAATACATATATATAATTTACGAATAATGAACCAATGAATAAATAGAAGCACAAAATTTCAGATGTTTGATAACGGTCAATCTTTTCATGTTCAGAGTCCTATGATTACTTATATTGAAAATAAGAATGGTGAAATTTCATATTTGCAATGAAGAAGTAGGGACCTAACCCAGCATGCTCCTTCCATTAAATAACATCTTGTCAAAAACTAATTCATCTTAAAAGATATGAATCTGATATACAATCGAACGTCGATAAATCGAATTTTGGATAACTCGAAACTAAGTGCTTCCAATAGCTCCAAGATTTTTAATGAATCGTTTCAATTAGCTTACAGAGGTATATGTTACATGTTTCAGCATCCATGAAAGCTTAATTTATCAGGTAACAAGAACTATATAATATATGTATGTAATATCTATATTGTTAATGTGGCTTGTATTTTATGCCAATATATCATATTTGTGTTTAATTAGTCCGCAAGATAAAAGTGAGGCTGTATTTCATCATGCTTATATCAATTTTATTACAAATTAATTTGTCAATTTCACGTATATTTTATACCTATGCAAAGACAAACAAGTGAGTTCATCTACGGCTATATGAATAAAGAAACAGATGTGTAATATACTTATTGTTCGATATTTTTAAACAGGGTGGCCGGACGATTGATGTCCAAAAGAAAAAAACAGGTCCCTCGTCTCATGGGGTATTCGAATCACCCCCAGGTATGTTATGCAATTTTTCACGGTTTACGCGTTATGAATTTTTTTATGAACTTTTGAGTATTTTTAACTTGACCATATTAAAAAAGATATTAAAAAAAAAACAAGAGTTTTCTGATATATTTTTTTGTGAATAAATCGCCATGAAATGAACTTTTATATATAAAATAACCAGCATCGTAAATTTGATAAAAAATTATAGAAGTTGGTCACAAGTGAAAAAGTTACGTATTTTGGATCATGATCTAAATTTTCAAATTTAAATTAAAATTGTAAACAGGTTACTTCATGGTTTCTCAGTAGGCTTAAAAACTGCGCTCAACACTCATCTTTCAGAATCATTAATAAAAAATGGTACTCAACAGTCTACTTTTGCTAGAATTAGCCTTCAAAGTCAGTGAGGTGGAAAAAATCAAAGAACTAGACGTTTACCCAAAAACGATTTTTTGCCATTTTAAGATTTTTCTGATCAAATTATGATAGAAAATGCTGAAAATTTGCTTTAGGAGAAAAGTTTTGGATGAGAAAAATAAAGGTATAGCAATAAATCACACATCATGTAGATAAAAAAATTTATTTATAAAATTTACAACAAAAAAAAATTAATGAATAAATGAATTTTGCGAAGGTGTAGAATGTGTATTGAGGCTGGAGGTGGCCTTTTCGAAAACCATTTGTAAATTTTATAAATGAATTTCTTTTTATCAACATGATGTGTGATTTATTGCCATACCTTTGTTTTTCTTATCTAAAACGTTTCTTCTAATGCTAATTTTTAGCATTCAATATCATAACTTGATCAGGAACGTCTTGAAATGGCAAAAAATAATTCTTGAGTAAATGTCTAGTTCTTTGATTTTTTCCACCTCACTGACTTTGAAGGCTAATTCTAGCAGAAGTAGACTGTTGAGTACCATTTTTTATTAATGATTCTGAAAGCTGAGTGTTGAGCGCAGTTTTTAAGCCTACTGAGAAATCATGAAGTAGCCGGTTTACATTTTCAATTTAATTTTGAAAATTTAGATTATTATCCAAAATACGTAACTTATTCACTTGAGACCAACATTTCTATAATATTAATCAAATTCAAGATGCTGGTTATTTTATGTATAAAAGTGAATTTCATGGCGATTTATTTACAGAAAAAATATATCAGAAAACTCTTGTACTTTTTTTTTAAAATATATTCTTCAATATGGTCAAGTTGAAATTTCTCAAAAGTTCATAGAAAAATTCATAACTCGGAAACCGTGAAGAATTGCATAACATACATGGGGGTGATTCGAATACCTCATGAGACGAGGGACCTGTTTTTTTCTTTTGGACGTCAATCGTCCGGCCACCCTGTGTATCGATTTATTGACAAAAGTATTATCAATTTTTTTCTACAACTATAATAAAATTTGAGTGTTATCGATAAAGAAAACTTACCATCAAAATCGTTATGTTCAGAAACATAATGTATAATACTGGAACTTAAAGTTTCATGACGGCTCATCAGATCTTCGATACAACTTTTTCTTTTAGTTTCGAGCGACATCTCGGAAGAAAATTTCAAAAATGACTTTTAAAACTAAACCTGAAGCACGATTGCGAATAACTAACTGCAAAAATTCAACAGTCTTCCTCAGCACTATTGATACTACACTAGTTTCGATTTTTCGACTTGTTTGCAAACAAACACAAAATAAATGACAATGAAATTAACAAGGTATTGACAAGGCACTGTTGCTTTCTTAACTGATAGAAGTACCGGTAGACCCTCCATTTATAAAGGGCTGTTCTACCCAAAGGCATCAGCCATTGGAGAAGGGGTAATAGCTCCAGCCTCAGGTACTATTTTCACAAATTAAAATTTTGGTGACCTCAGCGCCATCCGAAATTTTTATAATAGGTACAGAGGAAAATGAACGGAACTTTTAACGCCGACATAAGGGTTTAATTATGTGGAATAGAAAATATTATCGAAATCAAACTTTACATAGAAGTAGAAAAATAATTCGCAAATTCTGTTTCTTTTTATAATTTTCAAGACGCATAGTTGAATTATCATAGAGATATTTGTGCTTATTCAATATTAGACATATATTCCGTACAACCGTAATGAAGTTTCAAATTTCGGTAAAACTATTGATATTTGAATCACTCCACTACTAACTAAGACTAATTAAGATAGCATATATCAACTTATATTACATATTAACATATATTAATGAATATACTTCAAATTTGTTTGCATTCTGGGATTTTCATCATTTTTATCATGTTTATTATTACAAAAAGTTTTGGATCAAGAAATAATTTTGTATGATACTAATTACAGATTGCCATAAGTAATTATTAATCAAATGTAGCAATATGAAGAAAAACCTAATGAAAAAGCTAATCAGTTGAAAAAAGATGATGTTTTGAGAATAATTGATATGAAACGAAACTCATGGAATCAAATGAATAACCACTTATTGGGGTGAAATTCTTGATGATGAAAAATTCATTAAAATTTAGTTTCAGCGTTTCTCATCATTTATTAATTATCTTTGATACTACCCAACAATTCGGCTATTCTGGTCTAGTCGTCATCAGAAAATATTTCTTTCAAATCGAAACTTTTGAAACTATTGGCCACATTTTACTTCTGAAGGTAAAGTAGTTGTTCTCGATCTCCCATTATAAATCAATTTTCACTCTAAATGAACTTTTTCCACTTTCGGAAAGAATAAAGTAGTTTTTTAAGTTACATCATTCGACATTTCGACCGGCACAACCGATATCACTCTTCAAACTAAGAAAATAAAAAAACGCAATTTTTTAAAGTGCAAGAATATATCAATAGGAACCATCTTAAATGAAGTAATGTCAAATTATGTGCAAACAAATGCCATAAGAACATAAAAACTATTGAGTATTTAATATATAAAATGCTGATAGATGATTATAAACAGCTGAAGAATGATGGTCTACCGTTTAAAAGTGTTACTATCGCAAAACAAATATCTTTGCTTATTTTTTTAATTTTTATAGTTCGAAAACTGGTTCCTGATGAAAGTTAGAAAATGCTGTAAGAAAAGTTGTATGGTATAAAATAGAAATTTAAATTAATCAGAAAGTATTTCTTGCAAATTGAAACTCTTGGCAACATTTTACTTCTGAAGGTAAAGTGGTTCTTCTCGATCTCCCATCATGAAACAATTTTCACTCTTAATGAACTCTTTTTACCTGCGAAATATTGAAGGAAAACACAATTTTTTTTTAAGTTTGACTCGACATTTCGACCAACACTACAAAAATCACTTTTCAAACTTAGAAAATAAAAAAATACAGTTTTTCATAGTGCAAGAATGTATTAACAGGAACTATCTTGAATGGAGTATGTTAGATGTAATATTGAGTTTTGGAAATATATAATGCTGATTGATGGTTATAAACAGCGGAAGAATGCTGTTTTACCGTTCAAAAGGGTTAATTTCGCAAAACAAATATTATTTTTTAATTTTTGTGGTTTGAAAACTGGCTCCTGACGAAAGTTGGAGAATGCTTACCGAAACGTTATATAGTATAAAGAAAAATTACATAAATAGTGTGAAATTTCCATTCAATAAAAAGTAAATTACTGGATCAACTTGAAGCATTCCAACGACACATTTCGTGGTGCAAAATTCATCATAAAGAATCGAAACTCCAAGTCTAGGTCAGCATTAAACAACCATTATCAGAAATCACTTTTTGAACAATAAACTACCAGAAAATTATACAAAATAACGAAAATTTGGAAATGACAGATTTGAGTTCTTTATTATTTATGGTATTCCCCATTGAAAGGAACTTCGGGGTTTAATTAGTTTTTAATGAATGGTTTTCAGGTACCTTATAAATGGGGTTCATTAGGTACCTACCTACACCATTATTTTCTAAGAAATTCATTTTTTTCTATTATATCTACACATCTTTCTTGGGTTGAAAGTGGTGGAAAAGATAACGTTCAAATTTATAATGTGTTATTCTTATCGAATTTAAATGACGTTAAGTTGAATGAAAAAAAATAGTGTACTTATAGGTTCAGTTTTGAATGAAAAATTCTACAATGGATGCAAACCATTGAAGTAATATAATAAAAACACATGAGTGTTAATAATGCATAATGCGGATTCCTTCTTATATAGATCAAAATAAATATGTTCAAACGAAAAGTATATCAATGAGAAATAAATAATTCATATTCATAATGCATATAGTACGTTCGGCAAAATTCATGTTTTAAAAAATATGTTGAAAGATAAGGAGAAACCATAAAAAGTTCTCACATTTTTTGAATACTGAAAGCAACTTTGGTTTGACTATTTAGATAAAATGATCATTTATATTTTATTTGAACTCATATGTTACTTCGAATGAAGAGTTCTTCAACAAAGTGTTATTTTGCAAGGTTATTCATATACCGTTCCAATTTAAATAGTGATTTCTGTCGATTGTTGAAATGATGAAATTCTGAAAAAACATCTCTCGTTGCCATTGGAAATTTTTTTTTACGATATTTGTTTTTTGGATATCCCAAGTTGAAGCAGTGATTACTTTCCACATAATTGTTGATATTTGCGTTATTCATATTATATTCTTCTATAGTAATCAACTTTGAGGCCAGCAGGCTTTACCTGTTGATAGGAATCAGTTTTCAAACTACAAAAGCTTCCCGTTCGGAAATATTCATCCTTTGATTTCAATACCAAAGGTGAGAAAATATTGGATAGTGGAAATTTTAGAAAATAATTTTCCGAATTCAAAAAGTTCGTGGTTGAGTTTGTTAACCAGCTAAATCGTACAGAGTTTTTCATAAAATATGCCCGTTCGAAATTTTTGTTCTTCAATATTATCTCAGACACAAGGAAACCAATCATTTGCGACCATATGCTATCTGAGATGAAGAATGATGGTGGTCATTTTTCACCTGGCTTATAGATTCGGCTGTTCAGAATGTTTGGGTTATCTACAAGATGAACTTCCGAAACTTTCCTAACTTGGTTTACGATAGATATCACCTTATTCAGTATGAACCGAATAATAAACGCCGGCGTTGTGCTGAACATAATCATATAAAGGAATTTCTGTTCACCCGCTGTGTGGAAAATTTGACGTCAGTTTCTGCATGGACTGTTTCATTCAGTTTCACACAGTGCAAACTAATTTTTTTCCAATAATTATTGAAATAATACATAAATCATTTTTCATTATTTTATTCATTTTTCCACACCCTAGAGGACTAGCGTTACATATATGAAACGGCCGCCATTTTGTACCGGGTTTTTCACTATAATTTGACCCCCTCTTTAACTTTGTCACTAAAGGAGATACAAAAAAATGTTTCGTATAAAAGTTTCACGAAATCAACTGAGGTTTTTTGATATGAGACCAAAAACTGAAATATATACAGGGTGGCCAACATATTGATGGCAACTTTATTTTTTCAATTGGAACACCTTGTATATTTTTCCATGTTCAGCTAGCTCTTTTTCCCCTGATTTCGAATATGTAACAAATGTTGGTCTATCTCTTTTATTCTGAGAACCACAGAGTTTTAAATTTTAAGAACTACCTGACAAGATCTGTAATCATTTTACAAAAGGCAGAGTGCGTTTACTGAAAATGCTCATTTTTGGAGTTATAATAACGTCAATGGAAAGCTATACAGGGTGGTCAACATTGAATGCAACTATATTTTTTCAAATGGGACACTGTTTCTTCAATTTTCAGAGTTTTGAAATGATGACACCGAATAAAAAAATATGTGAAATACCTACGAAATTCTTTATATCCAAACAATCTACTTAAAAGTTTCATTTTAGAATGAATACTTAACAATTACTTCACCAATGAAAAATGATAAACTATAGTAGTATGGTAAAAATAACATCAACTAAAGAAATTGCTCTCAAGCTGTTTAGACTATTTTTGATAGCATTATTATGGCTCTGATTCAAGTCAGAAATTAAAGCTTCAAAATTTGTTTCTAATCATTACAATATTATCATTATTCTTTGTGCGTTGACGGGATAAATTCCGAATTATGGGTTCAATATTGGTTGATTTCATATCATTAAATTACCACTTTCATTGATTGTCATTATTGCTGAAGTAATTTTTTTTCTTCAGAAACGGCTATAAAAACGTGTCCAACGATGTTGAATCGGGACTATTTGGTGGCCATAAAATGGGTGCGCCATTACTAATCCAAAGATTAAATCGATCACTTAAATATTCACGAACTTCCAAAATGCTATGCCAGATGGTTATTGAAATTTGAAACTCTGTGGTGCTCAGAATAAGAAAGATAGACCAACATTTGTTACATATTCGAAATCAGGGGAAAAAGAGCTAACCAAAGATGGACAAATATACAGGGCGTTCCATTTGAAAAAATGAAGTGGCCATCAATATATTGGTCACCGTGTATATATTTCAGTTTCTGGACTAATATAAAAAAACCTCAGTTGATTTCGTGAAACTTTTGTATGAAACAATTTTTGTATCTCCTTCAGTAACAAAGTTAAAAGGGGGGTCAAATTATAGTGGAAAACCCGGTACATGGCAGACGATTGGGTGAACATTTTGATCTCTTGATGTTTATTATGCAATTTCTACCACAAATAGGGATAATACTTCGATATTCTGAAGAAGTTATTAATTCAGTCCCTAATTGATTAATTAATCCAAGTTTGCAGGCTTCGTCGCTTAAATTCCACTTTTCAATTGGCCCTTTAGAGAATAATCCAGGGGCGACAGCTCTGGAAAACGAATAGGCCATTCTATGGCACTCCTACCAATTCAACGCCCTGGAAATTGTTTATATATTCTAAATTGTAAATAGTGATTCACTGGCGCTGCATAATGGGGAGGCGCTCCATCTAGCTGAAATCTCAGTTCGGCTTATAAATAACGGTGATCGTTTTTCAAAATATCTGTCAACATAGGATCGACATTGTTTTCTTAGATATCTAAGTAACTTACACTATGGAGATTGCCGTCGATGAACAAAGAGCCCACAATATTGTCGCCATAAACACCGACCCAGATATTCAGCTTTTCAGGATAATGAATATGAATCTCTCTAAATAGCCTTCGGTTGTTATCAGACCAATTTCGACCATTGTGACGATTTACAGATCCATTCAAATAAGAAGATCACTCATCAAAAAAGCAGACATTCAAAAGGAAGTCCGGATTATTACCTATCATATCACCCATTGTTTTGCAGAATTGTGATCAGCAATCAAAATCATCTTCGTTCATTTCGTGGAACAACTCCATCTTGTATGTATGGAACATGTAATTTTTAAGTAGGTATCCTTTCAATAGTGATACGAGAAAAATCAGATATTTCTTGTATCTACTTGAAGTAGCGTCATTGACGAAATGTTCTAAAACTCATTTGTCCACATCATCATTCAGGACACGATTCAGTTTTTTTTCAAATATTCAACTGAACCCATCTCTCTGAACTTTCTGACCAATTATTGCACTCGTTGTGCATGGTATAACCCATTTTGAAAGGTCACAAGATGTAATTTGACTTGCTAGAGCGTTTTCCCATCTCAAAGATCTAAATTCAGACTGTGAAAGTTATTGATGGAATGCTCATTCACCCTGTATAACAATAAGGCGATGAAAAAAAATGCAAGGAAATTGAATTGCCTTTCCAACAAGGTGCTGCTCATCCCCTTTACCCTATTCAAAAATTAGAGCTGTTAGGGGTTGCGGCTAGAGGGGTAGTAACATCAAACTCATTTCAGGAAAATTTGAACTGTCCTATAGTTTTTTCCGTTCTATGGAATTTTCTATAGAAAAATCTGGTTTATATTCCAGTCTTTCACTGAAGAAATCATCAATAAATTTCGAGGTCTTGTGATATAGGGACGATATTTCTGATGTTATTGGTCTATGCTTTTGTCTGTTTTGTGAAGTTTAATTGTACTATACATTTTTGGTAATTGTGAGTTCTTTTTTTCAAAGTATGAATTATTTCGTTTAACTTTTTTAATGTTGGAAGAGTTGTTTTCAATGTTTTGTTAACTTAGACTGAGTATTTTTGAATGGGATTATTTTTACAATCTGTTATATTATTTTCGCTAAAGGATCAGAGAATTTATTCTAATATATTTGTTTTTCTAATAATATTAGTAAGTATAAGGTTTTTGTCATTAACTCTCTCTTGTATGTATCTTATAGTTGTTAGTATCTGTTCATTAGTAATGAATTCTTTTTGTTAGATACTCTCCCTTTTTAATTTTTATTTAAAATAAGGTCTTCTATCAGAGCATCAGCTATCATTTGGTATTCTGGGTTGTTTTCTATTTGAACTTCTAGGTCAACTGCAGTTTTATGAAGATCTATTTTTCTAGGTATTGGTGCGAATTTGTGTTCTAGATATTTATTTTCATTTATTTTTTGCTCAAGGTTATATTTTTGAGACTCGTGAATTTGTTTTGAAATTCATGGGGCTTTGGTGTTCCAGATGAAGATATATTCCATTTAAAATGAGGGGCAGATAGAAGGAGAAGAACAAAACTCAGAAAACTAATAGAAGAAAAAAAAGAATGGACCCGGACAAGCGCAAATGTAGAACTACAAAATAAAGTGTGAAATTCCAAAGCCCCATGAAGTTTACAACAAATTCACTAATCACTCAGATATAAACCTGAGCAAAGAATAAATGAGAATAATGAATCTAGGAAGCAGACTCACACCAATACCTAAAAAAAAGATGTTCATAAAACTGCAGTTGGTCCAGTTCAAATAGAAAACGACCCAGTCAACACAAAGACGTTGATATCCCAGCGATATCTTTTCGGGAGATTGAGAGTACGTTTGTGATATCCCTGCAATGTTGCTGAGAGCTCTATATCTCCTCCAAATTCCCGCCTCAGAAGAGCTCTCAAAGATATCCTTTGTGGAAATTCTCAAACTGCTCACATTATGGAGGTCACCTTCCATTGTGGTAAGTATGAGAACGCCTCAACAACCTCCGCATTGTGAACTCTTTGAGAATATCCTATCAACCTCTCATTGTAATCAGTCAGTATGAGAGTAACTTAACAACCTCCCCATTGCAAGCTTTTTGGAAATATCCAAGGTATATCCCATTGTGAACAGAATGGAAAAAAATATTATTTTGATTATCCACAGTATCCATAAAATTTATTAAACTATCGGTTCGAATAGATACTGTTTTCTTCCAAATGCACTATATAATTCTGAATTGAATTTTGTGTTTTTGTAATTAATCTGTTTTCGTACGAAATTTTCGTTGATCTCCACTTTATTATTGTTGAATTCTTTAAAATTGACGTAGCATGTAAATTCTTGATGCTGAAATAAAATTATTATTATTATTATTTTCGAGATTATTGTTTTTCGTTAGTCATTTTGATCTATTACCATTCCGGTAGGTCATGATATTATTATAATTTTTAAGGTTTTTCGGATTTTCAAGCATTGAAATATATCATTCCCAAAATTGTTTTCATTACTGGGTGCTACTCCTCTCATAGGTCATAATGTAAATACAGTATACAGGATTTAATTCATACAATTAAGATTGAAATACGAAGCAACACTCAGTTATAAACATAACATTGAATCATTAAGGCACATGGAAACAATCAACAGTAACAGTCATGGCAAGATATTCTTCCACAGCATAAAAACTCGTATCGATGAGGAACCTCCTCACTACTCTAGTAAATGACTTCACTGGCAGGGCTCTGATCTTTTGCGGTAGCTTGTTGTACAGGGTATCCCATTTTGGGCACTTTCACGGGATATCTCCGTTATTTTTAACGTTAGCGGGATGCGGTTTTCGCGACAGTCTGCTACTTTCTTGTGAAACTGAAGATGGCGCAATCAATTTTTGCATAGCCCTCTTAGTTTTTGCTATACAGAGTGGAAATGAAGAGTATCACTTTTTAATCCCCCCCCCCCGTATCTCAGTTGTTTTTAAACTTGGAGAAGTGGATTTTTTTCCGTATAATCCAGTGGCGTAGTCAGTTTTTCAATTAAATTTTCCGTTTTTGAGTTAGTGAGCAAAAATGTTTTTTTTAAATTGGACACATGTATTTTTTTTTATTCTTATTAAGCACAAACTCAGCTTTTCAAAAACATTATTTTACGAATTTACTTTCAAAACCAAGTTCAGAATTCAAGATTTCGAATTAAATTGTCAATAACTAAATATGACTGTTTATTAAAAACAAGAAATAAATGTCAAGATTTCGTTAGAAATCGGAAATAATGTTAACATAATGTCTACATCACATGATCTAATATTCAACTTAATTTAATTTGCAATTTTTTGAAAATTCAAATAATTCATTACCTATAAATACCAATTATTAAACGTTTATTAGGGAATCCAAAAAAATAACCAAATTTTGTAATTTTGTTTTATAGATGCTGTTCAAAATAACGACCATTTTGCATTTAGTAAAATACAATTTATAAAGCAAAATATAATTCAGTAGCGGAGCTTCGTGCGGCAATTATTTTGGCCTTTGAAAATTTGCAAAAAAGGCCTATGATTCTTTTGAACGCCATTAAAAGAAAAACGGAACTCTGCAGATTTTGTATACGGGAAAATGGCCGTCTCTTTGAACAGCATCTATGAAACAAAATTACAAAATTTTGTTATTGTTTTGAATTCCCTAATAAACGTTTAATAATTGGTATTTATAGTTAATCCATTATTTGAATTTTCAAAAAATTGCAAATCAAATTGAGTTAAACATTATATCATGTGATGTAGATATTATGTTAACGATTTCTAACGAAATCTTGACATTTATTCTTTGTTTTTAATGAACAATCATAGCCTACTACTTAGTTATTGACAATTGAATTACAAAATCTTGAATTCTGAGCTTGGTTTTGGAAATAAATGCATAAAATGATATGTTTTTGAAAAGCTGAGATTGTGCTTAATAGGCATAAAAAATAATATACGGGGTGTCCAATTTAAATGAACATATGTTTGCTCAATAACTCAAAAACATAAAGTTTAATTGAAAAACTGACTACGCCACTGGATTCTACGGAAGAAAATCTATAGGAATGCGTTACCATTTTTCCAAGTTTAAGCACAACTGAGATACGTGGGACGATTAACTGATTGCACCATCTTTTGTTTCACAAAAAAGTAGCACACTGTCGCGAAAATCGCATCCCGCTAACGTTAAAAATAACGGAGATTGGTAACGCACTCAGCTAACTATATTGTCCGCCACCAGAGGGAGCAGTGACTAGAAAGAAGTGGAGTCTCTGCGCGAGGGACGAGAACGACCGATGCGGCGACGCAGCGGAAGTGAATTCGAGCTTCAAGATCTGACAAGATCGGACGTTAAGCCGGATTTAGACGAAGCGCACCTACTCGCGCACCAGCCTCGCGTCCGCTCCCTCGCATAGTGTAAACATGCTCCTCGCCATGAGGCCCCTCGTCCTCGGGTTGAGCCATTGCTGGTCGGTTTTCAGTCGCGCATCAAAGAAGCCCCGCTGTGTCGTTTGAACAAGCTGTTTGAACAAGCTTCTGGACACAGTCCACTCAAATCAAGTTTTTCAATTTAACCAGTGCCAGTGCAAGTTAGTTATACCAGAGATATCCCGTAAAAGTGCCCAAAATGGGATACCCTGTACAATCTAGGTCCCCAGACGTTGACGTATACCATATTTCCAGACAGTTGATGGAACGGGATAGATAGCTTTTCCCTGTTTCATGTGCTATAACCAAATGAACCTGTTTGAAAGGTTTCAATCTGCCTGTGAACAAAATTCAAACATGTTAGAATAAACAGTGTGTTTGGTCATTACTTGGCGATTATTTAAGGGCATCAAATATACCTAATATTATCGACAAAAACAACCACATTGGGGAGTCTACCCCTTCAATTTTGGAGTGGCCCCCATTTTAAATTTAATTTTTTATTCAAGTTGACCCTTCCAAATAATATCGATTTCTTGCGACATAAAGATCCTGCAGATGTGGAAAAAATGTTTTTTGGAAGATGATACTACCACCTTTTATTAAAGTGGAACAATTTGAAAACATTTAACTCAGAAATGTAATAAAAAAATTAATTAAGAAAATGTTTTTAAAAAAATTTACTGATATTTTTAGTAAATCTGCAATAGTATAAGAATGACCTAACACGCAAGGATATAAGCTACAAAACGATACCAACATTACTTTTGTACGTTACATAATTAGAAAGTAATTGCTGTTCGAACATGACCCTCATGAAAATTGATGAAATAAAATAAATACTTGAATGAAATGCTGAGGTGAATAATAAAAGTATTAAAGTTGCAGCTGTTTACAGGTCACCTAGCATATGTCCGATAAAATTCAATTGTGACTTAGTAAAATATATCTGTAGTCGTGAAAAATGTGACATACATGTGATAACAGTAGACCTGAATATAGATTTGCTGTCGGATTTAGATTTTATTGAAAAATGTAGAAAAATTTCAAACAGTAATGGATTCGAATCATATATCAATGCATATACCCGACCACAGAGTGAAACATGCATTGATCATTTCTTTGATAAAACCGGACAACAACATGTTGTTGATAAATTTATTTTTCAGTATGATATAACCGATCATTATTATTATTATTATTATTATTCCAGATAAAAGGACGAGGCCGAAGCCTATGAATCCTATACATAAATGACACTTTAGACATAAACAAACTGAAAACTATTCTAACAAAGATAAAGAGTCTAGTCGGTTTTTGAAGGAGTTAACACTTTCCGCACTCACTACATCCTCTGGCAAAGAGTTCCACTCAGTGAATACCCGGTTGGGCAGGAAAAACTGTCTCGCACGAGTTCGAAACACCTCGTGATAGAGTTTGAACTGGTGACCACGAAGATTATTGTCATTTATAGTGAAGATGTTGCCGAGGTTGCCACCAATAAAATTATGAAGTACGCGATAAGTCATTATGAGGTCTCCACGCATTCTACGGTCGTGAAAACTGCCAAGCCCGAACATTTGAAGTCTTTCCTCATAAGATGGCCGAACTCTACCGAAAGGGATCCTAGTTGTGGCGCGCTGTATTCGTTCCAAACGGTGTTGGTCAGAGAGAAGGTATGGGAACCATGCAGGGCCAGCGTATTCCAAAATCGGTCGTATATATGTGGTATATAATTGCCTACATGTATCCACTGAACATCTAGGAAACGCTCGTCGTACCATGTACAGGATCTTGTTGGCTTTCGATAATATGTTGCTAACGTGAGAAGTCCAGGAGAGATCCTCCGTTATGGTCACACCAAGATCGTTATGCTCTGCCGTCGCTTCAATTATCCTGCCATCAATCAAATACTGATGCCGTGGATTGCCCCTACCAAGATGAAGAACTCTGCATTTCTCTACGTTCAGGGGAAGAAGCCACCTTTGACACCACTGAGTCAGCAATGTCAAGTCATTTTGAAGAACTCCAGGAAATCGAGCATCATAGAAAAGCTTGAGGTCGTCTGCATATTGAGAGTAGAAGGATGAAAGTAAAACCGGTAGATCTGATATGTACGCCAGGAATAGAATGGGGCCCAACACAGAGCCCTGTGGGACGCCACTGATGACCGCCCTAAAGTCAGATAGGGAATCACCAACCTTGACCGAGAAATACCTGCCAAAAACGAAGGATCGAAGCCATTCCAGGACGCCACCTCTCACGCCAAAATGCTCCAACTTTAAAAGCAATCGATTTAAAGGGACACGATCGAAGGCTCGTGAAAGATCCAGATAGATAACATCTACAGGTATACCTTTGTCGGTGGATTTGGTCCAGTGATCGAGACATTGAAGCAGACATGTGATTACTGATCGTCCCGGTAAGAAACCATGCTGGTGCTCAGGTATGATTTTGTTCTCAAGCAAAAATTGGAGCAACCTGCTACATACTACTCTCTCAGCAACCTTGGCAATGATTGGAAGAAGACTAATCGGACGGTAATTGTTCGCAGACAGTTTGTCCCCTTTCTTGAAAATGGGAGTAACCCTGGATAACTTCCATGCAGAAGGCAACTGGCCAGAACTGAATGACAACTTGATGATCTTGGTTATTGGTATCGAGAGAGAAGCGGAGCACCTCTTCAGCACACTGGCCGAGATATCATCCAGGCCTGGGGTGGTGGATGGGTCCAACTCGTTTAAAAGCTTCAATATCTCTCCCTCGCTGACATCAATAGAACACAGAGAGTTAGTATTACGAGGTGTCGAAATTTGTGGCATAGGGTCGTCCGTTTCCACGGAAAAGGAATTGGCGAAAGTATCAGCAAAAATAGCAGCGCATTCAGAGGTATTAGAACACAGATTACCAGTGTCATCCTTGACCAGAGGAATCGACACCTTAGAATTGAGAGTCTGGCGAACATGCTTATAGAACTTCTTTCGATTTTTTGGTAGTGCCAAGGAACTGTGGAACATTTTTCTAGCATTCTTGATTCTCAGACTTAGTGCATTAGAGTAGCGACGATGAATAATATAATCTAGTTCAGTCCTACTGCGAAGATAACACTTCCACAGTTTCTTTTTGCGACGCTGCATGGAAAGGATCTCATTTGTTAACCATGGTTTAGATGTGACGGAGTTGATTAACTTGTTTTTGGTGAAGTGGGATATTGACTCCCTCAGGCGGGTGCTGAAACACTGCCAGGCACAATCGATAGTTTTACCCACCAGAAGATTCTCCCAGTCAATGTTAGAAAGGTGGTCATTAAGTGAATCAAAATCGGTGATTGATATATACTTCTTCGCAATCCCTCTGACAACAGAAGGGGTGAACTGAAGGTTAGCCACGATCATCACATGATCGGATCTTCCAAGAGGATCTAGGAATTTAGTATCAGAGACCAGATCCGGATCGCTAGTCACCAGAAGATCAAGAATAGATGGAGTTTGGCCATGTACAATCCGTGTTGGTTTGTCGACAACCTGATGAAGACCACATTCGTCAAGCAAGGCAACAAAACGCCCGGGAACCGAGTTCAAAGAAGGTGGGGTACGAATCGGCCATTGTATTTCTCTGAAATTGAAATCTCCTGTAATCAAAACATTGGGGTAAGATTCCGAAATATGACGGACACGATCCAAAAGTATTTCGTCTGATGGGGATGCATGTGGTCTATAAATACATCCAACACAAATAGAGAACGTAGACGAGGATATGCTGAGAAACAAGTTGTCGATGTGTGGAATATCGTAGGAGAGAGCGTTTATATTATAGGTTTCGGAAATTTTATCACTCAAGTATACACAGACACCATTATAGCCAACATTGAGAGAGCTGTCACAGCGAAACAAGGAGTAACCCTTTATACTGTAAAGCTGATCTGGAAGTGTGCTATGCAGCCACGTTTCTGTTATGCAAATAATATCGGGATTAAGAAGTTCAACATTCACACACAATTCATGGAACTTATTTTTTATTGAACGAGCATTTGTGTAAAGGAGAGTCCACTGCTGTAGGGCGGATGGGTTCAATTTTTTGAAGCAGATGCTGTCGTCAGACCAACCACTCTTGGCACACCTTTAACATACTTAATGGTTAAGTTCTTTTCGCCATTAGATTCTCGACGCTTTAGTTCCTCTCTCGCAAGTTTTAAACAGTTAGCCTGGTTGGGTGTGATATCGTCGGAAAGCTTGATGTTCTGGAAAGTTGGTGAAGACGCTAGCAAGGCTTTATTCTGCAGGATTTTACGAACAAAGACAGGATTTGAGAAAGTGATGGCTAGGGGTCTAGGGCCATGGGAGGACTGGCCAAGACGAGTGTAATGAACTATGTGTTGGGAGTAGGATGGCAAGATGTGGTCGATAATCTGCTTCATAGTACAGTTCTCGGATGGAACATCCGGATTCTCAGGGACGTGACGAGCAATGATGTTGTGCGAACGGCGTACTCTATCAATAATTTCTGGATACTCTATTGTGGTATTGGTAGGTGGCAATTCCTTGAGAATTTCTTCCTTTAGCTCTCTTGCAACGCCCTGTAAATTGGGGACCTCTGTCTTCATCATGGATATATCGGAAGACAGGGTGGAAACCATCGAATCCAGCCTCCGGAGTGAGTCATCGTGAGATACCAGTCTCGATTCTTGCTCATCAAGGCGGGAGGTGCATCGTGATACCTGGGCAGTTAGTTGTTCTTGAGAAAGTTTGATCGCATTAATATCTTCTTTAATGGAAGCTACAGATGAAGAAAGAATGTCAAGAGTACTACACTGAGAAGAAATTTTATCCATCAGCAATTTGAACTCTCTCATGGTGATAGGGGCCTCGTCAGGTGATGGTGATGCTAGCTGTGTCTGAGGACCGATTGCAGCCTCCGCTCTCCTCAATCGTCTTGAGGACGTACAATAGGCGCAAGACCATCTCTTTCCGAGCTCAACCAGCGATTCCTTGTCGGTAGGAGTGAGATTTCCGCAGCCGAGATGAAATGAACTTGAGCAAGTTGAACACTGAATAAATTCTTCGGTTTTTTGAATCGGTCTCGAGCAACTGTGACAGGACGGCATAATGCTTAAATATCTCCTCGGTCAAGGCAGACAACTCGGAAAGTGTGTGGCACGCCTTAAAATATGTAGAGAGTCAACACACCTGTGTCACCGATAACTGATAAGAGTTGATAAACAAACTGGGAACTAACGAAATATCAACAAAATTGTTCTAAAACTTGCGTGATGTCCAGTAGAAGTTGTCGACACTCGGGTCACTGTGTGAAAGTCCCAGTAAGGCACCAACAGAGATGAATCACAACAATTAATTCGCAATCAGCCACAGAGAACGGCAAATAAACCTCGGAGCGAAATATGAAAGAGCACATCAGCTAAAGCGTCACATACATATCGATATCCTACAGCAATTACAATTGACTGGGGTAGAGGTAATAGTGAGCAACCAAAGCCAAGCCAACGTCGATACAAGGAGTTTATGGATTATCAAACACTCAAAGCTGATTTGAGGGAAGAAGATTGGAGCCATTATTATTCTTTGGACAATGTGGACTCGTTAAATGATTATTTTCTTGAAAAAGTTAAAACATACATTGAAAAAAATACAAAAAAGTTAAGGTCCATAGAGGCGAAATAGGTAGAAAGAAGTGGATGGAATGCTCATTCACCCTGTATAACAATAAGGCGATGAACAAAAATGCAATGAAATTGAATTGCCTTTCCAACAAGGTGCTGCTCGTCCCCTTTACCCTATTCAAAAATAAGAGCTGTTAGGGGTTGCGGCTAGAGGGGTAGTAACATCAAACTCATTCCAGGAAAATTTGAACTGTCCTATAGTTTTTTCCGTTCTATGGAATTTTCGATAGAAAAATCTGATTTATATTCCAGTCTTTCACTGAAGAAATCATCAATAAATTTCGAGGTCTTGTGATATAGGGACGATATTTCTGATGTTATTGGTCTATGCTTTTGTCTGTTTTGTGAAGTTTAATTGTACTATACATTTTTGGTAATTGTGGGTTCTTTTTTTCAAAGTATGAATTATTTCGTTTAACTTTTTTAATGTTGGAAGAGTTGTTTTCAATGTTTTGTTAACTTAGATTGAGTATTTTTGAATGGGATTATTTTCACAATCTGTTATATTATTTTCGCTAAAGGCTCAGAGATTTTATTATAATATATTTGTTTTTCTAATAATATTAGTGAGTATAAGGTTTTTGTCATCAACTCTCTCTTGTATGTATCTTATATTTGTTGGTATCTGTTCATTAGTAATGAATTCGTTTTGTTAGATACTCTCCCTTTTTAATTTTCATTTAAAATGAGGTCTTCTATCAGAGCATCAGCTATCATTTGGTATTCTGGGTTGTTTTCTATTTGAACTTCTAGGTCAACTGCAGTTTTATGAAGATCTATTTTTCTAGGTATTGGTGCGAATTTGTGTTCTAGATATTTATTTTAATTTTTTTTTGCTCAAGGTTATATCTTTGAGACTCGTGAATTTGTTTTGAAATTCATGGAGCTTTGGTGTTTCAGATGAAGATATGTTCCATTTAAAATGAGGGAAAGATAGAAGGAGAAGAACAAAACTCAGAAAACTAATAGAAGAAAAAGAAAAGGATGGACCCAGACAAGCGCAAATGTAGAACTACAAAATAAAGTGTGAAATTCCAAAGCCCCATTAAGTTTACAACAAATTCACTAATCACTCAGATATAAACCTGAGCAAAGAATAAATGAGAATAATGAATCTAGGAAGCAGACTCACACCAATACCTAACTAAAAAGATGTTCATAAAACTGCAGTTGGTCCAGTTCAAATAGAAAACGACCCTGTCAACACAAAGACGTTGATATCCCAGCGATATCTTTTCGGGAGATTGAGAGTACGTTTGTGATATCCCTGCAATGTTGCTGAGAGCTCTATATCTCCTCCAAATTCCCGCCTCAGAAGAGCTCTCAAAGATATCCTTTGTGGAAATTCTCAAACTGCTCACATTGTGGAGGTCACCTTCTATTGCGGTAAGTATGAGAACGCCTCAACAACCTTCGCATTGTGAACTCTTTGAGAATATCCTATCAACCTCTCATTGTAATCAGTCAGTATGAGAGTAACTTAACAACCTCCCCATTGCGAGCTTTTTGGAAATATCCAAGGTATATCCCATTGTGAAAAAAATGGAAAAAAATATTATTTTGATTATCCACAGTATCCATAAAATTTATTGAACTATCGGTTCGAATAGATACTGTTTTCTTCCAAATGCACTATATAATTCTGAATTGAATTTTGTGTGTTTCTACCTGGTCTAAATTAATCTGTTTTCGTACGAAATTTTCGTTGATCTCCACTTTATTATTGTTGAAATCTTTAAAATTGACGTAGCATGTAAATTCTTGATGCTGAAATAAAATTATTATCGACTTGAGCCTATTAGCGTAGAAAGGGTGTGATTTCTCACACCCCCTAGCGATCGGCTATCACACTCCCTACTAAGGGGAACATTCACTCATCCCGGATAGCAAGTATCAGGGGGATTGAGCTCTGAGGTGACCTACAAACTTCCTTACCGTTCTAGCAGTACCAAGGAGTACTGCTTTTTGCATCACTTTGAAAAGATTTTCATCCAAATCTAGCTCCTTGAGGTTGGTCTTGAGGCTCTTAGGAATAATTCCTGTGGTTGATATGAGAATCGGAATGGTTCTGGTACTAGACTTTCCCCACTGCCTTTTGATCTGAAGTTCAAGCTCTCGATATTTCGATATTTTTTCAGCATATTTTTGACGTAAATTGTTGTTATTTGGGATGGCTACGTCTATAAGTATTGCTTTCTTCTCTTTTTTCTTCACTAGAATTATGTCTGGCCTGTTATTAGCAACTGTCAAATTTGTAAGTACTGTGCGATCCCAGTATAGCCTGTAATGGTGGTTCTCCAGTATTACTTCAGTTTGATACTTATAATATGGAATTGGTTCGGATTGCAGCATCTTCAGTTGGATGGCAAGTTCCTGATGAAGTATTTTACAAACTGCATCATGTCGACTCTTATATTCATTTCCAGCAAACATTTGGCAGCCTCCTGTAATATGTTGGATTGTTTCTGATGTTTGGCATCCGTAGCGGCATCTATCGTCGGTGAGACTCCTATCCTTCATGATATATTTCTGATAGTTTCTAGTTTGCACTACTTGATCTTGAATAGCAAGGAAAAAACCTTCTGTTTCAGGAAACAATCTTCTAGAAGTCAGCCAGTAGTTCGACGCAGGAATGTCGACATGTTCCTGGGTAACCTCGTTCAGATGTCTTCCATGTAGGGGCTTTTCTCTCCATCTTTGAATTTTATCACTAACCGTCTGTGTGGTGTTTTCATGAGGGTGTTCGCTCAGCAGTAGAGGTGTTGAATCATCTGCTTCAATCAGTATCTTATGTGAGTCCGATGTGTTTGACTTGTCTACAGAGTAATTTCTTAAGTTGTTTATCTGTTCAGCAGCCATTTTCTTTATGTCCACAAAGCCTTGCCCGCCTTGAGTTCTTGGAATTGTTGTTCTTTCAACACAGCATTTAGGATGATGTTTGTTGGCTTTTGTACACAGTGTTCTCTTTTTCCGTTGGAGACGATCGAGATCTGTATTACTCCACTTCACGATTCCGAAAGAGTAGGTGAGAACTGAGCAAGCGTAGGTGTTAATAGCTTTCGTGAGATTTCTGCTGTTCAGTTTCGTTTTCAGCACGCTCCTCATTCTTCTGGTAAACTCTGCTCTTAGTTCGTCCTTCATCACCCGTTGGTCTATCCTTTGGCATTGCTTCATACCTAGGTATTTGTATAGATCACCTGCCAGCATTGCCTAAATTTCTTCTCCGTTAGATAGGGTGAGAGGTATCTGTTGGATTTTCCCTCCAGCTATATTCAGGGAACGACATTTGTCTAGTCCAAAGTTCATGCTGACATCTTTGGAAAACTTCTCCACAAGGCGTAGTAGACTCTCTAGCTGATCTCTGTTTGCTGCAATCAGTTTCAAGTCATCAACGTATAAAAGATGGTTAATCAACATGTTGCGAGTGTTGCCTTTCAGGTTGAATCCCTTTCCGGAGGATTTTAAAATAGTTGATAATGGGTTCATTGCCATGCAGAACCACAATGAACTCAGAGAGTCTCCTTGAAAAATTCCTCTCTTGATGGACACTGTGCCAGTTCTTATGCCTGTTGCGCTGATTTCGATGTAAGTGCGCCAAGTTGACATAGCTGTTTTGAGAAAGCTCACTATTCTCGGATCTACTTTGTAGATCTCCAAAACTTTTATGAGCCATTCATGCGGCATGGAGTCGAAAGCTTTCTTGTAGTCGAGATAAGCCGTGAAAAAATTCCTCCTCTTCTTATGGGCTTGGTTGCATATTATAGAGTCGATTATCAGTTGTTCTTTGGATCCCATTGCACCTCTAGAGCATCCTTTCTGTTCCGATGCAATTATATTATTTCGTTCGCAATGGGAGTATATTCGACGCGTAATGCAAGATGTTATCAGCTTGTACATAGTTGGCAGGCAAGTCACTGGCCTATACGTTGCTGGATCGTCTGTACTTTGGTGATTTTTTGGCAGAAGATAAGTTATACCCTCTGTCAGGAAGGAGGGCATACTCTCTGGACCGCTTAGAATTCCATTCACTGCCTTAGTTAAACTACTATGCAAACAGTTGAATTTTTTCAGCCAAAAACTGTGGAGTTCATCTGGTCCAGGTGATTTCCAGTTGTGCATTTCTTTGAGAATGTCCGAAAGCTCTTGTTGTGTGATGACTGTAAGGGACATTTGTTCGGTGTTGGTTTGAGTTTTCTCTTCTTTTTTTATCCACTCGGCATTTTTGTTGTAAGTAGTAGGTGTTGACAGTTGTTCGGTCCAAAATTTCTCCATGTCATTCTTATTTGGATAGATGTTTGGGGAGTTTCGCTGTTTTCTGCCGAGATGTCTGTAAAAATTTTTCTCCGAGTTTTCAAAGGAGATGTTATCTTGCTTTCTCGAGTTGCTCTCTTTATATCTTCGCAATCTCTCGGAGTAGACACTGAGTTTTTGTTTCAGTTTGTCGATGCACTGCTTTACTGTTGTGTTTTCTTCTTCATAGCTGGAGTGCTTGCGATTTCGATAGATAATCAATTCCACCAACGATTTCAGCTTGATTGTTCTGGTGCCATTTTCATATTGTGTCAGCCTTCCTATGTCCTGCCGACAGCGTTGAACTTTTTCCTCCAGCCTTCTTTGCCAGTGAGGTAAGCGAGGTTGTGGACAGGGTTGAATTGTGTGCTGTCTTGGTTTGGTCTTCATGCCCAGCACTTCCACTACAGTTGTTGCAGCACAATAAAGAATGAGATGGATTGTTTCCAGTTGTGTTGCCATTGAGAGGAATTTTGGTATGACATCAGTGTTCATTATCTTGAGGATGACCGAAAGCTTTTTGGATGATCTGATCCTGGGTAGTGTTGGTCTGGAGAGTGGATCAGTGCCGTTGTATTCGCTGAATAATCTGTTCATTGCTGATTGGAGACGTTCCACGAGAGCTTGTCGTTCTTCGTTCGAAATTTGATTGGCAGATGTGTGAACATCTTCTTGGAGCGGTAATTGGTTGCCAGTTGTTCTTTCTTCAGGTGTTGTTCCATGGTTGTGCTCTCTGTTTCCAGAAGTTGTGAGTTCTTCTCTATTATAGTCTTCCTCGTTGTTTAATTCATTGACAACTTCATTTTTAATTTCCTGCAGCCTGTCTTCCGATATGAGTTTGTTTCTGAGGATTACGCGATACTGATCAGCTATCCTCTGTTCAGTCACTTGTAGGTCTGGAAAACATCGCTTGAATTCATTGAATAACCGTTGTCTGTATCCAGTTAGTTCTTGACCCAGGTTTGTTATTTTATAGTAGATGCGCATGATCGTTTCATTCATACAACTTGTCCATTTCATGCGTCTTCTGGGTAACCCTGCTTGAGTGAACGCTGGTTGAAGATCCTGCGTAGCACTCACTGTAGGGGGTGACACTGCTGTTGTTTGTCTCCTTGGTTCTTCCTGTTGAGCTGTAGTGTTTTGTATGACAGGGGCCCGCCTCCTCAGCACCCTGCCACTGACGTCCCGCATGCTGTCATGTCAAGCGCCAGCTCCAGACATGCCCTGACGATCCTCAGGCAGCGACTCAATGTTCCTATTCCTTAATTGCACCATCATTATGGGTTGCATTTTATACCTACTGCCAGGTTCAGCTTGGGCACCTCGGGTTTGCTAAGCCCGTACTCCAGAACTCACCATTCCAGAGCCCCTGAGGGGAAAGAATTATTATTATTATTATTATTATTTTCGAGATTATTGTTTTTCGTTAGTCATTTTGATCCATTACCATTCCGGTAGATCATGATATTATTATAATTTTTAAGGTTTTTCGGATTTTAAAGCATCGGAATATATCATTCCCAAAATTGTTTTCATTACTGGGTGCTTCTCCTCTCATAGGTCATAATGTAAATACAGTATACAGGATTTAATTCATACAATTAAGATTGAATTACGAAGCAACACCTAGTTACAAACATAACATTGAATCATTAAGGCACATGGAAACAATCAACAGTAACAGTCATGGCAAGATATTCTTCCACAGCATAAAAACTCGTATCGATGAGGAACCTCCTCACTACTCTAGTAAATGACTTCACTGGCAGGGCTCTGATCTTTTGCGGTAGCTTGTTGTACAGGGTATCCCATTTTGGGCACTTTCACGGGATATCTCCGTTATTTTTAACGTTAGCGGGATGCGGTTTTCGCGACAGTCTGCTACTTTCTTGTGAAACTGAAGATGGCGCAATCAATTTTTGCATAGCCCTCTTAGTTTTTGCTATACAGAGTGGAAATGAAAAGTATCACTTTTTAATCCCCCCCCCCCGTATCTCAGTTGTTTTTAAACTTGGAGAAGTGATTGAAACGCATTCCTATGGATTTTTTTCCGTATAATCCAGTGGCGTAGTCAGTTTTTCAATTAAATTCCGTTTTTGAGTAATTGAGCAAACATGTTTTTTTTTTTAATTGGACACCTGTATTTTATTTTTATTATATATATTATTAAGCACAATCTCAGCTTTTCAAAAACATCATTTTATAAATTTACTTTCAAAACCAAGTTCGGAATTCAAGATTTCGAATTAAATTGTCAATAACTAAATAGTAGGCTATGACTGTTTATTAAAAACAAAAAATTAATGTCAAGATTTCGTTAGAAATCGGAAATGATGTTAACATAATATCTACATCACACGATCTAATATTCAACTTAATTTAATTTGCAATTTTTTGAAAATTCAAATAATTCATTACGTATAAATACCAATTATTAAACGTTCATTAGGGAATCCAAAAAAATAACCAAATTTTGTAATTTTGTTTTATAGATGCTGTTCAAAATGACGACCATTTTGCATATAGTTAAATACAATTTATAAAGCAAAACATAATTCAGTAGCGGAGCTTCGTGCGGCAATTATTTTGGCCTTTGAAAATTTGCAAAGAAGGCCTATGATTCTTTTGAACGCCATTAAAAGAAAAACGGAACTCTGCAGATTTTGTATACGGGAAAATGGCCGTCATTTTGAACAGCATCTATGAAACAAAATTACAAAATTTTGTTATTGTTTTGAATTCCCTAATAAACGTTTAATGATTGGTATTTATAGTTAATCAATTATTTGAATTTTCAAAAAATTGCATATCAAATTAAGTTAAACATTAGATCATGTGATGTAGATATTACGTTTACATTATTTTCGATTTCTAACGAAATCTTGACATTTATTTTTTGTTTTTAATGAACAGTCAAAGCCTACTACTTAGTTATTGACAATTGAATTACCAAATCTTGAATTCTGAGCTTGGTTTTGAAAATAAATGCATAAAATAATATGCTTTTGAAAAGCTGCGATTGTGCTTAATAGGCATAAAAAATAATATACAGGGTGTCCAATTTAAATGAACATCAATAACTCAAAAACAGAAAGTTTAATTGAAAAACTGACTACGCCAATGGATTCTACGGAGGAAAACCTATAGGAATGCGTTACCATTTCTCCAAGTTTAAGCACAACTGAGATACGTGGGACGATTAACTGATTGCGCCATCTTTTGTTTCACAAAAAAGTAGCACACTGTCGCGAAAATCGCATCCCGCTAACGTTAAAAATAACGGAGATTGGTAACGCACTCAGCTAACTATATTGTCCGCCACCAGAGGGAGCAGTGAATATCAGTCACAAATACGAACTGGTATTTTCTCCAACGCAAAATTAAAGTGGTTAAATCAGGCAACAGATTAGCACCACAATGTAGAGTGTCATTTATTGAACAGCTATTCCAAGCTTTAGCAGAGCCATTGAATACCGTTCGCAGTTTAGCCATAGATCCAGTTTGTTTCATGATTCCGTGGTGAGGCAGCAAGTAACGAATACAGTGGAACCTCGATATAACAAGTCGGAAGGGAACCAGTAAATATTCGTTATATCAAGTAATTTGTAAAACTGAGGTTTGTTATATTGAGGTGAGGTTGGTCCAAAATTTGTTATACCGAGGATTTATTCACCTCGACATTACGTACTCATCTTGTTATAGCGAACTAATTTTGCTCATATAAATGAAAACTCATTTTTATCAAATTACTCATTTATTTTATATTTTCTTTTTCAAAACAATAAAGTGAGTAGGTAGGCTTTTTTTTTCAAAAATTCGCAGAACAAAATAAAAAGAGGTGAAAAATCAACTAATTGGTATATAAGCCTAAATCTAAATTTCATCTTGATTGGAAAAAAGTAATAAATTGTAGTTTGTTTTCCACGGTTTCAATCTTCTGATGTTTGAAGGCAAACTAATTTCGTCGGAAAACTTATCTTTAGATTTGAAAATTGTAGCCAATGAACTTGCGGGAATCCCGAACTTATTAACTATGTCTAATTTTTTTGTAGAATGATTTTTGTCAACATAATTAATGATGCTTCGCTTTTCTGCGACAGATAAGGAACGCCTTTTACGTTTCTGAGCCATTGCAAAAAAGTGAGGAGCAACACTGATTACTTTCCATCAACTAACTTCGTATTTTACGTAATACGCGTCGAAACCTGTCGCGGCTGAATCACATACATACCTGGTTATTGGTGAAAACGTTATATAGAGGTTTTGAGTTGACGAAATTCGTTAAGTAGAGGTATTCACACTCTTTTAGGTAGTTGAAAATTCGTTATAAAGAGGTTGTTCGTAAAAAAATTTCGTAATGTAGAGGTATGTTTTACATTAACTCTTATGGACGATTCAAGGGGATTATGAAAAATTCGTTAAATCGAGGAAGTCGTTATATTGAGGTTCGTTATATTAAGGTTGCACTGTAGTAGCAAGATCATCGTCACTCACCACTTTCATGTGATTTGAGTCGATATAGTTTTGCATGAACTCCCGGTAAAGACGAGCAAATTCCGGATTTTTCTTAAACTTCCTCTCCATTCGTTCCAGAGAATTTTTGGCAATATCATATGTACCAGGAAAGCTCAAGCTAGATTTATCATCTATTTTAAATGGCAATTGCACTATATAACGACCATTGGGAGCACGAGAGCAAGTATCAGCAAAGAAGTGGAGCCTCTGCGCGAGGGACGAGAACGACCGATGCGGCGACGCAGCGGAAGTGAATTCAAGCTTCAAGATCTGACAAGATCGGACGTTAAGCCGGATTTAGACGAAGCGCACCTACTCGCGCACCAGCCTCGCGTCCGCTCCCTCGCATAGTGTAAACATGCTCCTCGCCATGAGGCCCCTCGTCCTCGGGTTGAGCCATTGCTGGTCGGTTTTCAGTCGCGCATCAAAGAAGCCTTGCTGTGTCGTTTGAACAAGCTGTTTGAACAAGCTTCTGGATACAGTCCACTCAAATCAAGTTTTTCAATTAAACCAGTGCCAGTGCAAGTTAGTAATACCAGAGATATCCCGTAAAAGTGCCCAAAATGGTATACCCTGTACAATCTAGGTCCCCAGACGTTGACGTATACCATATTTCCAGACAGTTGATGGAACGGGATAGATAGCTTTTCCCTGTTTCATGTGCTATAACCAAATGAACCTGTTTGAAAGGTTTCAACCTGCCTGTGAACAAAATTCAAACATGTTAGAATAAACAGTGTGTTTGGTCATTACTTGGCGATTATTTAAGGGCATCAAATATACCTAATATTATCGACAAAAACAACCACATTGGGGAGTCTACCCCTTCAATTTTGGAGTGGCCCCCATTTTAAATTTAATTTTTTATTCAAGTTGACCCTTCCAAATAATATCGATTTCTTGCGACATAAAGATCCTGCAGATGTGGACAAAATGTTTTTTGGAAGATGATACTACCACCTTTTATTAAAGTGGAACAATTTGAAAACATTTAACTCAGAAATGTAATAAAAAAATTAATTAAGAAAATGTTTTTAAAAAAATTTACTGATATTTTTAGTAAATCTGCAATAGTATAAGAATGACCTAACACGCAAGGATATAAGCTACAAAACGATACCAACATTACTTTTGTACGTTACATAATTAGAAAGTTATTGCTGTTCGAACATGACCCTTATGAAAATTGATGAAATAAAATAAATACTTGAATTAAATGCTGAGGTGAATAATAAAAGTGTTAAAGTTGCAGCTGTTTACAGGTCACCTAGCATTATTATGTCCGATAAAATTCAATTGTGACTTAGTAAAATATATCTGTAGTCGTGAAAAATGTGACATACAGGTGATAACCGTAGACCTGAATATAGATTTGCTGTCGGATTTAGATTTCATTGAAAAATGCAGAAACATTTCAAACAGTAATGGATTCGAATCATATATCAATGCATGTACCCGACCACAGAGTGAAACATGCATTGATCATTTCTTTGATAAAACCGGACAACAACATGTTGTTGATTAATTTATTTTTCAGTATGATATAACCGATCATTATCCTACAGCAATTACAATTGACTGGGGTAGAGGTAATAGTGAGCAACCAAAGCCAAGCCAACGTCGATACAAGGAGTTTATAGATTATCAAACACTCAAAGCTGATTTGAGGGAAGAAGATTGGAGCCATTATTATTCTTTGGACAATGTGGACTCGTTAAATGATTATTTTCTTGAAAAAGTTAAAACATACATTGAAAAAAATACAAAAAAGTTAAGGTCCATAGAGGCGAAATAGGTAGAAAGAAGTGGATAACTCCAGCAGAAAATAAGAATCCATGTACAAATTTCTATTGAAAAATCCAAATGATGAAGACTTCAAAGGAAAATACAATTTTTATGAGAATAAGTTGAATAAACTCATAAAACTGTCCAAGACATCATTCGCAAAAAAGTTGACAGAAGAAAAAGCTGAGCGGTCCGGAGGTCTCTGGAAGTGTATTGATGAACTTTGTCAGCGTTCTAAACCTGATAAAAAAATAAACAAAATTAACTCTATTAGTGGTGAAATCATACAGTGCGAAAAAAAATCCAGATAGCTTCAATCAATATTAGAGCACAATTGGCCAAACCTTTGCAGACAGAATAACACCTCCTGAAGATTACAGGGAGAAGAGAAATATTGTTAATGACTCATCTTACTTGTTTTCTACGGACGAAATTGAGGTGCAAAAAGTTATTGTGGAACTAAAGTCGAAAAAAACTCCTGGAAGCGATGGCATCCGTTGGGATACTTTGAAAACGGGATAAAAGCCCCATTTTCTCATTGGGTGAATCGCTGTTTTGAAGAAGGTTGTTTTCCTAGGTCTCTGAAAATTGGAATTGTTAAACTAGTTTTTAAAGCTGGGGGTAAAGTGGAAATGGTGAATTATAGGCCTATTTAGCTCATATCAAACATTTCTAAGATTCTTGAAAAGATAATAAAGAAATGAATATTGAGTTTTTTGTGAAAGGCATGGTATAATATATAGAAATCAATATGGATTCAGAGAAGGCAGATCAACTGATGATGCCATACAATAGTTAACAACCCATATTTATAACGCGATGGATAAGGGAAGGCCATCACTTTGTATTTTCGCTGATCAAAAACTATTAAAGAGCTTTTTGACGGAACGAGAGCAGAGAGTGAGTATTGGTGGTGTACTCAGTGATCTATTGTTCATAAATTACGGTGTACCACAGGGAACAGTGCTGGGCCCTCTTCTTTTCATAATATACATAAATAGCCTATTGACACTCAATATTGAGAGTAAGATTGTGAGTTTTGCAGACAATACTGTAACATTTTATGAATCGGAATCGTGGCAGAAGCTGAAAACAGAAGTGGAAGCAGACTTCACAGATGTAGAAAAATAGCTAAACTATAATAAACTCACTTTAAATTTTGAAAAGACAAAGTACTTACCGTTTTCCTCATATTCTAACGGACTACCCCATATGGGGCCACTTATTATTGGCCCAAGATCGTGTATACCAGAAGCTGATTCAATTACATATCTTGGAATCAGAATCGATCGACACCCCAGATGGAACCTTCAGATAGGAAATTTAGTCAGAAACTCGAGAGGTATGATGTTCCGGTTGAAATATCTGAGAGAATACCTGGATATGAAACAGATGAAGATTCTCTGTTTAGCGTTGGTCCAATCACAGCTGACGTATGGAATTATTAATTGATCAATAGCATTGATTTTCGTGTGGTTTATTCTGATTTGCCGGTTGACGATAAGTTTAATAACTTCATTACTCTGTTGAAGTCTGCAGTTGACGCAGCCTTCCCGCTCAAATATGTTAATGTTTCCTCACCGCGTAGAGCAGGATGGATTGATGCCACAATTTTAAAAGCAAGGGACAGTTTGAGAAACTTGCATTGGCTCTCAAAGAATTTGAATACGGCCGAGACTTCACGCTTGTACCGTGAAGCTAAAACTCAGTATAACCAGCTTTTAAAAACGTCAAAATTCAATTACAACAAAGAAATCTTACAAAATTCTGACAATGTTTGTAGAACTGTTTGGAGAATGGTCAATGAGGAAATTAATAGTAACTCTAAATCTTCAAAAAATATTTCACTGAGGGTTGATGGTTTGATTGTTTCCAGTCCTCGGAGGATCGCTGATACTTTTGCCCGGTATTTCACGGAAGTTAACCGTGTCTCTATCCAAGAGCACTTTGGCGGGTCCATTTCGGATTCTTGCACTACGCAAATTCTCCTCAATCAAAATTTTTTCTTTTTTCCCACTACAGCAGAGGAAATTTCCACTACCATCTGTGGTCTGAAAAACAGTAGTGGTGCCGGACCTGACATGCTATCCGCCAAGTGTCTCAAATTCTTAGCTCCATTAATTGCCGAACCCCTTGCGTACCTACTGAATGAGTCTGTGTCTTCTGGTTGTTTTCCATCTGTTCTCAAGTTGGCGAGAGTTGTTCCGATCCACAAAAAAGGCGATATACATGATATAACGAATTATCGACCTATCTCTATCCTGAGCCAAATATCAAAAATAATGGAGAGGGTCATATATGATCGCATGTATAACTATTTAATCAAATATTCTATTTTATCTAGCCATCAACACGGTTTCAGACTTGGTAGGTCAACCCAAACCGCTTGCTGCGAGTTTTTCGATAGAGTATACACCAGCCTGGACAGCGGCGCCTGTGTTGCGGGTATATTTTTCGATTTATCCCGAGCGTTTGACACGCTTCAACATAAGTTCATATTGGAGAAGATGTATCAGATGGGTTTCAGGGGCTTGTTTCTGGATTGGGTCAGGAGCTTTCTGTCAGATCGCAGAATGTTTGTAAGACTGGACGGCAATTCATCCGATGAGTTCACCAACGAATTGGGTGTTGCGCAGGGGTCCGTCTTGGGCCCTCTCCTCTTTCTTTTGTTCATCAACGATCTCCCTACTTATCTGCTGGTACTTATATTAATAATGTTTGCCGATGATACTTCCATCGCAATTAAAGCTTCAAGTTGGCATGAATTGAGGTTGCATTGCGAAACCATCGTGCAATATTTCGAGGATTGGTGCCAGAGAAACGCTCTTATTCTTAACCTGTCGAAAACAGTTGTTATTAAGTTCCAAAATCAGGAGAGCCCAAGTGAAAGACCTCTCATTATTAAACATAAGGAAGGATTCATAGAGTCGACGGAGGTCGTTAAGTTTCTGGGGTTGTTTGTCGACGGTACCCTCAGATGGCGTCATCACACAGAGCACGTCTGTGGTAAGCTTAATAAAGCTTACTATGCTACCTCACGTCTCAGGGGCTGTCTCCCTATAGAAAATTTGATGAGCGTATACTACAGCATGGTATATAGCCACTTGAACTATAACGTAGTACTTTGGGGTTCATCGGGAGGATCTCACCGAGTTTTTATTTCTCAGAAAAGAATAATCCGCCTAATATTCAAACTACGGCCCGGTGACTCATGTCGTCCAACATTCCGAAAGTTTGGTGTACTTTCCTTCCCGTGCATCTACATTTTTAATTGCCTTATTAATGTCCACCTGAACTTGGATAAATTTAAGAGATGTTCAGATTTTCATAAGTATGGGACAAGACATACCGATACCATAGCATTTCCCATACATTCCACAGCTAAATTTGAGTCATCACCAAATTATATGGGTATTAAATTGTTCAATCATTTGCCTAGTCGAATGAGATCAATGAGTGGAAAGTTTTTCAAGAAAGAAGTCAAGTCTTTATTACTTGAGAAGTGTTATTATAGTATCGACGAGTTTCTGTCTGATACCATTTCCTAGGAATAAACATATTTTTTTTCTCGATTATATATGTACCTACGTGCTAATAGTTAAGTTATTTTTTTTTCTATACGACTTGTCCTATACATTTGTAAATGTCTTAAAGGATCAATAAAATTATTATTATTATCGACTTGAGCCTATTAGCGTAGAAAGGGTGTGATTTTGACACCCCCTAGCGATCGGCTATCACACTCCCTACTAAGGGGAACATTCACTCATCCCGGATAGCAAGTATCAGGGGGATTGAGCTCTGAGGTCTTCGGTGTTCTTCTTCTCCTGTGTCCTGGGTTGTTCGTCCTTCGTTGCTTGGTCCTGGATCTCTCGGTTGATGTCGTGGTAGTTGGTTTTGCAATGTTTCCCTCCATGGTTGTTCCTGGTGTCCATCGTGACCTACAAACTTCCTTACCGTTCTAGCAGTACCAAGAAGTACTGCTTTTTGCATTACTTTAAACAGGTTTTCATCCAAATCTAGCTCCTTGAGGTTGGACTTGAGGCTCTTAGGAATAATTCCTGTGGTTGATATGAGAATGGGAATGGTTCTGGTACAAGACATTCCCCACTGCCTTTTAATCTGAAGTTCAAGCTCTCGATATTTCGATATTTTTTCAGCATATTTTTGACGTAGATTGTTGTTGTTCGGGATGGCTACGTCTATAAGTATTGCTCTCTTCTCTTTTTTCTTCACTAGGATTATATCTGGCCTGTTATTAGCAACTGTTAAATTTGTAAGTACTGTGCGGTCCCAGTATAACCTGTAAAGGTTGTTCTCCAGTATTACTTCAGGCTGATACTTATAATATGGAATTGTTTCGGACTGCAAAATCTTCAGTTGGGTGGCGAGTTCCTGATGAAGTATTTTACAAACTGCATCATGTCGACTCTTATATTCATTTCCAGCAAACATTTGGCAGCCTCCTGTGATATGTTGGATTGTTTCTGATGTTTGGCATCCGTAGCGGCATCTATCGTCGGTGAGGCTCCTATCCTTCATGATATATTTCTGATAGTTTTTAGTTTGCACTACTTGATCTTGAATGGCAAGGAGGAAACCTTCTGTCTCAGGAAACAATCTTCCAGAAGTCAGCCAGTAGTTCGACGCAGGAATGTCGACATGTTCCTGGGTGACCTCGTTCAGGTGTCTTCCATGTAGGGGCTTTTCTCTCCATCTTTGAATTTTATCACTATCCGTCTGTGTGGTGTTTTCATGAGGGTGCTCGCTTAGTAATAGAGGTGTTGAACAATCTGCTTCAATCAGTATCTTATGTAAGTCCGATGTGTTTGCTTTATCTGTAAAATAATTTCTCAAGTTGTTTATTTGTTCAGCTGCCATTTTCTTTATGTCCACAAAGCCTTGTCCGCCTTGAGTTCTTGTTATAATTATTATTATTATTATTATTATAGGTTGGGAAGGAGTGAATGATAGGAATTTGGAGAAGTTGAACGTTGTGCATAGGTGGGTCTCAAGAATCATTTTCAGAAAAACCTCTAGAGTACGGAAATGATGGGTTGTATATTGAATCAGGATTTTTTGATGTGAGACAACTGTTCTGTTCGACTATGCTGTCAATATTAAAAGAAACAAAATCCTTTCTGAGAAAATTTCACACCAGTATGAAACTAGATGGACTAAACAAATTGAGAGTACCTCGCAGTGAGAAAACTATTGGACAGCGTCATTGTGAGTATCTTTCTCCAAGACTTTACGGCATCTCACCAATTGAAATAAAGAATTTTAATAATATTCGCTTATTCAAGAAGAAAGTAAAACTGTGGATTTCGTCCTCTGGAAGAAAAAATTCCCATGACTTTGTAAACCAAAGGCTGCAGTTTCAACTGAGAACGGTAAAAAGTAAAAAAAATGAAATTAAATAAGTAAATTGAAAGGAAAAATAAAATTTGAGGAAAATAAAAAAGTGTGCTGTTTAAAATTGATGTGTTCATTGAATGTTTCATTTTTTGTATTGATCTATATTTTGTTTTAATCTTTTCTTCGTGATCGCAGTGTTCTTTATAATGATGAACCACGCACAAACAATAGTTTTGCGAAACTAGAGTTTCTGTGGAGAAGTCAGTTTGTTCGCACTTTTATCTGTTTTATTTTATATGTATGTATATGTATTATTTTTCTGCTGAATAGACTTATATTATTATTATTATCGACTTGAGCCTATTAGCGTAGAAAGGATATGATTTCTTCTCCTGGGCCCTGGGTTGTTCGTCCTTCGTCGCTTGGTCCTGGATTTCTCGGTGGATGTCCTGGTAGTCGGTCTTGCAATGTTTCCCTCCATGATTGTTCCTGGTGTCCATGACGCTATACTGATCAGCTATTCTTTGTTCAGTAACCTGTAGGGGCTGGCACAGCTGTTGTTTGCCTCCTTGGTTCTTCCTGTTGAGCTGTAGTGTTTTGTATGACAGGGGCCCGCCTCCTCAGCACCCTTCCACTGACGTCCCGCATGCTGTCATGTCCAGCGCCAGCTCCAGACATGCCCTGACGATCCTCAGGCAGCGACTCAATATTTCTATTCCTTAATTGCACCATCATTATGGGTTGCATTTTATACCTACCGCCAGGTTCAGCTCGGGTACCTCGGGTTTGCTAATCCCGTACTCTATAACTTACCATTCCAGAGCCCCTGAGGGCATTCTTCTTTATTTCAAAAATGACTGAGAATTTGTACCTGGATTAATTTGTAAATTGAAATGTTGAATTTAGTTTCCTAACATATATTCTGTTTGTTTTTTGATGTTTGGGTTACATAAAATATTCAAAGAACCTGTTGAGTTTTTGTATTAAGAAAATTTAATAAACATTTGGAATGGAATCTGAATCACTTTTTTTAAGGATAAGATGTCCGTTTTAGAAATTTATACCCCATCCAAAAAACCTGCTAAGTCACAAAATTTTCAAATTATGGATTTATTGACTTTTATCGTATTGTATATTGAAGAAAACAATAAATATAACATCCATAAAAAATAAAGTCATCCGAAAGCCATTGCTTTTCTGGAATGTATTTGTTCCTCCTGTGAAATAACCTGAAATGACGTTAGCAGGTTTTCACTCTATGCCGACGATATGGTAAGAATATCGAAATAATTTATTTTTGCTATATGTTCCTATTGAAGATATTCACCCTAAATACGTCAGCAACGAATCAAAATTTGTCAAAACACGCAGACAGGTCGATTTTTGACGATTGTCAGAATCTGGGATTCAAAGCTTTTTTCTACTAGAAATACCTTTAAAATGAAACAGTATTTGAAAAAAGTTTTCGCAAATACCAAGTGTTAGCCATCAGATTGCATGCAGCTATACATTTTTTTTTCAAATCACTTCGTACATGATGTAGCATTTCAGGAGTAATATTACAACATTCTGCCACAATTAGTGCTCTAAGGTCATCTAAATCTACAACTCTGTTTTTATAAACTTGTGATTTCGAGTGGCCGCAGAGAAAATACTAAGCGTTCGGGCGATATCGCAGGCCACTCCACCGCAAATATGCCCCAGGAGCATTCTTTATTTTATCAATTTATCAAACAACGAATTCAATCCAAGGAAGTAAAAAACTTTAGACATCTCGAATAGTGCACACAAAAAAAGATTTGAATGCTTACCAAATGTTTCTCATTTCCAATCTGCTGATCACAGCAGGCTTTATTCTTGGCACTCCATTGGCACTTCTTCTCCCACGACCCGTTATGATGAGCAGCTCCTTTGATGCTTTACCACTGCTGATCAATTGTTCGATATTGCTATCGATGAAGACATCCAAAGCAACCAAGGCTTCTTTTACTAATAGAGAGTGTATATCAAGACTGTTCATATTCTGCAGCTGTTTTGAGTTCTCAATAAGGAAAACTGTGGCAGCTTTGTTTAGCTATGTCATAAAAGTTAGCTTGTTGTTGCGCTAACTGTAAATAAAACATCGCGACTTCTCTTCGAGCCTCACTGTGATATTGGCCATTCTGAACGTCGGATGAGTGGTTGCCATTTCAAATGAAGAGGTGTTCGAAAAACTTTCCAACTGCTTCGATTCTCTGCCGCTGACATGAAATTCCCCGACAATGAGCGAATATTCGTATAGAGCGGCTATCTTGATATTGTTCAATGAGAGAATTGGGATATACAGGGTGTTTCATCATAAACTGGACAAACATATATTTTCGTGTAGAGGACATCGGGAGAATCATTTTTGCCCTATACAATATATCCCGTTTTCGAAGCATAAGCGAGATACAGGGTGTCAAACGTCATTTTTGAGCAAGATTCTTATGAGTGTGGTCAATGATGTATAACTCTTAAAGTAACGGTTTTTGGTCGAATCTCAGTATTTTTGGGTCCTCTATTCAGAAAAGTTGACGAACTCCGAAAAAAATTACAAAATTGCGGAAGACCTGCAATGTTCCAAATTTTTTTTGCGGTTGTCAAATTGACTTTTATTTTCTGAATGTACCTAATTTTCTGAGAATTTTTATGAAAAGATTTTCTCAAAAAACGAACACAATTTTTGTCTACAACGATAAAAAAATTTCACTCGACATGGATAAATTTTTGTACAATTGTACTTCTTGAATTAACAATCACGAATATGAAAACATAATTGTAAAATATTCAACGGTTTCGTCACTACAGTCATTCAAATGTTTCGTTCAGACCTCTGAATAAATGAAAAAAAATTGTTCTGATTTCTAGAGTCAAAATAGTTAAATTCCTGGCATGTCCGAACATTCTAGATGAATTTATAAAAAAAATTCAGTGAAACTTAGTTGGGACTCGAACCGATGTAGGTATTGAATAGGGAAATGGCACTGTTCTAAGGATAATAATATTCGTTGCCAGGCAACGGTAGTTCGTAGTTCATAAAGTTTGGACATGCCAATAATTTAATTATTTTGACTCTTGAACTCAAAACCTTTTTTTTGTCATTATTTCAGAAGTTTGAACGAAACATTTGAATGACTGTAGTTACGAAACCGTTCGATATTTCACAATTCTGTTTTCATAGTCGTGATTGATAATTCAAGAATTACAATTGTACAAAATTTCATCCATAATAATAATAATAATATAATAATAATATATTTACAGCATCAAAATAATTACATGCTAAGTCAAAACAAGCAAAATTATGCAGTTGTTGGAATATTCATAAATTCATCTACTGAATATACAGTGTTTAAATATAGAAACTCTTTCACGGTTTTCTTGAACTTTTTTCCTGTTAATATCTTGAATCTTTCTGGCAATTTGTTATATATTTTTGGACCCCAAAAATCAACTCCTTGCTGAGAAAATTTATACCTATGGTGTGGAATGGTAAGATTTTCCCTGTTCCTAGTGTAGATGGAATGTAAGTGCTGTTAGTTGGGAATGTGCTTAGGTTGTTGTGGACATAGGTGGCGCACTCTAATACATATACTGCTGGGATTGTGAGTACTCTTAACTCCTTGAAATGCTCTCTGCAGCTATCAGTCTGCCTCAAATTAAGGATTTTTCGGATTGCCCTCTTCTGGTATACTAACAGATCGCGCACATGCGGTGAAGTACCCCAAAGGAGGATGCCATAAGAAGCAACAGAATGGAAGTTGGCAAAGTACGTTGTTAATGCTGCCTCTTTAGTTGATACTCTACTCACTGTTGATATGGTATAGATCGCCACCGCCAATTTCTTCTTCATGATCTCAATGTGCGGTTCCCATGATAGAGCTCCGTCCAGTGTTACTCCAAGTAATTTGATGTTGTTCTCTTTCTTGCTTTTTAGGAGAAGTTGTTGTGTTTTCGCTTCATTCACAGAGAGGGAATTATTTCTGAACCAATTGGTTGCTTTCCTCAAAACTTCCTCTTTTAGCTGTTGCAGGAATCTCAAATTTGATGCTCTTAGGAAAAAGGTGGTGTCATCAGCAAACAAAAGGGTAATCAAAAAAGTATAGAGATTATCTGCGGTTATTTCCATATCATTCATGAAGATCAAAAACAGTATAGGGCCCAATATCGAACCTTGAGGGATCCCAAACCTGACCTCCCTGCTTTGTGATCTCTTATTTTGCCAATGAACCTGTTGCTGCCTGTTGGTGAGATATGACATTATCATGTGCAGTGGTGGTCCGTCCAGGCCGTACAGACGGAGTTTCTCAACCAGGAGTTCATGACTCATACTGTCAAAAGCCTTTGTTAGGTCACAAGACACAACCTCGGATATCCACTGTTTGTCCATTGTTGAAATTATGTTTCTCACAAGCTCTAAAAGCATTGTTGTGGTGGACTTAGAGTTTCGGTAGCCATATTGTTGTTCTCCAAGGATTTTATTTTCTTCAAAATACTCTATTATTCTTGTCTTCACAATCTCCTCAAAAATCTTGGAGATGGCTGGCAGTATAGAGATTGGTCGATAATTTTCTGGGTTGCTCGTATCTCCTTTCTTATAAATAGGTAACACTTTTGCCATCTTCAATGTTTCCGGAAAGACTCCCTCTGACAGGCACTTATTCAAAATGATGGTGAGAGGTTTTGCAATTTCTAGGCATACATCCTTTAGAAAGATAGTCGACATGTCATATATATCAGTTGTTACCTTGGGTTTGATTCTCTTGATTATGCTTATGACTTCAAATTCTGTTGTTTCAGAGAATTTGGTGAGTTTGCTTTTCTTCACATGTTGCGTCTGTTGTAATAAATTGATAGCCTCTTCCATGTAGTTAGGTGGAATATTTGTATTTTTGTTTATTTTGTCTCCAACTTGGGAAAAATGGTCGTTTAAGGTATCTGTGTCCAAGGTACAATCTATGTGAGTTTTCGATTTTTTCTTCGTTTCATTCTTTATGATTTCCCAAATAGTTTTTGTTTTGTTTTCACTGTTATTTATTAGTTCTTCATTTCTCTGTTTTTTGTTGTTTTCAATGCAATAGTTCAGTTCTTCTTTACATTTTTTGTAAGCTTTATAAGCATCGGTAGAGTGTGTTACTCTGAATATTGTATCGAGTATATCCAGTTGATTTTTGAGTTTCATCACGTTTTCATCAGTGTTTTTGCGTGTGTTGGTATGCGCAATCTTTTTCTTCCTTAGGGAAAATTCTAAATCAAAATTGATTTTCAACTGGCAAAAGAAGTGTTTGAAACTGTCTTCGGCTGATAAAGGTTTGAGTTCGTCATTCCAATTTATAGTTAATATTTTCTGTTTGATGTTGGTTATTCCAGGGGTTGTTAGTTTTCTGTACATTGTACTGGGTATAATGTTGAATTTTTCTTCCCTTATAGATGGAAATAAAACTATCTGTCCGAGATGATCTCCTAAATGAAGATTCTTTGTGTATGATGTCTGCACCTCAAAGTTGCAAAAGATGTTGTCAATGCAGCTAGAACTAGAAGTAGTGATTCTCGATGGCTCCTTCATTATATACTGACCATTATAAAAACTAAATAAATTAACTAATTTGTTTCTTTCTCTGCATTCTCTCAACAGATCTACATTGAAGTCTCCACATATAACCCATTTATATTTCGTATATTTTCTAAGTGAAATGATGCTATGTAGAACCTGGTCCAAGTTATTCAAAAAATCGTCTAGATTTGCTTTCTGGGATCTATATATACAAAAAACCAACAGTTTTTCTTCGGGTATTTCTATTCCTGCTATTTCTGTTGTAATTTCTTTTTTGAAAGCATTCAGTTCTTCAATGTTTCTATAAGATATTGGATTCCTGATGAATATCAATGAACCCCCATTTTTGTACTTAGCTCGGCTGAAATGATCCACTATTTTATAATTATCAACCATTATGTTAGGGAAAATGATGCTCTCGCTCTCACTATACCAGTGTTCGGTGAGGCAGACTATTTCTGGTTGTATCTCATTAATTTTGTTGTTGAATGTACTAACCTTATTTTTGAGGCATTGAATGTTCAAGTTTACCAGTTTTATATTTGATGAAATTATTTTGGAGGCAAGGTCTCGGGTTCTTGACGAAAATTTATGGCTGTTATATTGTTTGTAGGAATTTTCTCGTAGTTGAATCTGTAGCGTGCAAATGAAACACCAATAGGCCAGAATTTGGTATCATAGATCGTTTCTTTATGTTTGAAAAGTACTCCTATTTGGAAACACTCATTGTCTTTGGTTTTATGGAAAGTTTCAATTTTACGAACTATTACTGGTTCATCTTCGTTAGGTTTTAATTTTTCAGTGAGATAGTTTGCTATTATTTGTTCTGTGACTCCAGTCCTGATTTTTGATATGAAAAGCCACAATTTTTTTGCCTGAATATCTCTCCCCAAAAAAGTACCCTCTGCTCCGTCACTTCCAGCTGTTTCTCCCGTTCCGATAGTAGACTGGTGTTTTGATTTCATATTCTTGCTTCCTTTATTCGATTTTTTTCAAGTTAAATTTTTTCATCGCTGTAGACATGTAAAAAAGTTGTGTTCGATTTTTTAAAAAAAATTTCACAGAAATTCTTAGAAAATTATGGTCATTCAGAAAATGTAAGTCAATTCGACAACCGCAAAAAAAAATTTGGAACATAACAGGTCTTCCGCCATTTTATAATTTTTTTCGGAGTTCGTCAATTTTTCTGAATAGAGGACCCAAAAATACTGAGATTTCACCAAAAACCGTTTCTTTAAGTGTTATACATAACTGACCACACTCATACGAATCTTGCTCAAAAATGACGTTTGACACCCTGTATCTCGCTTATGCTTCGAAAACGGGATATATGGTATAAGGCAAAAATGATTCTCCCGATGTCCTCTACACGAAAATATATGTGTGTCCAGTTTATGATGAAACACCCTGTATAATAGTGAACCAAGAAGGCATGTAATTAATCATCCTGAAATGAAAAGATAAATGTATGATTTCGTTCAGACAGTTGTTCACTATAAAAGGATTTACCTTGTCCACTTTCAAACGTGGATGTACCGATGTACTTGACCGACGTGAATCTTAATATTTTTGGTTCCATGAGTCGATTGGGTTTGACAAGACGCCGTTTGATTTTGTAGGTCAAATATCAGTAGGTGAAGTCGATTTCCCGAGAAAAATGCTATTGTATCCACATTATATTGGCTGATGTATCTCTTCTTCAGCTTCTCAATATTCATCCCCATCATTAATGTTGTTGGTCTTGTTAAGTTTATATATACAGGTATCTAAAATCATATCGTGAACTGTCATCGCCGATGTAACTTGGTATTTTTGGTTATCGCAGTGTCAATATCCATGAATTTTCAAAGGTTTTCTTTGGTTGTTCGGAATTCCTCTGATGGGTTTTGTAGGTGTGGGTGAGCATTTGAAGGACCACGCTGCATGTTCTCCAGATCCACATGTTGCAATTTTCGGGAGAGTGCACAAATGGGTTGCATCGGACACATCGTTGCGGGATTAGTTATGGCGGATTGCTTGGATATACTGAGAAGCGTTTGTGTTCATAGAAAATTCTTTCGCTAATTAATTTCTCACACATTAGGGTTGGTTTCTTCGTAGTTTTGGATATTATACGCTTGCAGTAGGTAACGATCGAGCTGTAGTTTCTGAATTACTGACCGTGGTCATCATCGGGAATATCTACTCTTACTGCCCACGTGCAGGGGGTCTGCGTTCAATGGAACCTGAATAGGGTGCAGAATATGACTATTGTGTTTTTTTATAGCTTATTGTTTTCTTTTCCTCGACCTATTTATTAAGAGTTCTCTCTACGAAAGTTTTGTTTGAGTTTGTTTTTATTGAAAAACCCTGCTTTGTTGCTAATATGATATCATCAGTTCCTGCGTCAGATAGATCTCTGCGTAATATATTTTCAGTGGTTTGGATTTGGAAAAAAAGTTTATAATGGTTGTTTGCCATTTCTCGTTTCGTTTGTTTTTCAATGTTGTGTAGTTAAGGTTGGATCTTCTTCCATTTTCTCTTGTCTCATTTCTCGTTTTGGCGGAATATTTTATTTCGTTTACAGTGTATGTGTATAATGTTCTTTGTCGGTAGAGCTTTTCGTTTGTTGTGTTTGTGAGTTAATCCCTCGATTGCTTGTCTGGGAGTTCCCTACATATTTCTGTTGAATTCTTATCGCGTCCATATGCTATATCTAAATATCTATAATCACATCGGATTATTTTTGGTTGTTTTTCTATGTTGTGTAGTTGAGGTTGGATCTTCTTCCATTTTCTCTTGTCTTCATTTTACATCCTACTAAGGTCACCATCACTCAAAGAATTCATGCCTATTTTGCCTAATTTACTTTTATTAACTTCTTTATGTCACTCGAGAGTGCTTGTCAACCAGGAAAATCAGAATTGTGGAGTCGTCATTATTAGTTAGCATTTATTATCATTGTGAAAACTACACATTATATGGAAATATACTCGAAAAACCTCTCATTAGGTACTCTGCTCAACGGATTTTGTGATTTTACCGAATTTTCGATCATTTTCTTTATTAAGAATAGATTTGGTATATCGAATTTCTGTGACCAGCTAACATCGATCAGATTTTGTTGTCATTGTATTCATTGAGTGCTTCTGGTCAACGTTAGTGAAACCAACAGGTGACGGTCTGTCTTAGTTTGAAAAATATCGGCTTCCATATTTCCAAAAAGGTTCCATCTTCACAAATTCTAAAGAAAGCACGCCTTGAAATTTCTGGATATGTGGTGCCTCTAGAATTTCGATATTTCTGCAATAATTATTGAATATACCTTAAATGAAACTAATCGAACAGATATTTGAATGTTCGAGGGTGATTTATGGAATAAATTGTAGCAGTGAATTTGTGTTTTTATAGTAAAAAAGTAACATGTTGATAAAACATTTTTGGAACTTTAAGGGTCCATATTTTCTAAACTTAGACAGAACGGCACCTGTTGGTTTCAAAATTGTTGTTCAGGAAGACTCAATATCTGGTAGATATCTGCTTGTCACTGAAATTCAAATATTTACCATAGATTTCTCTGGTTTTACATTCACAGAACACAAAAACCGTATGAACTTGAAAATGGAAAACCAACAGAATATAGATGAAAATAATGTTATATTTTCGAATACATAAATTTTTTGATGAAGATAATGTTTTATTATTATATATTGTTGTTGCAATCAAAAATAATAAATAAGAACAAGAAAAATATTGTTGGGAACACTGATCAGCTGTCATATGTCAGTGTTCTTGATTATGCGCAGTAGTAGTTTTGCAGTTGTACGTTAGAAGTTACAAGGTTAACATAGTGAGTAGCAGCCATTATTGTGTAAAAGCAATCTGTGTAACCGATTCTTAATTGTGCGAATAAAACATTAAATTGTTTCCTAGCTTTATTACTGTTGCTTTCAAAGGCTTCCACCATAGGTTATGGGCCCAGCAACAAAGCTGTGAGTGAAAGTACAGTGATAATCGAAGTAAAATAAGAATCTTGTCTGATCGGCGTGCACGTGTTCTCTTCCGGTTAAAGTAAAAATGGAAGTGATCACCAACAAATTGAACAATTCAAATTGGAGTGTTTGGAGATTCCAAGCAAAATTAACGTTGATTTCGAAGGGATTATTCGAGATCACGTGTGGTGGAGAAACTCTTCCTACGGAAGATCAAGAAAAATTGCAAAATGGAAAGTGAAGGACGCACGCGCCCAAGAAGCATTAGTTCTTCGGATGGAGGATGAAATCATCTCCCATGTTATGCAGTGTTCAACGGCCCAAGAAATGTGGGAGAAATTAGAAAGCATTTTCGAAAGAAAATCCGAAGTAAGTGTTCACCTGCTAAATGAGCAGTTCTATAACCTAAAATTCAACGATGAAACAGTGAACACTTTCATATCCAAAGTTACGAATCTGCAAGCCAAGTTGAAGCAGAATGGAGAAGACATTCCGGAAAAAATGGTTCTAACAAAAATCATCATGGCTCTACCAGAAAAGTTTCGTCATTTCCGGTCTGCATGGGAAAGTGTCAGTTCGGAGTGTCAAACGTTGAACAATCTGACAGCGCGGTTGCTGATCGAGGAAGAAAGGCTGGCGAAAGAAGAAGAAAGGTCTGTGGCACTAGTGACAGTTCAACGTCGTAACGTAAACAAAGATAACCTAAAGTGTTTCGCGTGTGGAAAAGTGGGCCATTTCAAAAATCAGTGCAGAAATGTTGAGTGTAATTACTGCAAAAAGAAGGGGCATTTAATGAAAGATTGTTATTCAAAAAAGAAGAAGGAAGAACGAAGTAATACCCGGGAAAATGGGAACAGCAAAGCAGCTGTAGCACTCCTGACAATTTCAGACGAGGTTAAATCGAAAATAAACATGGAATGGTTTATGGACAGTGGAGCATCTCAACACATGTGTAAAGATCGAAAAGTTTTCTGCAAATTTGAACAAATTAAAGTTCCTAAGTTCGTAAAAATTGGTGATGGTTCGACTTTGCAAGTAAAAGGTCAAGGTAACATATGTCTTTTAGCCTATAATGGCACAAATTTTCATTCTGTTACATTGCATGATGTTTTTTTTGTTCCTGATTTGAAAGTGAATTTGTTTTCACAAGGCAAAGCCTTAGATAAAGGTCTATCTTTAATTTCAGATGCTGAGAAAGCACGTTTTGTTGACAAAAAAGACATCACAGTAGCTATAGCAATTAGATACCAAAAACTATTTAAAATGATGTTTAAATGGTCTACGTCTTCTGAGCATACATGCAGGTGTAAATTTGAAAAACTTGACAATAATGCATGCTATTTAGCAAAAACTAGAAACAATTTAGATTGGTGGCACAAAGCTCTAGGTCATCAAAATATAAAATACATAAGAAATATTTTAAATAAGAATCAAATTGAAATGGAACAAACCGAAACATTCTGTAGTTCTTGCGTACAAGGAAAACATTGTAGAGAACCTTTCTATGCAAATGAGGGTAGGGCAAAAGAACTCGGGGGTATTGTACACATGGATTTGTGTGGCCCTATGGAGGAACGGTCATTTAATGGTTCTCGTTACATATTTTTGTTAAAAGACGATTTCAGTAATTATAGGTTTGCTTATTTTTTAAAAAGTAAATATGATGTTCCTGAGGTGTTAAAAAATTTTCTAGAGTTGTTCAAAACCCAAACAGATAAAAGGGTAAAGATAATGCGAAGTGATAACGGAACGGAATTTTTGAATTCTTCAGTAGATTCTCTGTTTAAAAAGGAGGGTATCAAACATGAACGTACTGTGCCCTATACTCCACAACAGAATAGTAGAGTTGAAAGGGAATTTAGGACAATAGTTGAGTCAGTAAGGGCTATGCTCGCTGACAGTAAATTACCAAAAATCTACTGGGCAGAAGCTGCAAACACTGCAGTCTTCTTATTAAATAGAACTGGTATGAGTCCAGTTAGGGGGAAAACTCCATATGAAGTTTTTTTTAATAGGTCATTCTCATTAAAAATGATTAAAGGTTTATTTGGCCAAAAGGTTTGGTCATATATCCCTCAAGAAAAGAGGAAGAAATTGGACATGAAGAGTAAAAGTGGAATATTTGTAGGGTATTCGGAAAATGCTAAAGGATACAGAGTCTACTATGAGGGGAAAAATACCGTGGCCATTGAGAGAGAGATAGTTTTCGAGAAAATGGAAGAAGAGAAGGAAAGATCTATCTCGCTGGATATTGACAATCATACAGACAGTATTGATAGTCAAGTTGGGTTAGATGAGGAAACACAAAACCTTCCACAATCTTCAAGTTTTGAACCTGAAGCTGATCATATGTCGGAAGAAACTGATGAAGAATTACTACCGGAAAGATTTACTAGGCAGAGAGATAAAAGGTTGCGACCTTTATCAAAACTGAAAGTGCCTCAGAACTTGGATAAAGATTTCGATCTGAGTTATTTTAGTCTGGATATTGATGAGCCCACGACTTATGATCAAGCTATGAATAGCAAGTATGCAAGTTGCTGGAAGGAGGCTATAGATGAAGAAAATACGGCGCTAAAAGAAAACAATACTTGGGATGTAGTTGAAAAACCAGAGGGTGGTGAAATAATAGATAGTAAATGGATTTTCAAAATTAAAAGAGACAAAGACGGTAAAATATCAAAATTTAAATGTAGATTAGTAGCAAGAGGTTTTAAACAAAATGTTATGGAAGATATTTATAGTCCTGTAGTTAGACTGACTACTGTTCGGTCAATTCTGGCTGTGTGTGCTCAGAGGGGGTGGATCATTTATCAGATGGATGTATGTAATGCATTTCTTCATGGTCAATTAAAAGAAAATTTATATATGTACATACCAAAAGGTTGCGAAATGAGTGGTAGAATTTGTAAATTGAATAAAGCCATTTATGGTTTAAAAAAGGCACCACTTTATTGGTACGAAAAATTCGATAGGTTTATGATAAGTGAAGGATTCAATAGAGGAAAATGCGATTATTGTTTGTATATCAAAACTTCAACAGAGGTGACCATTGTAACGTGGTTTTCTCGGCGAAACTTACCTCGAGCGCCAGCTATTCTTTTTTCTAATAAGGGAGAATAGCAAACCTACCAGGGCAGCTGCTAGTCAGAGACAGAGTTCGTCGTTATCTAAGATAGTAGCGATAACAGAGAAAATCAGAAATAGAGCAAATTTACACAGTTTATTCAGATAGCGAAAAATAGTTATACAAAAAAAAATGTACAGTGAAATAAGACGCTATATGAAATCAATACACAATATAAATTGGTCAGTTTTGTCTGACTGCGAGCACTTTCAAGAGAAACAAAGATTTTCCCGGTACGAGTCAGCCAGAATAGAAAGTAAGTTAATTTAAACGGTTAATTCAAATATATATGATAAAATCAGGAAAACAGGAATAAAAGGGGTCAGTATAAGAGTGCACTTGTCCGATATTCTTTCAGTCCTAGAATTCACCACGTTGTCTACCACTCTGCTTGTTTCTCGTATAAACAGGTTGGGGTTTGGCCAGGTGAAATTAGAGGGTTAAACAGGATATGTCGAACTTGCTAGGTTAGCAGTGGTTCGGCTATGCCGTTAGTCTGCCCATGGGAATACTCGCCATGAGGGACAGACTAACTACAGGCCCTAAGGATCAGGACAGAGCAGGATTGTTATTCGGTTGAACGTACTATAACATTGGTTTGTATCAGCCCTCCGGTCTGACCATGGCCTGGACAGACTAACTACAGGCACCGGTTATACGGACAAACGTACTATAGCAGGCACCTGGACAAACTAGGAAAGGTATTGTTAAGGAATCTGAGGAACAGCTATTTAGGTAGACTCAACGAGGAATAAAAAAATAGGACTGCAATAAATCGGTTCGGTACTTACAATTCAAATGCACTTGTACTCACTTTAAAGAAAACGCGAAAATCTAGAAGCTTGGAAAAAATTTGGAAAAGTATAGGTCAACGAAAAATTCGGAACTAATTTATTAAAAAGGTATACTTCTGAAGCAGAAAATATTCGGAACTGATTAATTAAGGTATGCGTCTAAAACAGAAAATAATTTGGAACTAATTTAACTCAAGCAAAACTGATTCGGAACTAATTACTGATGTAGGGAAACCCCGCCTTTTATAATCTTCCGGGGGGGGGTGGAAAAGGTAGGCGCAGAAACGTTAAAATTTTCAGGAGAGTACCTCGGTAAAAACATCTTAAAACTGGCTTATCGTACGTATGTGCAAAAAACGGCGTTATCGGCGATCGGCATTGTTCTTGCGGACGGTTCTACGATGTTTTCTGTATGAAAAACAAAATCAATCGCTAAATGTTCGGTTTTTTCGATTGTTTTGAATTAATTCTGAACGGAATAAAAATTCACGAATTTAAAATGAAAACTCGGATAAATTAAATGAAGACTACGGTTTTTCCTGATTGTTGTGAATTAATTCTGAACGGAATAAAAATTCCCGAATTTAAATTATTTTAAAATGAAGATCAATTACTCAGTAGCCCAGTTATAAAATTGAACTTCATTACATCCCCCCTGCTACGGAAAGAAAATTCAATCAATAACAATTTGAATTTTCGCGGCTCCCAACTATCGCAACAAACAAGTCAACGAACTAATACGCCCCTGTGCTCGAAATCAGACTTACAATAATCATACAGCTAGTAGTTCCTCTGGGTAACCAAGCAGGTCCAAGTCCAATTCGTAGTTCCATATTATGTGTCGGAGTTGGTGTTCTGTGGTTGCTGCTGGCGCAGGACAGGTGTCATCGCTCAGCGCATGCGTCGCCGCCATTGTTGTTATGTTGTTTACTTCTGTTGTTCTGTTGTTGCTGGTCGATGTGAACAGTGAATTAATTAGTAAATGTGCAAAGTGAACTGGCGATGGGGATAATAAGCCGAGGATTGTTCTTACACTTTATGTACAGTAAGTTCGTAATTATAAAGTCTTTCTCAATGTGGTTCAAAATAGTGCTTCTCAGATTCGCCCATGATGCAAAGTCGGAGTTGGTACTGGTGGTGAAAGCACTATGACGGCCCCATCATTCAGATGTTGATGTTCTAATTTCCCATGGTGGAGTCGGCGTCCGGGACTGACGCAATAGGTGGCCTGGCTAATAGGTGGAGCGTCGGCGTCGACGTCGGCTCAGGCAGATGACTTACAGGTGGGTAGTCCAGGTAGTTCTAACCATTTGATTCCAGTGAAATTTCTCCCATATTCTCCTGTTTTCCTGGCGAGTTTTCTTCGAGAAACTGTGTTTCCCATTTCCATAGACGGTTAAATAATGAACGGTAAAACAATAATGTCTGATTCGGAATGAAAACGGTGTAATGGGTTGGACCCATTGGAATCATAAACGGATTTAACAGTTTGAATTAGAAATAACCTTGTTTCATTCAACGGTAACAGTTCAGACAACTATATTTAGTTTCAGTCATGCAGAAAACGAAAACAAATATTCATTAAAAGTTTTAATACAATATTTCAGATAGTTTACCCAATTTGTTGTCGTTTTCAGGTAGAGAAAGAATTAAGATCAGACAAAATTACCAGGTACTGTTATGAAACTGTTATTATCATGTAGTAGGTTATTTTGAACGGTTTTCAGGTAGTAGTTGGATGGAAAATAAAACGGTTGGTTGGAAATGACAGTATAATGGTACATAATACTAATTTTTACGGTTTTCTTCTTCTTGACTTACGGTTTTCTTCTATACAGGTTGCAGCGAGCTTCGTGTATCTGGGGCAGGCACGGAGAGCCAACTCCCTGCTGGTGGGAAGTCTCACTCTTCTGGAACCCCTGTGAGCCGGTTGCACCTGTTGGATTCTCGAAGCGGTCCCTCTTGGTCTGGACTGGGACGGAAGATTACGTTGAACAGCCACCTCCCTCTGGTAGGTGTGACAGGGACAGTTCCGGGTGAGGGTGCCTAGCAAACCACAACGGCTACAAAACAGTAACGGTGTTCCTGTGCAGTTGGCTCTGCTGTGTTCTCCTTGGCCACATTTCCAGCACATGCCAGGACGGAGTTCCAGGTACACATTGTGGCCCATGGTACCAACAGTACGGACTCTGGAAGGTAAGTTAATTCGGGGCTTTTTGGGAGTGAGAGGACGGGATTTTAGATTATTACCTCTAGGTTTTTCCCAGGTGTCCACTTCCATAGGAACTGCTCCACGGTTTGATGTGGCGGTTTCCCCATCTTTGCTCATGCCGGACGGTTCACCCTGGTGGTGTTGCCCAGAAGTAGACGGTGAACCAGCTTGTTTGGCGGTTCCCAACGGCAGTGGAACTGTGTCGGCAGGAGGGGCACATTCATCTAGTTTCTTCTGTTGTTCACAGGTCAGGTCTAGCAGATGTTCACTGGCGAGATGCACTTCAGGGGTTGGTTCGTTGACAGGAGTCGGTTTGGAGATCAGTCGGCCTTCTAGATAGCATTCTGCGGTTTTCAGATTAATGCTGAAGTTGTAGTTTGACAGTGTGTCCATTCCCAGTATGACGTCCACTGGTAGGTCAGGAATTAGTAGGAATGTTAAGTCTGCCAGGGTATAATTGTCTATCCTGACTAGAGTGGTGTAGCGTTTAGGTGTGACGGTGGTTTTACCATTGGCTATCACTACAAAGTTATTGATCATAGGCTCTCCTTTTATTCCTCTCTCTTCCAAGTGCCTGGCCACTTTCTGGCTGCAGAAGCTCTTCGTGGCTCCGGTATCTATTAGTGCTCTGAAACATTTACTAACTACATGAATGTCTATTAACGGACGATTTTCATTACAGACGGACGGTGACAGTGGAGTCAATGTCCCCAGAGATATGGCCGACCCCAATTCCATACCTCCATTTCTCGAACACGGACAGTCTCGGGAGAGAATATTCCCCCTCTGGCACCTGGAACAGAACAGTTTCGGCGGTCTGCGACACTCTTGGCGCATGTGGCCGTATCCACCACAGCGGAAACATTGAGTCTGGTAAGAGACCCTCAAATTTCTTTCTTTCTGTCGGTCGGTCCGGTCCGGAGTTACAGAGGTCTCAGTCCGGTTGTCGGTGTCCAGCAAGCAATTGGCCTGATAGCGGTTTCGCTGCTGTGTGTTGTAGGTCAGGTGCGGTTCATCAATGAGGCCCGGTTTGGAGGGTGGCCTGGTGTATTGGTTCATCTGCCATTGAACCAGTTCAAACACTTTTCCCTTCTGTAGGAGCTCATCATAAGTCCTAGTTTCTTGGAAGGCCAGGGCTTGTTGCAGAGACGGTAGTAACCTCTGTCTAATCAGACGGATCTGTTCCTCTTCGGACGGTCGGTTGCAGGATAATTTCTGGAACAGATTCTGCATTCTTGTAACATAGAGCAGAAATTTCTCATCCGGGCCCTGCGTTCGCCTTTTTATTTCCTCCAACAGGTTTTCTTCGTGATTCACCGGTAGGAAAGCGTCTTTCAATTGGAATTTGAAGTCGTCCCAGTTTTGAAACGTTCCTCTACGGGGGATGAACCAATCCCGGGCGTCTTTCCTCAGGAGTTCGTATACAGAGTCGAACACCTGTCCTAGTGGTACTTTGCGTGACTCAGCCAGTCTTTCCACCTCATCGATGAAATCGGTGACACTTTTGGTACCATCAAATGAAATTGTCCATTTGTACAGGGGAACAGACGGTGTTGATGTAAATCGGGCTTCAGGCTCAGGTCGGTAATTGCCTTGTGCCAACGGTCTGAGGGGGTTTCTTGGCGGTATATTTGCCGGAAAAGATATCTCCTGTAGTATTTCTCTGCATGTCCTTCTGGTGTCATTTATAACTCGATCTAATATAGATTTTCTTTCAGGTGTGTGAGCTCGTGAGACTGCACCAGTGGACGGTGGACGGATGTCTTCCCCGATGTCAACAAGCGATGGTTGGACTCCTGCTGCTCGCTGGGGCTGAATAGGGGACACCCCAGGGGAAGGCGGGACCTCCAGGTCCAAGAGAGATCTCCCTCTTGCTGCGAAGACGGTTGTTGAAGGCTGCCCTTATGAACTTCCTGCAACGCATCCAAGGCTCTGGCTGTAGCTCCTTTCAGCTGACTGACCAATTGTGATTGTGATTCATCAGTGGTGTCAATAAAGTTCAATCTTCCTTGAACGTGTTTTAGCCTTGTGAAAATGCGCGAATATTCGTTATCTGCATTGTCGTGGTTGAAGTGTTGAATTGATTCAACTAAATCGGTCAGTTTATTCTGGCATATCTCTATATCCAAGGTAGGATCCATCCATGTCACAGATTGTAACGTTGTATCTGATTGAATGACCCGGTGTAGTAAATTTCGCTTAGGCATCACTGTGCCTGGTATTGTTTGTCCTCTGAGTTGAAGTTCGTAGGTTAACTCATCACTCAATAGCCGATTCACATCCATGTTCACTATTCGCGGTTAAGTCTTTCTACGTAAGGTTCGGTTAAAAGTATATACAGTTCCCGGTTATATCACTCACGAACTATCAACTATTTGTTCACTCGCACAGACTTCAACGAAGTCCCGTCACAAGTTAGCCGAATATTGTTTAAATTGTCCCCAGAGACAACGCACTACGTGTAGCTGTAAAGGAATTATCAAAAAAGAAAAGTAGCCAGTATACAAGTAATCAATCAGCAATCAAATAGAATAGCATAAATGAAACAGATAGGTCAAGTCCAGATAAATTCAAAGTCCAACAACAACAGAATATTATATACCAAGGTCTTATTAACAGCAATGTTCAAATAATTTCAGAGTATATTGGCGTGCGGTGTCAGGTTAAATAGCAATTATAAAATATAACAGTGTTAAGGTATACCAGAAAATAGTCCACTGCTAAAAAATGCACCAAAAGTCAAACAGTTTAAGATAATTTCAGAGTATTTTGGTGTACGGTGTCAGGTTAAATAGCAATCAGAAAATATAACAATAGCAATATAGTCCACTGCTAAAATGCACCAAAATTCAAACAGTTTACAAATGTCAGGTTTAAAACGACGCACTTGGGTAATAATCAGGTATCACTAAAATAGCAAAAGTTCATAAACCGTTGACCGAGAAATTCACTGTCCCAGCGGTTCAGTTCAATCGCACAGATAATAGTCAAAATATAAATATCGTAACAGTTAACAGATTAACCAGCAGGAATAAAACACCAAGTCTTTTATTTCATTCACCAATAAATGGTCAGGTCAATGGAAAATGTTCAGTCTCAAGCACAAACTACAAATCCACCTACCTCGGAATAATCCTGTAACTGCACAATTCGGTTGTACCATTCAATTGTACAATTCAATTTCCTGTAACTGCACCTGTATTGAAATCAAAGCAAGAAAAGAAAAAAAAAGTCCAACAATATCAAAAACAAGTTCAACACTGTTCAGAAATAAAACACCATCAGAAAAAGAATTCAAGATTTCATATCAGTTTAATAAATTGCAATAAATAAAACTCAAAACTATTTATTTCACACAGGTTTCAAGGAGGGAAAGGTCAAAAATAACGGATTTAAAAGTTTTCAGCGGTCAAAAAATAAAAACTCAGAATATTGTCTTTACTTCACCAATGAATAAATCGAATCACTCTCAGATGGTATAAACTGCACAGTATCAAATCGGGGCGCAAAATATTTCACTGAAACTCCATTTCTGACGGTCCCTGCTCGGGCGCCATTTTTGTAACGTGGTTTTCTCGGCGAAACTTACCTCGAGCGCCAGCTATTCTTTTTTCTAATAAGGGAGAATAGCAAACCTACCAGGGCAGCTGCTAGTCAGAGACAGAGTTCGTCGTTATCTAAGATAGTAGCGATAACAGAGAAAATCAGAAATAGAGCAAATTTACACAGTTTATTCAGATAGCGAAAAATAGTTATACAAAAAAAATGTACAGTGAAATAAGACGCTATATGAAATCAATACACAATATAAATTGGTCAGTTTTGTCTGACTGCGAGCACTTTCAAGAGAAACAAAGATTTTCCCGGTACGAGTCAGCCAGAATAGAAAGTAAGTTAATTTAAACGGTTAATTCAAATATATATGATAAAATCAGGAAAACAGGAATAAAAGGGGTCAGTATAAGAGTGCACTTGTCCGATATTCTTTCAGTCCTAGAATTCACCACGTTGTCTACCACTCTGCTTGTTTCTCGTATAAACAGGTTGGGGTTTGGCCAGGTGAAATTAGAGGGTTAAACAGGATATGTCGAACTTGCTAGGTTAGCAGTGGTTCGGCTATGCCGTTAGTCTGCCCATGGGAATACTCGCCATGAGGGACAGACTAACTACAGGCCCTAAGGATCAGGACAGAGCAGGATTGTTATTCGGTTGAACGTACTATAACATTGGTTTGTATCAGCCCTCCGGTCTGACCATGGCCTGGACAGACTAACTACAGGCACCGGTTATACGGACAAACGTACTATAGCAGGCACCTGGACAAACTAGGAAAGGTATTGTTAAGGAATCTGAGGAACAGCTATTTAGGTAGACTCAACGAGGAATAAAAAAATAGGACTGCAATAAATCGGTTCGGTACTTACAATTCAAATGCACTTGTACTCACTTTAAAGAAAACGCGAAAATCTAGAAGCTTGGAAAAAATTTGGAAAAGTATAGGTCAACGAAAAATTCGGAACTAATTTATTAAAAAGGTATACTTCTGAAGCAGAAAATATTCGGAACTGATTAATTAAGGTATGCGTCTAAAACAGAAAATAATTTGGAACTAATTTAACTCAAGCAAAACTGATTCGGAACTAATTACTGATGTAGGGAAACCCCGCCTTTATAATCTTCCGGGGGGGGGTGGAAAAGGTAGGCGCAGAAACGTTAAAATTTTCAGGAGAGTACCTCGGTAAAAACATCTTAAAACTGGCTTATCGTACGTATGTGCAAAAAACGGCGTTATCGGCGATCGGCATTGTTCTTGCGGACGGTTCTACGATGTTTTCTGTATGAAAAACAAAATCAATCGCTAAATGTTCGGTTTTTTCGATTGTTTTGAATTAATTCTGAACGGAATAAAAATTCACGAATTTAAAATGAAAACTCGGATAAATTAAATGAAGACTACGGTTTTTCCTGATTGTTGTGAATTAATTCTGAACGGAATAAAAATTCCCGAATTTAAATTATTTTAAAATGAAGATCAATTACTCAGTAGCCCAGTTATAAAATTGAACTTCATTACACCATATATGTATTAATATTTGTAGATGACATTTTGATTACAGGGTCTTGCTTAGAGGAAATCAATAAATTAAAATTAAGTTTACAAATGTCATTCAAAATGAAAGATTTGGGATTGTTGGATTATTTTTTGGGTATATCTGTTGAACAAGATCACAAAGATGGAAAAATTGTATTGAATCAAAAACACTATCTTTATAATGTTCTTTCAAAATTTGGTATGATAAACTGTAATCCTGTCAGTACGCCGATGGATTGCAATTTTAATTACGACTGTTTGAAGTTTGAAAAATCAGAGAGTCCTGACATAGAAAATAAATGTAGACAAATTATTGGCTGTATAATGTATGCCATGTTAGGAACCAGGCCAGATTTGTGTTCAAGCATTAGCTTATTATCTAGATACCAAAACTGTGCTAGTGAAGGGTTGTTAATTGCATTGAAGAGAGTATTAAGATACATAAAAGGGTCAATTGAACTGAAATTAGTATACTGTAAGAAAAATGAAAATATATTAACAGGCTATGCTGATGCGGATTGGGGTGGCGATACTACTGATAGAAGATCAACAAGTGGTTTTTGTCTTTATGTGTTTGGAAATATAGTATCTTGGAATTCAAAGAAACAAAGTACTGTCGCCATGTCAACTACTGAGGCTGAAATTATAGCTCTGAGTTTATGTATTAGTGAAGCATGCTGGCTAAGAAATATGTTTTTAGAGTTAAAATTTGAAAAAGATTTGAAGGTCAACATTTATGAAGATAATCAATCTGCAATTCGTTCATGCAGTTCTCATGAACAGTTGAAAAGAGTTAAACATTTAGATATTAAATATCATTTTACAAAAGAAAAGATTGCTGAAGGTATTATAGAGCTAAAATATGTTCCTAGTTGTGAGCAAATTGCAGATATATTTACCAAGCCCTTGAATAGAGTAATATTTGAAAAGTTGAGAAGTGCTTTGTTATACTAATTAGTAATTTCTTATTATCCGCTGTTTTTTGTTTTTTTTTTTGTGGGAATCTTTTGATTGAGAGGGGGTATGTTGTTGCAATCAAAAATAATAAATAAGAACAAGAAAAATATTGTTGGGAACACTGATCAGCTGTCATATGTCAGTGTTCTTGATTATGCGCAGTAGTAGTTTTGCAGTTGTACGTTAGAAGTTACAAGGTTAACATAGTGAGTAGCAGCCATTATTGTGTAAAAGCAATCTGTGTAACCGATTCTTAATTGTGCGAATAAAACATTAAATTGTTTCCTAGCTTTATTACTGTTGCTTTCAAAGGCTTCCACCATATTATAAATCTTTTTCAAAATGTTATCTTAACTAATATTATAAAGAGGAAAGATTTGTATGTTTGTGGGTTTGTGGATTTGTGGGTTTGTGGCGTTGATATGAGATAACTCATAAGCTACTGGACTGATTTCAATAATTCTTTCACCCTCAGAATGCTACATGATCCTTGAGTAACATAGGCTATACTTTTCACCCGAGAAAATTGAGGAAACCTACTATAACTTCAATGATAATAATTTTGAGTACCAAAATCAGCTATTTTCAGGTGCGCTGCGAAAACCGTAAGACGTACGTGGAAACAATGTATGACGGAAATGTACCTCTTTAATAGTTCTCCAAAAAAGTCCGCGTTAGCATTAATCTATCTTTCCAGGTTTACTCGGTATCACCTTTTAAAGTTTTCCGAAAGTTTCTCAAAATTATGCCTCATTTGGGAGTATTTTTTTATGAATACGCTATTGATCTTTATCCCATTAAATACGTCCTTCATACCCAGTATTCAATATAGAACGAAATTGCCTTTTACATCATTCAATTATGATGAATACATCAAAAGATATGGGAGGTTGAAGATGAAATCGCAACAAAATCGAATTGCGTCTCCGAGCACGATACACAAACGCCGGTATGCCGACGCGCTTCGAGATGTGACGTCACTGCGGAGAATTTCCATTGCATTTGCGGGATGGAAGTGTTAGAACTCGAGGGAATGATTGGAAATTGGAATAATGCAATAAATCGAAAGTTTCATTGAAAATGCAATCAACTAACTATTTCAAATGAAATTTCTTCGATGTCTTTGTTTCTTGATCCTAGAATATATCAATGAAGTTGTATAAATATGGATGTTAGTGCTAAGTATTTACGAGTATTTGTTAATAGAGAATAAATTTTTCAAGTTTCATTCAAAAACATCGAATAAATGAAAATATTTTTTTCATGTTCAGGAAATTTCTATGAATGTCATTTATTATTCGTGAATTTGGAAAGTTTTTTGGCCATTTTTTTCTTCATATTCTGAAAACTGATCTTCTAATTCAGATCCCGGTGTCTTAAGTTGGTACGGATTCTGCTCAAAACGGTAGGTTTTAGAAAAAAGTGGTCAATAGGGCGTTTGTAGAGAATTAATTAACCTATAAAATGAGGTATCAATCGTCCTGATCGAATGAGCACAGACCGATTTATTTTCATTAGAAGATGAAAAAATGTAATTTTCCATCTCCTCTCAAGTTTATTCGAGATATTTTCAAAACGATAGGTTATAGAAAAAAGTGGTCAATAGGGCGTTTGTAGAGAACTGATCTATATCTTTACTAATATTATACTTATACTTATGTTATAAAGAGGAAAGATTTGTATGTTTGTGGGTTTGATACGAGTTAACTCATAAGCTACTAGAGATTTCAATAATTATTTTACCCTTAGAATGCTACACTATCCCTGAGTAACATAGGCTATACTTTTCACCCGAGAGAATTGAGGAAACCTACTATAACTTCAATGATAATAAATATGAGTACCAAAATCAGCCATGATCAGCTATTTTCAGGTGCGCTGCAAAAACCGTAAGAAGTACATGGAAATCCGAATGTTTCTCAAAATTATGCATTATTTGGGAGTATTTTTTTATGAATACGCTATTGATCCCTATCCAATTAAATACGTCGTTCATACCCAGTATTTAATTTAGAACGAAATTGCCTTTTACATCATTCAATTATGATGAATACATCGAAAGATATGGCAGGTTGAAGATGAAATCGCACCAAAATTGGGTGGGTAGGAGAAGGTACCGTAGTGTGAGGAATGTTTTGTATGAATGTATTTTGGATTGCCTATGCCCGTATGTTTATGACCAATAATCAGATCGACAGATGGCCCTGAAGTCGTTATTCAGGTTATTCATCTACTCTGCAACTAAACGGCTCGATCGAATTGTATGAATTTTTGTGTATACAGAACAACGTCTGTTGGGTCTGCTAGTATCTGAATATAAGCACTCAAAATTCAATCATCGAAAAAGTACTTGGGATTAAGTTATATATTTTTGTATAACAAAAGGTGTTTCAAAAGTAAATCAACCGAATGAAGGATAAAAAACGAAAAAAGGAGAATAAAATGCAATAAGGTAATTTCAAAAATTGAATATATTTAAATTCTTCTCAATATACAAACGTATTCATCACAGTTTTCAATAAATCAGAATAACAATGCATTTGTGAAATAGAATATATGGAAATGTGAGATAGAAGGAATAATAATATAACTATAAAAATAGATATTTTACAAAACAATCATTGTCATCATTACAAAAATGCATAAGCACCAAATTAAAGATCCAATTATCTACATAAAATACTGTATTTACATAACTCAGAGGATTTATATCCATACAAACATTGAGTTTATGACATGTTGACAAAAATATTTTTGAAATTATCTCATAACAGTGATAAAATAATTCAGTGCAAATAAAAAACTCAACTACTCAAATAAGTCAAATCTTCCTCAAAATGTCTAAATACGGTTCAATATAATTCATTTCTAAACAAAGACAGAAACGTCCTGCTTCCACCTGAACAACAATCGCGCAGATAAGGAACTACAGGTCTACTTCGAAGACAACCCGCATCCAAAATATCTCGAAATTACCCTCGACAGAACGCTAACCTATAGGAAACATCTAGAAAACACTGCTGCTAAGCTGCGAACAAGAAACAATATCCTACACAAGCTTTGTGGAACTTCATGGGGATCTACTGCCGACACCCTACGTATCTCGGCAATCGGATTAGTCTACTCAGCTGCAGAATATGGCGCCCCGGTCTGGCTTAACAGCGCACACACGCACAATGTTGACGTACAGCTAAACGCAACGATGAGGACCATTAGCGGCACACTAAAATCGACCCCCACCTCATGGCTACCTGTTCTGAGCCACATACCACCGCCAGACCTCCGACGCAAATCTGCTCTCGTCCGAGAATTTGAAAGAATTCAAGACAACCTCCAGCTGCTCATACACCAAGACCTAGCCAGAAGAAGACTGCGCTCCAGAAGACTTTCTATGAGAACTGCAAGGGATTCGGGGACATCCCATTTCAAACTTACAGACCTCTAGGAACAGGAATGGAGAGATGCCTGCCCAATCCAATGCCAGAATCTTCCATGTATAAAACAAAAGCCACCTGCTTACGAACAGCCCCCCAAAATATGGACATCCATCAACAGAATACGTACCGGACACGGAAGGTGCGCAGACTCGCTCTACAGGTGGACAAAACACCAACTGCAAGATGTGACTGCGGGGCGGCCAGACAAACTGTTCACCACATCATCACCGAATGGCAGAACAGGGCCTACAGAGGTGACTTCAATGATTTCCTGATGGCGACCGACGGAGCGATTGATTACATTCGCCAACTAGATCTTAGCCTATGACTCATTCCTTGTTTATTATACATGTGTTATTATGCCATACGATACATAAATAATTTCTAAACATAATCGTTGACCGTAACAATTTTGAGCTTTCTTCCGTATCCTATCTGTTTCTTCTGAAAGTATAAACCTATTTATAAAAGTTAGATGATGAACTGAATATCTCAAAATTTTATATTTGTATAGTTGAATACTTTCTGTTGTATATATTCATCTGCTGAATTTTTATGAATGTGTAATGTAGATAACAGGTTTAGCAGCAGTTCAAGTAATACTCTTTTTTCTTCACTGATAGTTAACTTAGCAAACATCAAAGGTCATTGGTGACAATTGTGTTCCATCTTATGTAAATTTTCAACCGTCCTTCATTCACCATGTCGTATCTGAAATAGAACAATTATGTTTTATAGCGGTTGAATCAATATGGAAATAAACACAGTGACCCTCTCTCAAGGTTATATAGAAAACTGAAAAATAATTGAGGTTTGTTCAGTCAAAAATGATAGTAGTGCCATCCATATCTCAAAATAAAAATTATACACATCTCTTAAGACTTTGCCGAAACTACTGGCAACATTGCAACGAAATTTCATAAGATTATGTTTGCGAAGCTGTGATGTATACGAACGATATACATTAATAGAATGTGACTTTTATTTGTTTAGAATGTGAAATACACTTTCTGTTCTTATCATAAATATGGTATAATATATGCTTTTTTTGATGTTCATTTGATTCAGTATGTATTTGGTCGTTAAGAAATAAAGATATGTAAAATAGTGTGTTGGTTTAATATATCGAGAACATTACAGTGGCGACGAGGATAACGTCATCGATAGTTTACAAGTTACTGAAATTTTCTTTACGGTAGTAGTTGAAATGGCAGGCATAGGTCATTTACGGGAGTTCAATGTTAGTGTTTCTGACTGGACAATCTACAAAGTGCAGTTAACGAACTACTTCGCAGCAAACAACATAACCGATCCCGCAATAAAAAGGGCAATATTTCTAAACTGTTGCAGCGAAAGCAGTTTTCAGCTTTTGAACAGTTTTTGTATCCCGGATACTCCACAAGATAAAGACTTCAATAATTTACTGAAGTACTTCGATACATACTTCGCTCCGGCGAAATTAGTTTTTCCAGAAAGACAGAAATTCTATAATTGTTCTAAAGCCAAAGAAGAATCTGTTCAAGAATTGGCTGCTCGTGTTAGACAACTGGCTTCTAGATGCAATTTCAAAACGGCCGAATTATCCACCATTTTGAGAGATAAATTCATAATGGGGTTTCAAAAGGGGCCTATAATGGACAGGCTATTCGAAGAAGACGAAACAAAACTCACTTTTGAAATGGCAATTGAAGTAGCATGCAGAAAAGAGGCTACATGCAAGACTGAAGTGGCTTTTGGAAATGTGAAGAAAGAGGAGATGGAGATGTACTATTCGAAGACGAAATTTGGACCTGAATTTCCTGAGAAGAAATCGAAGCATGGTTATGAAAGAAAACTTTTCGAGAAGAAACGGACAACGGAATGTGATGTGTGCGGTAAAGTTCACTATGGTTTGTGCAGGTATCGAAATTTTATTTGCAATCTATGTGGAATTAAAGGTCATTTGGCGAAAAGGTGTTCAAAAGTAAATTCAGCTAAAAATCATTTTTTGAATTTGGAGGATAATACAACGGAATCACATGATCAGTCAATGAATTTTGACATTGATAACGACCTAGAAAATCAACTTTTTCATTTGAATACCTCAAATGTAGACCCCATTTTTGTTGATGTATTTGTTAATAATGTTCCTGTGAAATTTGAGTTAGATACCGGTGCCGGTGCGTCTGTAATTTCTGAGAGGTTCAGAGCGGATTTTTGTTCAAACTTACCATTGCTTTCATGTACAGAAATATTTCAAACTTATGATGGCAAGAAAATTCATCCCTTGGAAAAAATCGATGTTTGTATTGGATACAGAGGTAGGTTGGAAAATTTGTTTTTGTATGTCGTAGAAAATGGGGGACCACCCCTATTAGGTCGAGATTTTCTCAACAAATTTTCTTTAGGCATAAATAAGATGGAAGTTTCAGATAACCGGATGTATATCGAAAATTTTCATAGGGAATTTCCAAATGTTTTCACGAATAAATTGGGATTATTTAATAAAGGAAAAATTCATTTGAAACTTAAAGAGGGTTCTATACCGAAATTTTTTAAGCCTAGACCAATAGCTTTTGCTCTGAAAGAAAAAGTGGAAAAGGAGATAGATAGATTGGTTGAAGAAAATATACTAACATCTGTTGATTATAGCGATTATGCTACTCCCATTGTGCCTGTGTTGAAAAGTAATAGGTCAGTTAGAATATGTGGAGACTATAGTGTTACTTTAAATCCAAATTTGGAAATTGATAAATTTGCTTTGCCCAGAATAGAAGAACTGTTCACTAAATTGCAGGGTGGTACTAATTTTACCAAAATAGATTTGTCTAGTGCATTTCAGCAGGTCGAATTAGATGATGAAAGTAAAAAACTCACCACCATCAGTACTCATAGGGGTTTGTTTTTTTATAATAGGTTACCGTTTGGCATTCATTCTGGTCCTTCGAAATTTCAAAAAATTATGGAAAAAGTGCTGGTGGGTTTTGAAGGAGTGAAATATTTTCAAGACGATATATTAATTTCGAGTAAAGATATTAAAGAACACATCGATAAAGTTCGAAGTGTTCTCCATAAGATGTCCGAATGTGGTTTAACAGTTGAGAAAAGTAAGTGTGATTTTTTTAAACCTAGTGTCGCCTATGTTGGATATATTATAGATAAAAACGGTTTGCATAAGAGTAAAGAGAAAATTGATGCCATTCTGAAGGTGCCATATCCTCAAAATGTGACGCAATTGAAGTCCTTTTTAGGAATGGTCAATTATTATAACCGTTTTATACCAAATGCTTCATCATTACTCAAACCACTTTATAAATTGTTACAGAAAAATAGTTCATGGAAGTTTGATACTGCTTGTGTACATAGTTTTGAGACTGTCAAAAGAGTTCTTGGTTCAGAAACCATTTTAGTTCATTTTAATAGTCAACAAACTGTTCATTTATTTGTTGACGCTTCTCAATATGGTTTAGGTGCAGTCATAATGCATATTATTGAAGGTAGTTTTAGACCGATAGCATACGCTTCTAGGACTCTATCACAAAGTGAGTTGAAATATTCACAGATTGAAAAGGAAGCTGCTGCAATAATTTTTGGTGTAAAAAAATTTATTCAGTACCTTTATTGTAAAAATTCATATTACATACTGACCACAAACCTTTGGTAACAATTTTTGGCCCCAAAAAAGGAATACCAGTTTATGCAGCAAATCGACTTCAGCGCTGGGCTCTTATATTATCAAATTTTCAATATGAAATTGAATTCACGAAGTCCAAAGAAAATTTAGCTGATTGCTTCTCTCGATTGCCAATTAAAGATGATGAAAATGATGATAAAAGTAACACATTATTAATAAGTTTCATCCAAAACAATGGGGAAATACCCATCGAATTCAATTTAATATCGAAGCACACATTAGATGATGCGCTTTTACGTAAAGTAATTTTTTTACAAAGAACGGTTGGCCGAATAAAATAACATCGGATTTAAAATAATTTTATGTCAATAGAAACTATTTGAACATTGTAAACGGTTGTTTAATGCACGGTAATAGAGTGGTAGTCCCAAAAAATTACAAGGAATGGTATTAAAAGTCTTGCATAAGTCCCATATGGGGATGGTAAAAACAAAAGGTATTGCACGTTCGTATGTTTGGTGGCCGGAATTGAATAATGATATACAAGTTTCGGTAAAGTCGTGTGAGGCATGTTTAAAATATAGAAATGCCCCACCAAAGGCATCCCTTGAGGTATGGAAATGTCCAAACGGCCCATGGGAACGTGTCCATGTCGATTATTTGGGTCCATTTCAGGGTAAAAACATATTTGTTCTTGTGGATTCATATTCAAAATGGGTCGAGTCATTTATAGTAGGACATCCAAGCAGTCTCATCACAATTAAACTTCTTAGAAGCATATTTGCGATATTTGGTTTTCCTTTAACATTAGTATCAGATAATGCAACCTATTTTTCTTCACGGGAGTTTACAGAATACTTGAATCGAAATGGAATTAAATTAAAACAAGGACCTCCGTATCATCCTGCTACTAATGGACAGGCTGAAAACTCAGTTAAAAATATTAAGTTGTCACTATTAAAAGCTCTAGAAGGTAAAATGGGAGACAGCAATTTAAGTTCATTTTTAGAAAATTTTCTGTTCGATTATAGATGTTTTCCGCATTGTACCACTGGTAAATCCCCTGCTGAACTTTTGTTCGGAAGAAAATTGCGGCATTCACTTGATTTACTGTTACCTCCCACTAATGTAAATAGGAAGGTGGATGCCGAAATTTGCAAAAATATTGAACAAAAGCAAAGTTTACAAAAAAAATATTATAAGGGCACTAGAATTAGGAAATACGGTATAAATGAAATAGTTCTCGCAAGAGATTTTCGTGGTCTTAAATCAAAATGGATCAAGGGAATAATTAAGGAGAAGATTGGACCGCGAACTTACTTAATTTACATACCAGAACTGAACAAATATTGGCACCGGCATCTGAATCAAATATTAGATTTTAGCAATATCTCTATGGGAGATATCTCAGAAAATATAAAAGTAAATGTTTCAGAGAAAGATAGTATATCTAGTATAGAGAATTAAAGATTGGATGAGTTTTTTAAATCTCCTGATTTAAAAGAAAGGGAAGAGGTTAATGATGTTAAATCTAAGAGAATTAGGAGAAAACCAGATAGATTTTGCTTTTGAGCTTAAATTTTGATTATAATATATAACTTTTTGGGTTTTCAAGGATTTCGCTGTGTCGAAAATTTTAAGGGGAAGATATGTGATGTATACGAACGATATACATTAATAGAATGTGACTTTTATTTGTTTAGAATGTGAAAAACACTTTCTGTTCTTATCATAAATATGGTATAATATATGCTTTTTTTGATGTTCATTTGATTCAGTATGTATTTGGTCGTTAAGAAATAAAGATATGTAAAATAGTGTGTTGGTTTAATATATCGAGAACATTACAGAAGCTAATAGAGGCAATGAATTTGTTTTTATGTCTGACTCTCATATCTGTCTCATATATTCGTGAATAATTTCATGGCATTGTTGTCAGTAGTGTCGGTAAGATCTTACAAGATGTGTATAATTTTGTTTCTCTTCAAAGTCCTCTACTTTGAATACGGATGTGCTACGAATTTGTTCTACAAAACAAACCCCCATTATTTTATAAAACAACCTTAAAAACCACTATACATCAACGAATCAGAATTTTCACAACAAGCAGACAGGTCGATTTTCGACAGTTGTCAAGATCTGGGATTTAAAGCTTGTTTCTTAAAGCAATACCCTCATGATGGAACAGTATTTGTTGTAAGTTACCGCAAATAATAAAAGTGCTAGCCATCAGATTGCATGCAGCTATACATTTTTTTTTCAAATCACTTCGTACATGATGTAGCATTGCAGGAGTAACATTCTGCGAAAATTGGTGCTCTAAGGTCATCTAAATCTACAACTCTGTTTTTATAAACTTGTGATTTCGAGTGGCCGCAGAGGAAATACTAAGCGGTGTCAGTTCGGGCGATATCGCAGGCCAATCCACCGCAAACATGTCCCGTAAGCATTCTTTATTTTATCAATTTATCAAACAACGAATTCAATCCAAGGAAGTGAAAACACTTTAGACATCTCGAATAGTTCACAAAAAAGAAGGATTGAGTGCTTACCTAATGTTTCTTTTTCCAATCTGCTGATCACAGCAGGCTTTATTCTTGGCACTCCATTGGCACTTCTTCTCCCACGACCCGTTATGATGAGCAGCTGCTTTGATGCTTCACCTCTGCTGATCAATTGTTCGATATTGCTATCGATGAAGACATCCAAAGCAACCAAGGCTTCTTTTACGAACAGAGAGTGTAGAACAAGACTGTTCATATTTTGCAGCTGTTTTGAGTTCTCAATAAGGTAAACTGTGGCAGCTTTGTTGTTCGCTATGTCATGAAATTTAGCTTGTTGTTGAGCTAACTGTGAATAGAACATCGCGACTTCTTTTTGAGCCTTGCTGTGATATTCCTTGTCTTTCTTGTTTAGTTCCTTTTTCTTCTTAATATGGAACTCGGCTTCTTCCCTGTATAGTTCAGCTGCTTCTGCTTTTTCCTCCATGATCTAAAAAATCGAAGAGATATATTACGAAGTGTTCAGAATTTTGATTGAATTATGCATAAAATTTCATCGGCAACCGTTATACAGGGTGAATCCTGTTGAACTGTACATACTTCACACAGAGATAGAGGACACTTTGCTGGTTTCAAAAAGACTCCACATGGAAGGTCTCAAACGATTCGTTTGAATTATACAGGGTGATTTCCAGTTTTGGGTCATATTTTCAAAATGCTCTATTGGACGAACGAATAATCACAAATTCATCAAATTTGGTACGTAGGAGGACTGTATCAATTTCCATATAGCTGAATTAACAGATTATCAGTTTCCAGGACCGGACTCTATTTTTCTGATATTATCGGAATTTATGAAAAAAAACACCCTGTAGATGAAAAAGTCAATAAACCTGTCTCACGACAGTTCAAACTACACTAAAAACTCTACAATGAAGAGTAATAAAATTACGTGGCACACCTACAAGTTTAGAGAAAAAAAATATTGAATATGCGTACTCGCAGATACATTTTTTGGACGGGCCTAATTCACATGGAAAACCATACCGAAATGCATCAAAAGTTGAAGACAGGAGAATATTATCAGTTTAAATCCTCTCGATATTCAAATATTCCAATATTCAGGTAATTTTCGTCAGTTTCCAGGACCAGACTCTATTTTTCTGATATTATCGGAATTTATAAAGAAAATCACCCTGTAGATGAAAAAGTCAATAAACCTGTCATGGCAGTTCAAACTACACTAAATATTCTTCAATGAAGAGTAATAAAATCACGTGGCACACCTACAGATTCAGAGGAAAAAAATTGAATATGGGTACTCGGAGATAATTTTTTTGTACGGCCTAATTCACAAAAAAAACATACCCAAATGTATCGAAAGTTCAATATAAATGGTTGAGATCTTCTACGCATTCAAGTATTCCAATATTCAGGGACGGACTCCCATTTTAGATTGGGTTTTTCAATAGATGATAGGTCGAAAGATTCGCCCTGAATATGGAACACTCCAAAAAACTGTTACGGGAGACGGTCCTGGAAACTGATAATCTGTTGACTCAGCTGTATGGAGATTGATACAGTCCTCCTACGTACCAAATTTGATGAATTTGTGATTATTCGTTCGTCCAATAGAGCATTTTGAAAATATGACCCAAAACTGGAAATCACCCTGTATAATTCAAACGAATCGTTTGAGACCTTTCATGTGGGGTCTTTTTGAAACCAGCAAAGTGTCCTCTATCTCTGTGTGGAGTATGTACAGTTCAACAGGATTCACCCTGTATATGCAATCCTAGTCTTATCTAAAATTATTTCAGATTTTATGGAAGTATATTCCAACTTGGCTCGTCAAAAATATGCTGAAGTTACAATGCTAAGCACATTGCATTCATTCACAAATTATTCATTCAATCATGAATTATATTTACCGTTTCATTTGATCTCAATTTGTAAAATAATAACTTCAAGTTGAGATAAAGTTTTCTAAAATTTGAATATATCCAAAGTCGGAAAGAGTAACTAGTGGAAAATTCTAAAATTCTACGCACTTTTTGTTAAGTTTACAACGCGGACTAGGAGATAATTCTAACCATACAAATTTCTTTTATTCAGAATCGTCAAAATTACATTACTTACACACAGTTTCACAAAAGTGATATATGATTTATATACTCTGTACTGAGTGTTATTTATTATTTCAAGTATCATAATTACCTCATCAGTCTATTGGTAGTCATTTTGAGTATTCTTCATTCCACATATTGTCGAAGCACTCGAAGGCGGTTCCCTCAATTTCGTGTCTGGTGAAGAAACGGCACTTCCAATAGAACTTAAGAGATCATCTTCGGTCTGCTTGTAATCTTTGCCGTTAGCCTGATATATTTCTAGAATGGCACTCTGTTCGACTGTTGGAAAAGTTTCGTAAAGATTTTTCAGCGTAAGCTGAGTCGCAAAATCTTCAGTAGTCTCTAACTTGGGCAATTGCTTCCTATGCCTTTTCAACGTTGAGCCCTCGATCATCATTTCGAGGAACCCATCAGGGCGCGGTTCTTCGATTATTACGACTTTCTCGTTCAATTTTTTAGCAGAGGTTTCGTCCTCATCAATTGGATCGTCCGAAATGGGCTGCTGCTTCTTGTTTTGCTAATTTTTTTGGTATTTGAACGACAGGCTGCAAATTTTCGGGAAGGTTGTTCGAAGGATCCGAATTCATTTTCCAACTGTTTTACTAGAGCTTGACCCAAATTGAGTTGTAAATAACCGAATTGCAAATTAGAATTTCCTAACTTAAGGTCGGTATCTGATTCATAGTCAGACGTAGGGCTCTCCACATAAATGTCTTCACCTGACAGATTTTCTGGAATTTTACTTCCGCTCTTTTCAAGTGGAGACACGGCAGAACACTTTTTAGTGATACTTGTAGTTTCTGAATCGGTATCCCACGAAAACGAGAAGGGGAAATTAGTAGGTGAGGAAGGTGACATCGTTGGTTTCGATTCAACTTCCATTCTAATTTTTCGTAAACATAAGATTGTTTTCAAAGCTTGACTTCCAACATTTTCTCTATAAGGAGGAATTCGTCTTCGTTGCGAATTGCCATATCTAAATACCGTTGCATCTCCCACATACATTCATAGTGAAACTTAGTTGGGACTCGAACCGATGTAGGTATTGAATAGGAAAATATCACTGTTCTAAGGATATATATATATATATATATATATATATATATATATATATATATATATATATATATATATATTCATAAAGGGTCATTCTCACCTCCAAAATAGAAACTCAGGTTGCGCTGCCACCTCATATATAGGCATCTCACCTCCGAAACCGGAGGTGACAACGTTTTGCCTTGTTTTTCGCATTTTTGAGATCAGCAGAGTGCCAGGATTAACATATCAAAAGTTTTTGTGGAGGTCACATACAACCATTTTTGACTACCTCGCTATCTTTTAGTTCGAGTATATATCACCGGCGCTAGTGAGCTGCCTTATATATGAAGGAATAAACAGAGGAGAAAGAGACTGCGATACCACCTCTTTGAATGGCAACATTGCAATCCTCATTGCTCGGCCGTGTTACGGTCGTTAAATGACGTATGCATCATAAAAACAGAAACAGCTGCACTCTCGGGGTATTTTGATTCTTCAATATTTATTCCTTCGCCTTTTAGGATAGCTTCCGAACTTGTTCATGAAAAGTTGAAAACGAATGAGCTATCATATTACCCTGTAGTACTTATTATTTTATTTGGTACCAACTGTATTTAAAATGATGAAGTAGGTTGACTTTGAAATAATTTGTGACCAGGGGCCTATTGCAGCAAATACTTTGTAACTTTACTCTGAACTTTTCACTTTTCAAATGAATAATGTTCCAAGAAACGCATTCATAATTGGAAAGTGCAATGTGGAAACGCAAGCGGATAGTGAAAAACACTTCGCAGAAATTAAATTTTGTGAGGAATTTGTATCAGGATTTACGTCCATGTTATCAATAATAAAAATAATTTTCTCAGGAGTTTGTACTGTAATGTTTTTGGTTAAATTTCTTTAAATCTTCACTTACATTTCGGATCCAGTTGATCCTTCATCAAGGCTAAAAAAGTGGAAAAGTACATTTTAAAATTGCAGAGTTCGCCCTAGCTAGCTAGAACAGATACCCACCTCGAATTTTTATCAATACAACAAACATTATTTAAAATCCATCATTTTTGAAGGTGTTCTTCTAATTTTAATGTATTAATTTTCTTTATGTTTTTAATTGTGTGATCAACTTTTTAACGCTACAAGGAAATTCGTGCGTGAGTTGAACAAAAAGTTAGGTTGGAATTTCGAATAATTTTAGTTATTTTATATTTTCTCAAGTTTCGTGATCTACCACCAGGCGCCATCTGCATCACATGAACTAGAACATATAGAACGTGAACAAGTTTAAAATCAATCTACAAATCAAGATTATAGGAACACTAAACAATTAATTTGGCGATTAATACACAATAAAATAATATTTGATAAATCTTGAGTATATCCACCCCAGCTCACTTACCTATCAATGATATTGATATAAGTTTTATTTTTATTATGTATTATTCATGAAAGATACAGTCAGAATTTTTTTTACTTATCAGCCATAACTCAATGTTCCATCATTATTGTCAATCAAACTATCATAAATTCTGATTAGGTGTTGAGAATCCTCTCTGAAGTGAACAGTTTTATAGGTTGTGATATGAATAATTCCGCTTATTAACCTTCTGTTGTATTGCTGCTCTATGTCTGATATTGTAACCCCTTTAAAGTCAAACTTATGTCCCTCTGTGTGAGTGTGTGCCGTCAGTACTGTTTTTTGTGCATTGTCAAATTTATCCGAGTCATTAGTGTATTGTCTGATCCGTTCTTGAAGAAGTTGCTTTGTCTGACCTATGTAGCATTTTTGGCAATTACAACAGTCAATCTTATGGATCAGTTCCGATTGTTTCAAAAGAGGTGTTTTGTCCTTTAATTTGGTGTAAAACAATCTTTTATTATCAAATTTGTTATAGAAGGCAGCTGAACAATTATGTTCTCTGAAAGTTTTATTAATTTTATGACAGAATTGGAAAGTAGACTAACCTACAGAATTTTTTCGATGTGGTCTGTGATGATGTTATTAGTTGGTGTTATCTGTCTGTATTATCCTGAGTGTCAACATTTTATGCAGTAGTTGATCGTTTTGTTTTACGATAGCTATTGTTGCATGTTTCCACATAATGTATTGGGCAGTTATTACTTATCAGTATTTTTGTGACCTTTTATAGATTTTCAAAATGATATTCCTCATTACTTAACACTACTGCTCTATTTATTAAATTCATTGCAATGTTTTCCTTTTGTGTGGCACTGTGGTTGGATAAGTAGCTAATACATCCATTTGAATTTATGGGTTCTATCTACCAGTTCATGTTGAGTTTATTTTCATTTCTGGTTAAAACTTTGTCCAAGAAAGAAATGCTATTTTTTGTTTCTTTTTCTAAGGTAAATATAATGTTTTTGTGAAATGAGTTGAATACATCGAGAGTTTTTTCAATTTCGTTTTTGGGAACTAAGAGTAAGGTATCTTCAACATATAATTTCATCAGCGGAATTACGAAACAATCATGAGACTCAAAATCAAATAAAGCCTGCATTATCAAATTTGTGAAAGTGTTACTTCCCGGAGAGCCCATTGCTGTACCATCAATTTGTTTGTAATGATCATTGTTGAAAGAAAAATAACCATTGTTGATGCATAAGTTAGCCAAGGTTAAAAACTCATTTTCATTCGAATAAGTGAAGTTTTTTATGTACTGCCACTGTGATGCTATAGTCTATTTTAAAGCTAGGAGACTTGATGCTACTTACTACTGGTCTTAAGTTGATATTTCGTTTGTGAGTTTTCTTAGGAAATAAATTTCAGGTGTAACACTATTGTGAGAAATTAATGATTTATATTCTACTTCAGATATACTAGAGTTTGATTTCAGACTTTTCAAGAAATTATTAATTTCATCTTGTGTTTTTTTTAGTAGGATCAGATTTCAGGTTTTCATATGTTGATTCGTTATTTAACATTTTTTCGGTTTCAGCGATGTAACGCTTAACGAGAAAAACATTAATAAGATGGTCTTACCATTATCATAGTTTCTAATAATGATGTTCGGATGGTCTCTCACAAATTTTGATGTAGTCCTATAATATTTGTTCAGAGGATAATTTATTGGTTTGTTTGGTATTATAAAGTTGTTCAACTCCTACACATCTGTTCCTTATTGAATTTTTTTCTTCCTCGTTGTTGGTGATTGTGTGTGTGAAGTCTTCAATATCTTTGATCAACTTAAGTTTTGGCAACCGCTGTGGTACATGCTTTGGACCAAGTCCCAAGACGATCTTCACTTCTTCAGGTATAGTAAAAGTACCGAAGAAGGATTAACTGTTGACCAACTGTTGGGTTTTGGGGCCCATTATATGTACAAAGGAAATAAATGGCTTTTCTCTTTCAACTTTTTTAATTCAATCTATTGAAAACTACTGTCACTATCACAACTAGATCAAAGAGGGTTCCAACATACTCCGGCCTAAGGAATTCTCTCTTTCAAAAGCCTACCATATATTGATTTCCTCATGTCTGGCTGTCGAATGGACTGACATTCTTCATGGTCTTCTGAATTCTGAACAATTCAACATCATCATCCTGGCAGCATCGCCAGGTTTTGGGCCCCGTTATATATACAAAGGAAAGGAGTGACTTTTCTTTTTCAACTTTTTTCAATTCAATCCGTTGACAACCACTGTCACTAACACAACTAGATCAAAAAGGTTCCAACAAGTATAGTTGGATATGCGTTGGTCTGTGTTAGTAACTTTGAATGGTTGGTTTTGGTTTTCCACTAGTTTTTCAAATCTTTTGATGTTAGTCTTTTTAATTTTTTTATTATGTGTTCAAGAAATGTTTTTCGCTCATATTTTTAATGGTGTTCAATATGTTGGGACAAACTTTTTTTATTCCAAGATGTTCATTATTGTTCTCATTAGTATGGATTTTCGAAATTTTCTCATGCATCTTTATATATCTCGAAACAAGTGTTTCTACACTCATCGAGAACTAATTGTTTATTCTTTTTATTTGAAGTTGCTTCAATGTATTTATATTTGAGCGAATAAACTTGATTGATTGATTGATCTGTCAACCAAATGAGCATAAGGATGTTCTTCCAATTTTAAAGTATGAATTTTCCTAATGTTATTAATTATGTGATCAGGGAAAACTAGATCTACATCTCAGTAGAAAAGTGACTCTGTTTTTCACTGATTCTAACCTCCTATTGATCTCATTTTTGCAATGGAAACATATTTCATTACCATAGATCTCTTCAATTTGGCTAAATAATCCCCCAGGTGATCTGTATCAGGATTTTCGTCCATGTTATCAATAATAAAAACAATTTTTTCAGGAATTTAGATTTTAATATTTTGGGTTGAATTTCTTTAATTTACCAACGTTTCGGATCCAGTAAATCCTTTAGCAGGGCTAAAAAGTGATAACGTACAGTTTAAAATTGCAGAGTTCGCCCTGGCGAGCGAGAACAGGTATCCATCTCGAATTTATCTCAATCTAACAGACATTCTTTAAGATCTATCATTTTGGAAGGTGTTCTTCTAATTGTAATGTATTGATTTTCTTTGTGCTTTCAATTGTGTTATCAACTTTCTAACGCTACAAGGAAATTCTCTAATTTTAGAAGTACGTGCGTGTGTTGAACAAAAAGTTAGGTTGAAGTATCGAATAATGTTTAGTTATTTCATCTTTTCTCAAGTTTTGTGATCTGAGTAGGCATCCGAACCCACCCGCCCAGGCGCCATCTGCATCACATGAACTAGAACATATAGAACGCAAACAAGTTCAAATCAATCCACAAATCAAGATTATAGGGACACTAAACAATGAATTTGCCGATTAATACACAATAAAACAATATTTGATAAATCTTGAGTATATTCACCCCAGCTCACCAACCTTTCAATTATATTGATATTATTATTTATTTTTATCATGTATTTTTGATGAAAGATATAGTCAAAAAAAATTTTTTTTACCCATCAGTCATAACTCAAAGTTCCATCATTACAGGCTGACTCACAAAGAAGAGTACATAAATAATATATACACCATCCACACAGGGGAGATATTCAGCCAAAAATCAAATACCTATTTAAATTTGCCCCATCCTTTTGAAGATGGTATTCAGGCTGAATTTCGGTTTTCACTGAAATTTCGATTCATTATAACTTTTGAATGGCTAATAATACAGTATATTTGTGCTTGAAAGAATCCCTAGCGGGAATGTTTTCGGGTAGTTTTGATATCTTCCATTTTTTATCTTTCTTGGTGTGCTGAATCCGAATCTGAGGTTTGCTAACAAAATTTCGTGACCGAACATAGAAATAAATACAAAGAAAGATGAAAATCTCATTCTTGGTCAGTTTTTTGCTCATTTCTCGGAAACTATCAACTTTTCGTGATAAACCTTTCCATACAAAATGAAAGTACTGTTCTGGCTCAAATTATAGTTGAAAATGAGATATTTTCTATGACTCAATAAATGAAAAAAATTAAATTCTATGGTTCCGATGATGCGATCCTCTTGAAATTTTGAACATTCAGTATATCAGTCTCGATTCATAAAAAAAATTTCACTCGAATCGGATATCTTGTTATGGAAATAAAAAGATTCTTCTTTCAATATTCCAATTGAATTTTCTATGGTTCTGTTCACTCTTTGGTCACACAATTTTGCATGAAGCTTATTATGACCAACTTGCATATGGCCGCAACATTTCATTTCAGTGGGTTTCATTTTGTCTGAGATATTGAGGAACAAATATTTTGAATGACCATATTTTGTTTCATAAAACATGGCCATTCTAAATACTTATTCCTCAATATCTCAGACAAAACAAGACCAATCGAAATGAAATGTTGCGGCCAAATGCAAGATGCTCATAATAAGCCTTATTCAAAATTGTGTGACCATAGTGCGAACAGAACCATAGAAAATTCAATTGGAAAAATGAAAACAAGAATCTTTATATTTCCATAACAAGATATCTGATTTGAGTGAAACTCATTTTGTGAATCGAGATTGATATACTGAAAGTTCATGCAAAATTTCAAGAGAATCGCATCATCGAAATCATAGAATTCTTTTTTTTTTTCAATTTATATGTCATAGAAAATACCTCGTTTTCAACTATAATTTGAGCCAGAGCGGGTTGTCGCAGAACAAGTTGTGGCAGTACAATTTGTAGGAAATTTAATGTACTTTCATTTTGTATGGAAAGCTTTTTCACGAAAAGTTGATAGTTTCCCAGTAATAAGCAAAAAACTGACCAAGAATAAGATTTTTATTCTTTTTTTGTATTATTTTCTATGTTCCGTTACGAAATTTTGTTAGCAAACCTCAAATTCGGATTCAGCACCCCAAAAAGTATAAAACATGAAAGAAATCAAAACTACCCCAGAACTTTCCTGCAAGGGGTATTGTCCCGAAGATTCTTCATTTCAATTTATTCCGAATGAAAAATCATGTCCAGCTCCGAGAAAGTCACAATTTTTTTGGTTAAACAACTCCATTTATACACACCGTCGTCGATATTTCTTTTCGGACCTTCTTTCACTCCTACCGCAATATCCATTCACGAATAAAAAGTGACATTATCTGAGTTTGAAATTAGATTCGGCATTATGAACTCACAGTTGGAATTGATTTTTGTGATTTAATGGGAATTCGAAATGTGCAAAGTACTTCAGTTTTTATATACTCACATCCAACTGATTCTGGAGAGTTTCCTTCTGAAAACATTCTGATATATTTTCTTTTTTCCCGTTTATAACACTAGTAATGATCTCGTCTGGTTCTTTATTCCTTTGAAGACATGAAGAATAATGGCACTTCAATATAATAATTTTTGTGCATACCGAAGCTATGAACCAATGTTATGAGTGAATTTTTGGCTGCATGATGTCCATAGATGGCTCTCATTCGACGTCAGAGTTCATGAATCAGGTAAATCTAGGTTATTCTATACTTGGTAGAAATAACTACTGAATTTAGAAATAATAAATTTTACAATTTGAATTTACATCATCTAAGATTTAAGTAGTCACTATCATTTACCGAAAAAAACAAATGACAGTGTACTGGTTTCGCGGAAGACAAAGGCAACTGAAGTCATACAGTCTCAAGAACATGTTAAATTTAGGAGATACTTTAGTACTGAACTCCTCGAAAAAATCAGTTGAATCGGTCTAGTCGTTCAAATTTTGGGATGAATCGAAGGTTTTGGTGAAAACCGAAAATCACTATAAAAAGGCGAAGACGAGTTTTAATGGTAGTACACGTAAACGTCAACATAGTAAGAATACGTGGAAGAATTTCCATTGCAATTTATTATGGCATGAAATACTGGAAAAACATCGAACCCACATGGAAATAAACTAACTATAAAATAGCTCGTCGCCCTTCATTCCATATATAAATACTGCAGATTCGTAGTACATATTGCCCTCCTAGTTCTCGCTTAAATATGGCAACCCTGTCGGAGGATAGAAAGTATCACGCATAACCAATATACGCGGAGGTATGAGAGCCTTCTTTGTCTCATGAAATTTTTTTTTCTGAAATGTTTTCCCCTCTTTAGATGCCTTGATTCTATAGCTTCCCCTCAACATATATCAACAAAAAATTTTCTGCTCCGACCACCCCTTCACCCGGAGGTCAGGGCGCCTTCGGTACTACCCGGAGGTGACAGCGTATTACGAAGCAATATATATATATATATATATATATATATATATATATATATATATATATATATATATATATATATATATATATATATATATATATATATATATATATTCTTTTGAAATCAAGAGCTAACATAATACAATACATAAAACAAAAATAAAAATCCCTAACTGAGGTTGGTGCAAAACGGGGTAGCATACTATTTTTTCGTGTGATACCAGAGCTCAGTGAAAAACCCCAGTAGAAAAAACCCTGTCTCGCCGTTTCAACAAAAATAACACTTAAAAACTATTAGAATATTGAAGGTTTTCTTCTTTATTTAGTCCAAATGAACGATTACCCTTTCCAGGATGCCTTCGAAATTTTGAATCTGAAACGAAAAAATCAAAGCAGAAAAAAGAAACAGAAAAATTAAATGAATAAAACTCTATTAAATCGATTTAATATTAACAACCCAATTCAAAAACGACTCGGTAATTTCATGTACAGCTCTCAAGCCATCCTGAAATTTACATATTGGACAATTATTTATCAGGTGTTCAATTGTCTCCTCTGCTTCTCCGCATTCGCGACTAGGACTCTCAACTGAATTCCATTTGAAAAGCATACTATTGCAACGTCCATGACCTGTTCTTATACGATTAAGAACAGTCCATATATTCCTTGGAAGATCAAATCCAGGAAATTTATTCGAGGGATCAGTTATTAAATCTTTGTTCTGTATATTACATGAGTTCCACTCAGATTGCCAAATTGCTTTATCACTTTCATTTGAGTTCAGAAAATGATTTGACCAAAAAGGTTTTCGTGATTTTAATCGAGGAATGTTATTGTTTGGAATATAGGAGAGTATTGGATATGAATTTATCGAAGAATTGAATTTGTTCCAAATTTTCGAAGTAATGGCCTGCCTGCGGATATGTGGAGGATAATAATAATAATTTCGTTGCCGTAGTTCGTAGTTCATAATGTTTGGACATGCCAATTATTTAATTATGTTGACTCTAGAACTCAAAACCTTTTTTTTTTCATTATTTCAGAGGTTTGAACGAAACATTTGAATTTCTTAGAAACTTTAAAGGTTTTCACTCCCAGTCTCTGAAACATAAATACCTAATTAAAAAATGTTTGATTAAGGTGAAGTGCTCCTGCGAAAATCTTTGCACTTATTTGTCAGGAGCAAATTGGTCTTGAAAAAAATTGTTGCCTAACAGTAAAACTGAAAAATGAAACAAATTAAAAGGATATTGTAACGTTTCGGTGGCTATATCAGACACCTTCTTCAGACAAACTCGAAAATTCTTCAGAATTGTGTATTTTCTCATTTGTACAAATGCCAGGGTTCGTTCCCCGTAGAGGAATCCTTAGGGATTGGGAGGATTTCAAGACCCAACTGAAGGACGCATTCCTTCCGATTAATTACGAGGAAAATTTATTAGAGGAAATTAAGAAACTAATGCAAGGCCCTGATGAAAAACTTGTCCTGTATGTCACCCGAATGCAGAATTTGTTCCAGAAGCTGACTCATAACCGCCCCTCGGAGAGAGAACAAGTTCGCCTGATCAAACAGAGATTGATACCATCTCTACAACAGGCATTAACCTTCCAAGAGACAAACACCTACGACGAATTATTGCAGACAGGAAAAGTGTTCGAATTGGTTCGGTGGCAGATGAACCAATATACAAGGCCACCTTGTAGCCCTGGACCCTTGGAAGAACCTTGACTGTCATATAACCCACTCGACCAAAATTTTTGTCAATCTACCTGCAGTCGAAATATCGACCAGTTACAAACACCGCCAACTCATTCTACCGATTCGGTCATTTCATGTCCAGTCCAGTCCATACCATTTGACCGAGTTACCGTCCAGGAACGGTGGCCGCCGCCGAAGTTAAACCGGCGAGGATTGAGGAGACTAGAGGATGGTAGGGAAGTGGAGTCAGCCACATCTACCGAAGCCTTGACTCCATCGACGCCCAGTACCTGTCAAAACAACCGTCCGTTGATAGAAGTCTACATAGCCGGAAAACCGTTCAGAGCACTAATGTATACCGGAGCTACCAAGACCTTCTGCAGTCAGGAAACCGCCAAACACCTCATGAAACATAAGGTCAAGGAAGAATACATCCAAAACTGTTTTGCAGTAACCGCCAATGGTGAAACTACCGCTACACCGAAACGTTACACTGTTCTCATCAGGATAGGCAACTATACTTTAAACGACGTGAAATTACCTACTTGTTCCTGATTTACCTATGGACATCATATTAGGAATGGACGTGCTGTCTGCCTATAATTTCACCATCAATCTCAAAACGGTCGAAAGTTTTCTCGAGGGCCGACTAATTCCCAAGCCGTCAACTACCACAGAAGAAACCATAGAAGTTCATACCCCCGAGGATCCGGACAGAGTATCATCTATAGTAGCTTTTCCTGTGCCGAAAACCGCTCGCGAACTTCGCCGATTCTTAGGAGTTGTCAGCTGGTACCGCCGTTTCATCGATAATTTTTCAGACGTTGTTTCGCCGTTAACTCTGTTGCTGAAAAAGAAACAACGATGGAAATGGACGGAAAATCAACAGAACGCTTTCGACGCCCTCAAGAAGAAATTAACCGAGTCACAGATCTTGGCCTGTCCAGACTTCTCCAAACCTTTCGTTTTACAGACAGATGCCAGCGACGTAGGTCTAGGAGGAGCCCTAACTCAAGAGATAGATGGCGAAGAAAGGGTAATAGCCTATGTGAGCCGTACGCTGAATGCTGCTGAGAAGAATTATTCTGTGTCGGAAAAAGAATGCCTAGCGATAGTGTTCGCAATAGATAAATTGCGACCGTACCTGAAAGGATTCCATTTCACTGTTATTTCCGATCACATGAGTCTGAAATGGTTGAATTCGATCAAATCGCCGTCCGGAAGAATCGCCAGATGGGCCGTTTTTCTCCAACAGTTTGACTTCGAAGTACAGTACCGAAAAGGAGCCCTGAATAAATTAGCAGACAGCATTTCAAGGAATCCCTTGCCGGCCGTAGATAGTGTGCACATGACCGAGGAAAGTACACACTGTCAATGGTACAACCATAAATTACAGGATGTACAGAAATGTCCAGAAAAGTTTCCCGATTTCTCCATAATAAATGGAAAATTATATCGACATTTCTGGGACTCTACCGATTTCACTGAAATGAAAACTGGCCAACCTTGGAAACTTTGTGTACCCACCGAACGGAGGTCAGCGATCCTACAGGAGAACCATGATTCGGAACTTGCAGGCCACAGGGGAATTGCCAAGACGATTGCTCGAACGGCCCGAAAATACTATTGGTCAGGAATGTTCCGGGATGTTGCGAAATATGTAAGAAATTGCACTTTCAAAGTGTCGCAACAGAAAACCCCCGGAAAAATGCAACCGCATAGAATGGCGGATGCGCCGTTCCAGGAAGTGTCCACAGACGTTGTAGGACCATTACCACTATCCAAAAAAGGACATTCCTATCTAGTAGTAATGCAAGATAGGTTCACAGAACGGGTAGAATGCCGTCCGTTACGGAAAGCCACCGCTAAAATTGTTTATTCTGCCCTATATGAACAGTTAATTTTGAGATATGGATGTCCGAAGTTGGTTATTTCGGACAACGGTGTACAATATGACAGTAAGCTGTTCAGGGATAGTCTCCGTGAGTTGAACATCGTCCACTGATTTACTCCTCCGTATACCCCGCAGTGTAACCCCGTGGAAAGGGCGAACCGGACTTTGAAGACGATGATCGCCCAATTCTGCGAGACCGACCAGCGAAATTGGGACGAGAAAATAGAAGAACTGACGTTCGCCATCAACACCGCCAAACAAGAATCTACTGGTTTCACCCCAGCGTTTCTGAACTATGGAAGGGAATTGAACATCCCCAGGGCTGCATGTGCACCAAACCCCCAAAGTGAAGAAATGGAAGAGACGAATAGTGATCCAGGAGAGGAAAAGGCTAAGTTGGCGTACCGAACCGAACAAATACGTCACCTGCAGGAGGCTTACGAGTTTGTCCGTACCAACTTGTACCGGTTATTCAATCAACAAGCTCACAGTTATAATCTTCGTCGAAGAGAAGTCCGTTACCGGGTTGGCGATAGAGTGTTGCGCCGTACAAACCCTTTATCGTCTGCCATTGACAGCTTTGCGGCCAAATTGGCCCAAAAATTTGCTGGACCGTATACCGTTATGAAAGTGATTTCACCTGTTGTTTATAATCTCCGAGACGAAGGAGGTAAACAAATCCGTAATATACACGTCAAAGACCTGAAACCGTTTCACTCGTAACGTCACCGATACACTATTTTCCGTATTTATTATTTCTTCCGTTACCGTTGTACCGTTGTCAGTAAGTAGCCGTCAAATTGTTCAACACCATCCATTCCTTTGGCGTATGGAACCTGCAGTATTTCCAAAACCTATGGAATAGGTTTTGGCAAGATGAACCGACTACATCGACGAACTCCCAAGTCCAAGTTGGAAGTTTTCTACGTCAAACTGTGTCTATCCACCTCGGAAAGCAGGCGATGTCCACGTAAGCGACGACTTCACATGGACCCACTCTACGAGGACCCGGAACTATGGAACCAGATGACCAGCGGCATGCAAGAAGACCAGGAAGAAACTTATAAGTATTTTCGCGTTAATTTTGTTAACTTGACTTCGAGCACCGCGACGTGAGGAGGCTGTAATGAAGTTCGATTTTTCGGGATAATAATCGTAGTCCATTTTCAGTATTTTTCTATTATCCGTTCAGTTAGTCATTCGGAATTATTGGAATTAGTAATTTTTGTATTGGTTTTCGTATATTTCTGATGCGAAAATCGTTTAATACTGAAATTTTCTGAATTCTGTAGTTTATTCAATTCAATCAATATGTAGTTCCGGCTTATTAAAATACGTATTTTTCCGTTAGTTTTCACATTTTTTCCGTTCATTTAATTTACCGAATATAGAAATCCGTAAAAAATCGAAACAATGAAAAAACGCCCGGCCGAGATTCAATCGCGTTTCTCATCGCTGCAACCGGCATAAAAAGCATATGTAGTACAGATAAGCTAGGACATGTTTTTGTCCAATTCCTCGACCAGCAATGCGAATTTTGGAGTTCGGGTCGGCGCAGAAAATTTTCCTTTTCCGTTCCCCCCGTGATGTTATAAGTAAAAGAGTACCCCCGGTCATCATTCATTAGTGCTCCGGTTTTTCGATCGTAAATAGTTAGTGCTCTGGTTTTCGGTTGCTTAAGTTGAACAGTATTCAGATTTTTCGAGACGTCTCCAGATATTGTAACCGTTTCTAATTTCCATTCGAGTTTTCTTTGAGTTTAATTGTTACGAATTTAAATTTTTATTTCTTTTCTTTTATCGCCGGTTAGTCCGTGTTATTTTCAGTTATCAGTACAGGTGTACATTTGCGTGGTGATGCAGTTTGAGGACTCGATTTCTCGTTTCGAATTCTGGTGGATTGCTTTGCGTCCATTGGGGTTCAGAAGCACGAATCAAAATTTTATATTGTATACCTGGTATTAGATGATCTAGAGACGAACTATTTATGTACCAATTTGTTCATATAATAATATAAATTTTGTTTCAAAAACCCAAAATAGATGGCAGAATATCAAGGATGGGTGAATTATGACAGCGATGTCTCTCAAGGCTCTGAGGACACTAATTACACTAATAATTCAGCGAAGTATATGGAGAACCAATTTAATTTAAATTCTGCAGGAAGAAGTAAGTAACTTTTCATATTTTGAGAATGTTTGAGAGCTTTGAGATCAAAGAGATATTAGAGAAATCTTTGAGACACTTATTAGAGATTGGAGATTTGAGGAATTAGAGATTGGAGATTTGAGAACTTAGAGATTGGAGATTTGAGAACTTAGAGATTGGAGATTTGAGAACTTTGAGACATTTATTGGAGATTTGAGAAAATAGAGAACTCTTAACAAATTAAATTGTAGATTGAGAGTAGAGTTAGAGAAAAACCCAGGTATATAAAACTTCTTATCAATTTTACAGTAATTGACGAAGTACCAAGGAGAATGGTGAACGTCCTCCAGGACATTTCGCTGCCCAGGCACCAAGAAGCACCAGGGTTAGGGAGAGAAGGTGACCAGCTGCTACAGGCTGCCATTGTCCTAAGGGACATTAAGTCGAGTGCAAGGTCCATTGTAACGTTATTATTTTGGAATTTATCATAAAATGTAGTTTTGCCATCTTTTTCCAAAAATTATTAGTTAGTAAACTTATTGGGATGTTTCATTTTCAAAGTTTCCTCATTGTTGTACTTATTCACTTCGTTTACCTGGGTCCGTGAAGTTAGCGAAAAGTTGGAAGCACTAATTCTGAAATTATGACCAATATTTAGTGCTTAATTAGTGCCTATTAGTGCTTCATCAAACTCTCATTGCACCATTATAGTTTTTGAGAAATTGACAATTGAAGTTTCTGGTGCTAACTTCACGCTCAGCACCAACATGTTCAAATTACTATGAAATTAATATGCCAATATTTAGTGCTTAATTAGTGCCTATTAGTGCTTCATCAAGTTCTCATGTCACCACTGTAGTTTTTGAGAAATTGACAATTGAAGTTCTTGGTGCCAACTTCACGCTCAGCACCAACATGTTCAAATTACTATGAAATTAATATGCCAATATTTAGTGCTTTATTAGTGCCTATTAGTGCTTCTGAAACGGCTGCGATATCATTTTTAGTTTTGAAGTAATTGAGTGTTGTTTTTAGCCAAGCGTGAAGTTAGCGAAAAAGTTGGAAGCACTAATTCTGAAACTATGTCAAATATTTAGTGCCTGGTTAGTGTGAATTAGTGCTTCATAGAGCTCTCATTCCACCGTTGTAGTTTTTGAGATAAACGCAAATATATGTTTTTATACTGCGTCGCCATCTATGTGAAATTGGGCGAGTCGTTCCGTTTCGTAGATTCGGCTCATCGCGTCGTAATATTATCATTGCCTAAAGGGGCTCACGGACGCACGAGTTGTGTTGCCAAGCCAATTTCAATATCGAAGAAAGAAATTAATTTGTGGGGGCAAAACCATTCTCTGCAGTATATTCATGTATCGATTATATGAAGTGATGAAATCATTTACGAATACTTTTTGAGTCTTTGTGATGAATAGAAGAATAATAAAGTGAAATGAATTGCTCGTGCCATAACAACAAGAGTAGGTAGTAGGTATTGCTTTTTTTCAATTAAAGTATAAGAATTCCAACAGAAAAATTTGAAGTGCGATAAAAAAAATGTTTCTAAATTGGAGGTACAAACGAAGAAGGAAGATTATTTTCGAGATACGGGTTTTTAAAGTTTGAATATTTTTCAGGTTCTTTTTCATAGTATCTAACGGGTGGCCCATTTAAAAATTGGAATTTAATTTTGCTATAAAAAAAAACTGCTCAATATTTTTCAATGGTTGAACATTTATTTAAAAAAAAATTTATTCACATCAGCATTTCTGCTGATTATTCGATTTCCGAAAATGCGGCGTAAAACATCGATTGTGGCGTGTGCTGTATGGCTCGTTGCACCGTCCTGTTGGAACCAAACATCGTCCAAGTCGTCAGCTTCAATTTCTTGAAAGAACCAATCGTTCAACATTGCGCGGTAGCGCTCGGCATTGACGGTTACGGCGATTTCTGCTTCATTTTCATTTGCAGCCAAGTCAGCCGTGGTGGTCATTTGGCCGAAATTATTTTTCATAAATAAATGTCATGAACCAACCTTTTAAATAAATGTTCAACCATTGAAAAATATTGAGCAGTTTTTTTTTTATAGCAAAATTAAATTCCAATTTTTAAATGGGCCACCCGTTACAAGATATTCAACTGAAATTTGGCGTAGATATTAAAATTGGGAGTTTAAACCAAATGATATGTCAATTTCGATGGCAAATCCACAGGGTGATACTTTTTCTGGTGCACTGTCCCCTGTTTTCCTCCAGAACTATTTCTTGTTAGGCCACAGTTAGTTTGAAAAAAATGTAAAAAGAAGCTTTGTTGTTATACTGAACTTTATGGTCTCCTGTAGTTTTTTCGTATCTGCTACCGATTTCGAGAAAAAAATTCTTAACCTTCTCTCAAAATCCTCAGAAAATCCCAATTTTCATAAAAAATCCAGCGTGTAACTTATGGTGAACAAATTCATTTTCAGTTTTTATGCCAAATTTTAGCTGGACATCTTGTGGAGTAAGTAATAGAGAAAAAAATGAAAGAATTCAAACATTAACACGTCGTATCTCGAAAACAAAACGTTTACGGTCACATGTTTATGTTAATTTTTTTTCTTAAAATTACTTGAGAAATCTGCCCTTTTCGTTTGTACCTCCAATTTAGGAACATCCTGATAATGGAGATTTAGTAAGTAGTCAAATTTATATTAATGCCGGGGGTTAGGTATTTTTGAAACATAGATAAATTGAAAATAGTAATCATCGAAATGAATACAATCTTCAATTTATAGGCTCACAGAACCTTCTTCAGGCGGACTGGGATAATTATTCAAGATGTTGTCAATGAAGGAAGAGACAGACCGGTTTCGGTCTCATTAGGCCTCGTCAGTGTCTCATATCCCTCAGAGACAACATACTATGGGAAAACTTCTTCATTTAAGACTACTTGTAAGAAGCTATCGAGTAGCAACTAACAGATGTTAACTGTAACATTACTTATATTGCGACTCATTCATTGAAAAGTGATCCCACTTCGATTGATCAGTATTCTTGCGATAATTTTTCTGTTGGAATTCTTATACTTTAATTGAAAAAAAAGCAATACCTACTACCTGCTCTTGTTGTTATGGCACGAGCAATTCATTTCAGTTTATTCTTTTATTCACTCTATTCTTCTATTCATCACAAAGACTCAAAAAGTATTCGTAAATGATTTCATCACTTCATATAATCGATACATGAATATACTGCAGAGAATGGTTTTGCCCCCACAAATTAATTTCTTTCTTCGATATTGAAATTGGCTTGGCAACACAACTCGTGCGTCCGTGAGCCCCTTTAGGCAATGATAATATTACGACGTGATGAGCCGAATCTACGAGACGGAACGACTCGCCCAATTTCCCATAGATGGCGACGCAGTATAAAAACATATATTTGCGTTTTTCTCAAAAACTACAATGGTGCAATGAGAGCTTTATGAAGCACTAATTCACACTAACCAGGCACTAAATATTTGACATAGTTTCAGAATTAGTGCTTCCAACTTTTTCGCTAACTTCACGTTTGGCTAAAAACAACACTCAATTACTTCAAAACTAAAAATGATATCGCAGCCGTTTCAGAAGCACTAATAGTCACTAATGAAGCACTAAATATTGGCATATTAATTTCATAGTAATTTGAACATGTTGGTGCTGAGCGTGAAGTTGGCACCAAGAACTTCAATTGTCAATTTCTCAAAAACTACAGTGGTGACATACGAACTTGATGAAGCACTAATAGGCACTAATTAAGCACTAAATATTGGCATATTAATTTCATAGTAATTTGAACATGTTGGTGCTGAGCGTGAAGTTAGCACCAGAAACTTCAATTGTCAATTTCTCAAAAACTATAATGGTGCAATGAGAGTTTGATGAAGCACTAATAGGCACTAATTAAGCACTAAATATTGGTCATAGTTTCAGAATTAGTGCTTCCAACTTTTCGCTGACTTCACGGACCCCGTTTACCTACCTGTTCGAATTGTTTTCCCTCAGAAAACGGTTTGTTTATTATTTGAAAATTGTGAGGTTAGTGGTGTTGTCATTTTTGGTTAGTTCAAAAGCAGTGGTTGGCCTCAGTAAAGTGCTTCGGAAAATCGTGGAAGAATTATAGAAATGGATTTATAGAGACCCTCCTCTGGTATAAACTGCGTAGATTATCAGTACGTAATGATTCCTTTATATTATTTTGGTTTTGATGTATTTTCTTCTTCTTCTTCGCTGTGACAACTGATAGACATTTTGTTGTGCGGAGGTCGTGTGGAAGGTTTAGACATTTTGGAAGAGAATTTTGAATCTAGATTCATCCTCGTTGTGAGGGATTATATCTTCGAAGGTCACTGTTCCCTGAGAAGTATTTTGGAATATTTTGGGCAATACAGACTTTTCCACATGGAGTCCGTACAGAATCTATCTTGCACCTCTAGGTATGCATACATTTTCTATCTTGAACCAGTTGTCTTACCATCTTCTTTTATTAGGTTGTTGTGTAGCGAATATTGTTGGAATTATTTGGAACAAATTCTCGACTGAATTGGAGGTTGAACCTATCTCCCTCGAACAACAGAGGTAACTAAAATATCCTTAATAGCTTGTGAATCGTTTCTTATAGTATTTTGTTAGGGTCCACGTACCTGGCGTTATTGGGGGTAACCTGTCAGTTATTCCACGTTATTGGAGGTAACCTGTCAATTATTCCACGTGCCTGGGTCTTCTTGGCTGAATTATCTATGTACCTGTCAGTTAGAAGCATCCACGAACCTGTCAGTGAGGTGTATCAATTGGCATCCACTTGCCTGTTATCTTGGAGGTCTCTACGTACCTGGCGTTATTGGTTGGAGCTATCTACGTTCTGGAGTAGTTTGTGAAGGTAACCAGTGTGTAGCACTGGCTTTAACGTTGTAAATTATTGGTCTTTTATTTTGATAATTTGTGATATTATTCTGTTAGGTAGTTTTATATATGACTGTGAGCAATTATAGTGAGGTGCACTTCATAAGTTGCGTTGGGTACCAATAAAGGTGACCGTGTATCCCTTCAGGATTTTATTATAGGATAATTGATCGGTATTCCCTTCAGGAATCATTGTTTGATTTAGTGTAGTTATTGACAATCTAGACTAGAACGTTAAGGTGAATGTAAGCTGATTATGCGGGTTTATTTTGTTGGCTTAGATTATTTGTTCTCATCTAACTTAGTGTGTATTTAGTGTTTTCCTTTTGACTACCCCTTGGGGGATAATCTTTATTCTTATTGTATCAACCACTACACATATATTTTTGTTTTTGGTAATAAATAATTGTGACTTGAATTTTGAGGAATTTTGTTAACTCTTACTATGGTGGAGGAGTAAGCAGTTCATTAACCTTGAGTAGGCAGGCATTACTCTACCTGGCGCCCATTACATTCTATCATATATAACTCACTCCCTTCTTCACTGAGTGTGGCCGCGAGTCTATTGCATTGAGACCGGCTTTCCCCAAAGTCTACGTTTCACCATGGTAGAGACACTGGGCAAAATGGCGAATGACAATCTTGAGGCAGAGAGAACTCGCCTCAAAATTTTAGAAGAGAAGAGGAGGCAACACCCTGTCGAGAGTGTGCCTTGTAAGAGAAAGGTAGAGAAAAAATCGTCGCCACCAAAGAAGAGGAGGTGTGAGTCAGGTGAGCAACAACATGTAGTCAATTTGGTGCCGCAAGAGTCCATGAGCACCAAATTTAATATAAAGAAGGACTACATGTTGAAGCGGGACTCGAACTTAGAGTTGTGGTTAGATTCTCTGAGGTCAGAGCTCTCGAGTTTGGACTTACTTGAGGAGACCAGCGGTTCCGTAGGTTGGTCCCAAGCAAACCAAGGGAAGAGAAAGGGCTGGGTTCGCGATGTGATCATTAATAGGATTGACGAGAACTACCACAAAAAGGTATTACACATCCGTGAACCCACCGAAATCCTCAAGATGTTGAGGTCATCGAAAAAGAGCGAGTCCAACGTCACTCATACGTCAGTCAGGGCTCGTTTATACTCCACTGAAATGGAGAAGGACGAGACAGTCAATGATTTTTGTGAAAGGTTTGACTCGATCGTCCGGGAGTATGAGGCCTGCGAAGATGTTATTGAGTTGACGACTCAAGAGATCAGGTCTGCATTTTACCAGGTGGTATCACCTGTGATCCCAGAGTTGAGAAATGCAGATCTGATAAGGAGGCAGACTTCAGCGAAGGAGATGACTTTGGAGGAGATAAAATCTTTTATCTCCTAATTAGAGGCAGAGAAAAACTCTGAGGTCAGGGAGGAGTCACCCAAATTGCAACGGGTTCAGCAGGTAACCTGCTTCCGTTGCAATAAAAACGGGCACTGGTCAAACGAGTGCTCGTTGATAAGGCAGAACAAATGGTTCTGATATAGCTGCAAAGCTATTAAGAGACACAGGGGTGACGACTGCCCAAAAACTGAACAACCAGTAGAGAGGAAGTCTGCCCCCCCTTCAAGAGACATTAGAGGACCTCAGAGAAGGAAGGTTGAAGGGAGGTCAACCTTCAAAACCAAAAATTGGAGAGCTAAGAGATCAGCTAGAGAGGGAGCCAGGGCAAGACATGCCAAAACTATGGAGAAAAGAGAAAATAACAAGAGAACAGGTAAAATTTATCCAACTATTAGTTTCATTGCAGATTCTGGAGCAACTGATCATATAGTTAATAATAGTTTGCTTTTGAGAAATTTTGAGAGTTGCAATAATAAGAGAATTAGAAGTGCTAATAAGAATGAAATTGCAGATATTTTGATCGATGGTAAAGGTGATTTGATTTTATATTCTGATCCTAGAATGGAGAATACATTTAAACTCCAAAATTTATTTTCAGCTAAAGACGTATCACAAAATTTACTTTCTTTACATAAACTTGCAGATTCTGGGTTAAACATTCATTTAGACAACCAGTCCCTGAGAGTTTACAATAAAGCTAATGAGATTGTTTTAGAGGGCCAATATGAGAAACCGAATTGGATTCTCAATTTTAGAGTAAAGGAACAAAACTACAATAATCCCGATACTGATGATCAGTATGTTGTCTATTGTTGGCTATGCGAAGAGGACGAGATAAGTATGCAATCGCAGACTAGTCTCGATAAAAAGTCTTTAGGTTCGGAGGGAGAACCTGAATCTGCGATTGGGAGGGAGGGGAGAAATCTCACCTCTTTAACAATAGGTAAAGTTCTACACTCTTCAGTAGAGAAATCAGAAGAGACCAAGTCTGAAGAAGTGAAGAACTAGAATAGTAGTCAGATCAGTAGAAATGCCATTAAAATCGATGAATTGGAGTCATTCGATAACTTAGAGAAATTTTGTATAGAGAGTCCGTTAGATAAAAACTTATGTAGCTCAGAGAGAATGGATGAGGCAATGCTATGGCATTGTAGACTAGGACATGCATCACTCAACTATCTAAAGAAAATGCAGAAATTGGACGAGAGAATCAAAAGGGTAAAATTTGATAATTCTGTTTTGAATGTGAAGTATGCATAATGTCCAAAATGGAGAAACTACCATTTAAAGAGAACCGAACAAGAGCCGAGAGGCCACTCCAGCTGATTCATACTGACACGATGGGACCTATAAAACCTACATCTCACCCAGGTCAGAAAAGATTCATAAATGTATACATGGATGATTATTCGAGACTTGCTAAGGCATATACATTGAAAACAAAAGATGAATCGACTGAAGCGTTGGAGAAGTTTCTGATATCTACGAGAAACCTACTGGGAAAAGATGAGAAGGTGTATTACCTAAGGTCAGATCAAGGTACTGAATTCACTGGAAGTAAATTTTTAGAGATTCTGAAAAGAGAGAACATAGAGACTGAGTTCACAGCTCCCTATACGCCTGAACATAATGGTGTAGCGGAGAGGTTCAACTCGACAATTCAGAAGAAGGTTCGTGCCTATATGTTTGATTCCGGACTACCGAAGAGTATGTGGGAATTTGCTGTAGATGCATCTATACATGCCTACAATAGAACACCACACAAGTCCATCGGGTATCAAATACCTTTGACAAAGTTTGCACCAAATACAAAATGCTACTTTGATCAAATTAAGAGATTTGGACGTATTGCATATATCAGGAGTTCAAAACCCACTCTAAAATTTTGAGAACGTGCCCTGAAAACTGTCCTAGTGGGTTACACCACTACAGGATACATAATGTGGCATCCAAGCTCAGGAAAGTTTTTCGAATCTCGACATATGCGATTTGAAGAAAAACTTGTCTACAAAGATGTTTACTTAAAGGAACACTTTGACAAAGCTAGGATAGAGTTAGAGACTGAAAACTTAATAGACTGGGATTGGATGAAAGATTGCAAAGATTCTTCTTCGGAAGAAAAAGAGGTAGAGAAGGCTGAACCGAGAAAACTTGGCAGACCACGAAAAGAGAACCAAGTAGGGAAACCCAAAACAAAAGAGATTGTAACATCGAGACCAGTTACAAGGAGCCAAAATATTACAACAGCTCCACAAAATATAGAGAAAATTGTGGAGGACCTTAGCTACATAAGATTTATCAAATACTTAGAGAACACATTTAGTGAGGACATTGGCATAACTGATACTGATAGAGAAGAAGAAATGAGACGATGCCTTATTTCATCTATTCATAGAAAACCATTGAATTTCAATAATGCAATAAACTCACAAGAAGATCATTTATGGAGAAATTCAATTAACGAAGAGATTGAATCCATGTCTTAAAATGAAGTATGGACATTGGTTAATAGAGAAGAACTTAAAACAACTGGTAAAAGAGCCAATATCATCGACTCAAAATGGGTGTTCAAAAGAAAATTAGAGGCTAACGGTCTTACCCGATATAAGGCAAGACTAGTTATTAGAGGCTTTAAGAACAAGAATATCTATGACCTTAAAGAAACCTATGCACCAGTTTCTCGACTTCCAATTATAAGAGCTATGCTTTCGATCATAAACAAATATGACTTACACACCTGTCAACTAGATGTCAAAACTGCGTTCCTTAACGGAACCATTGAGGAAGACATTTACATGGAGATCCCAGACGGGCTAGACATTGACAGTGAGTTAAACGATCCCATGTGTGTAAACTTCAGAAAGCGCTCTACGGGCTGAAGATAAGCCCTAAGAGATGGAATCAGAGATTCACCGAAGAGATAAAGAAACTAGGTTTAGAGAATGATCTACATGAACCCTGTTTATATACTTGGAGAAAAGATGGCAAGATGGCTATACTAGTCATTTATGTAGATGATATATTGGCAGCCAGTAATGATGTTCTAAAATTGCAGGAAATCAAAGACCACTTGAGAAATGCATTTGAGATGAAAGATCTTGGAGAACCAAAAAGTTTTTTAGGTATAAATATAGAGATAAATAGAGATCAGAGATACATAAAAATCGACCAGTCAAATTACATCATGAATATATTGGAAAGATTCAATATGAACGAGTGCCACCCTCCAATGGTTACAAGACAGGTTGAGAACAGAAATAAAAGGAGTAAATTGGAGAACTTAGAGATTAGAGATCACAATAGGGAAATGAAAAGAGTACCTTATAGAGAAGCGATTGGTAGCTTAATGTACCTCTCAAATGGGACTCGGCCAGATATTACGTTTGCTGTAAACTATCTAGCCAGAAAACAGATAGAACCTACTGAGGGTGATTGGAGAGATGTTAAGAGAATCTTTAGGTATCTAAAGGGAACTGTTAATCTTGGTCTTGAATTTACAGGTCAAACCGATACTTTTGAGGCATTCACCGATGCAAGTTTTAGAGACCATAGAGACTCATCTTCGACTGGTGGTTATGTTATAAGATTATTTGGAGACGTTATAGCATGGAGAAGCCATAAACAAACATATGTCACTTTGTCCACTTGCCAAGCCGAATACTTAGCTATGAGTGATGCCTGTCAAGAATTGATTTCACTCGACAAGGCTCTCCGATTTGTGATCGGTAGAACTTTGTTCCCGATTACAGTCTGGTGTGACAACAAGTCTGCAGGGGACTGCACAAAGAAAGACGGTAGTCATAAGCTAAAGGTAATCGATGATCCACTAGAGGTAATACAAAAGGATCTTTTGCAAAGAGAGAAAAGTGGACATAGACGACACATGACTGAAACACATGGAGACTTTATTAAGCAATGTGTCGAAGATGAAAGGATCACAGTAAAATGGATCCCAACTAAAGAGAATATAGCTGATATCATGACTAAACCTTAACCATCTGATTCACATAAGCAACTAACTGATAAACTAATTAAATTTTGTTTTACAGACGAGACCTAGAGAAATTAGAGAACTAGAGAAATTAGAGAACTAGAGAAATTGGAGACCTAGAGAAATTGGAGACTTAGAGAACTTGGAGATGGGTTGAGGTCCGATGAAGGGAGGGAGTGTTAGAATTATAACTTCATCTGGACGGTTCTCAAGACGGCAACCAACAATACTCCGCGCCCCAATGCAAACTGCAACAGGGATGTATATACTTAAGAGAAGAAGAACAACTTCAATGGTGACAGCCGGCTTTGTGAACCTACGCCCACGCTAACCTAGAATCTGCCTTCTTTGTCGAAATCAGCTGAGCGATCAACAAGTGTTTCGATATTTTTTGAGTTTGAGTTTACATTGAGAATTAGAGATACAGTGTCAGTTGCAGGAACGTCCATTAAAATTTAAAGGTCCATTAAACTCTTAATCCTCTATTATTACAAGGAACTAATGGAGGATTAAGGGTTTAATGGACCTTTAAATTTTAATGGACGTTCCTGCAACTGAGCATAAATCATTAAACCTCGACGCTGTTTGATTTCAGTGCTACACATTATAAAAATCCAACAGTAATCTACTCTCAGTGAATAAATGTATATTATATTATATATTATCATTATAGAAATTACTCTGGAAACATGGAAACATTTTCGGGAAACTTTATTGTTCCCTTCAGGCTCGTGCTGATTATGTGCTCCTATGTGGAGATTTGAATATTAATTTCCTTGATATTAACTGTTATAAGTCTAAATTACTTATCGAATTGTTGGATTTCTTTTATTTGATGTAACATCTTCTGAAGCAACTAGAGTGTTCACTAATATCAACGGTATTATACGGTGGTTGCCAATACACTTGGCAAAGAGGGCGCACGACTGTCACTCATTAGCCTAGAATCCTTCTGTGGTATAGGTAAATGTACAATTAAGAAGGAGTTTCTGGAGAAGGATAAAGCTGAGAAGAAAGAACTCTGGTGGAATATCCAAAGATGAATCATTTCACTAAGTTCCTTCGGAACTTTGAAACAACAAGATCCAAAAGATATCTCGATCTTGGTAAGAAATAATAACACCTCTTTACTGGCTCTCTTAAAGGACACTGTAGCCTCAGGAGGCACCTGTTGAGGATGAGATTATCAGACACTGACGAGTGTAGGTTCTGTGGGAAGGAAAAAGAAACCAACATTTATCTAGTCACGGAATGCTTTGCCATAACGAGCCTAAAGAAAGAATTCCTTGGGCGAGAAACTTTGTGAGAGTGAGGAACTAGCCTCGATGCAGCTTTCACAGATATTGGATTTCATCAGATCTCTGGAACTAGAAGGCAAGCTGTAAAGGGTGTGTTCAGAACAGCTCTGTAAGGGGGCACAATAGACCTTGAGGTCGCAGTGAACTCTACCCCCTTTCTAAACTATAACAATAACATCAGAGGCGATACTTCCATTTCCAAAGTGGATTACATAATCACAAATGCCGCCATAGACGACTATGAATCTATTGTTTTAAGCCTCATATAAGTGAACATAAAGTAATAATGCTCAAATTCAATTTCGAATACTAGGAAATAAAAGGTAAAACTTGCGAAAAAAACTCCAAAGTCTACAAAGAGAGTGTTATAAAGGTTCCATTGAACTCTACAGCTAAGCAGTTGCAGGAATATTTTTTCGATAGGCTGTAGCGAAAAAAAATTCCGGGGAGGTTCAGGATGAGAACATTTTCCTTTAAAAATTGTCATTTTGTCATTGGGTGGACCATTTGTGTGGAATGAAACAACTTGGAATATTCAAGGACAGCCTATGTGGATGTTCTGGTGACACATCTCGGATTATTCAAACATTTCTTCATTGGTACAATCGTTGTTATCAAATGGCATTCTTGTACAAAGTGAGTTCATCTGAAAAGTTGGATATTAAAAAATGTCAAAAAATATTACTTACCCTTCTGCAATAGTAGGTTTTATAACTGGATAATGGTCCAGATTCTCCTCTCATGGTACTATTTAGTTAGATTGATATTGTGTTGAAAACTTCTTTGAAAATACTTGCTGTAGATTATGTTCTTGATTGTATGTAGCAAATTCCAATTCTAGGCCATTTTACACTATAAATATTTCATTCATACATTTACCATTTCAGGTGGTCTCCCCAACAAAGACTATCCTGGTCATGACGGTATTCTAACCGAAAAAAAACAGAAACGTATAAGAACGACGTTCACCTCTGCCCAGCTCTAAAAACTCGAACGGGCATTCCAAGAAACACACTATCCAGATATCTATACCAGAGAAGAGATAGCAATGAAAATCGATCTTTCAAGAGACAAAGTTCAGGTGAGTCCCAGAAAACAGAAAAAGTTGAAATATCAGCACAATCCTTGGGGCTTATTCGATATTACTGCAAGAATTTGTTTTTCGGTCGTATCTATTCAAAACACCGACAACGCGGGGGTGCTTCAAATGAAAACCGGAATGTTGCTGAAAAAATATTCATTATTAAGTTACAGAGCTGACATGTTTCACAGAACTTCTGGATAGTCTTTGTCACACTCTTTTTTTGAAACCTAGATAAATTGGAAATAGTAATCATCGAAATGAATACAATCTTCAATTTATAGGCTCACAGAACCTTCTTCAGGTGGACTGGGATGATTATTCAAGATGTTGTCAATGAGGGAAGAGACAGACCGGTTTCGGCCTCATTAGGCCTCGTCAGTGTCCGCCTGAAGAAGGTTCTGTAAGCCTATAAATTGAAGAATGTATTCATTTCGATGATTACTATTTTCAATTTATCTATGTTTCAAAAATTTGTTAGGTTAGCCTCCTTAAAAGCAAAAAATTTTTTGTTTGTCATTTCTTCTTTATCTTAAAATCTGTCACACTCTACAGACTTTTTTCTTTCTACGGCCTAGGGTATAAAAATCACCGTAATATATAATAAATTGCGTTTTTAATATGTAATATCCGAATCTGAGAATATTAAGTATAGAAAATTCATAGATTACACAGCCCTTAATAAAGCTTTGAATGAATAGAAATGGAAAAGATTTTGTAGTTCACAGTGCATGGATGAGATGACAGATGAATTGGTGTATATCCTGAAGAGAAAACGAAAAAAGTCGTTTTGAATAAACAAAGTAGGTACAAGCAGAAAAAAAGGATAACCCCAGCACTGTCAACATCAATGAAATCTGATGACTTGACCTCTAATATTGCTAAAATCATGAAAAAAATACTGAAAACAAGAATATTAAAATTTTGCGAAGAACATAAAATAAAATTATTTCACAACATCAATATGGTTTTAGCGAATACATCAACTGATAACACAATACGTCGTTTAACATCCTACATTTAGAATTCACTAGATAAGAGTAAACCTTCCTTATGCATCTTCATTGATCTTTCTAAGGCCTTCGATACCGTCTCTCATGAAAAACTCCTTAATAAATTAACTAATTATAATTTGCGAGGAAAGGTATTCGATTTGCTTGGGAGCTACCTGACAGATAGAGAGCAGAAAGTGGATATTGATGGGGAATTGAGTGAGTCTTTATATGTTACCTACGGTGTACCATAGGGTACTGTACTCGGACCACTTTTGTTTACGCCATATATAAATAGTTTACTCAGTGTCAGAATAAGGGGTAAAATACTGAGTTTTGCGGACTAAACTGCACTTTTTTGTAGGAGTCTTTGAAATCGGAGGCAGAGAATGACTTCAGAATTTTAAGGGAGTGGTTTAGTTATAACACATTGACATTAAACCTAGAACAAACGAAATATCTGCCCTTCACTTCATACTGCAGTGGATTACCGTGCATGGGGGTTTCTTGAAATCACACCTAATTCGCTCATGCCAGAAGCAGACTCGGTTAAATATTTGGGTGTGACGATTGACCGGCATTTAAAGTGGGACTTGCAAATAAAAAATTTGGTCAATGAACTGAGAGGAGTTTGATATAAATTGAAATTTCTCAAATATTATCTCGATGTGTGATATCTCGGAATGCTATATTCAGCGTTAGAACAGTCCCAGCTAACTTACGGAATCCTAGGTTTGCGTGGTACCACAGATAACCATCTGAAGAATTTGGTTGTAATTCAGAGATTAATTCTTCGAATCATATATAGTAGATCACTCACGTTTCCCAATGAAGAAAAATTCAAAGAGGCCGAGATGCTGGGTGTGAGACAACTTTTCTGTAAGTACATGCTGATTAATATCAAGAACTCAAAAATGAGTTCTAATCACGTCACACATCGTTACAACACACGAAATAAGTTGAATACTCTGAGCGTGCCTCGTTGTTTTGAATCAGTCGGTCACTGCACCTTCCTTGAAAATCTACAACAAACTTCCTCGTGACATAAAATATATTAACAGCGTTAACTTACGGAAGAAAACTACATAATTTTGTCCATCAAAAGTTGTGATTATGATATGATAAAATGTTTTTTTGCGTGTTGTATGTTTATAATTATTTTCTGTAGATATTTCAAATGGAATTACATCACGTACAAGCGATAGCTCCTCGGAGCTGAAACTGAAGATATTATTTATTCATTTTCTGACTTGTGAATGAGCTTGTGAATAACTTTGGATGTGTAATCTATTCCCAGTGAATAAATGTATATTATATTATATATTATCATTATAGAAATTACTCTGGAAACATGGAAACATTTTCGGGAAACTTTCTTGTTCCCTTCAGGCTCGTGTTGATTATGTGCTCCTATGTGGAGATTTGAATCTTAATTTCCTTGATATTAACTGTTATAAGTCTAAATTACTTATCGAATTGTTGGATTTCTTTTATTTGATGTAACATCTTCTGAAGCAACTAGAGTGTTCACTAATATCAACGGTATTATACGGTGGTTGCCAATACACTTGGCAAAGATGGCGCACGACTGTCACTCATTAGCCTAGAATCCTTCTGTGGTATAGGTAAATGTACAAATAAGAAGGAGTTTCTGGAGGAGGATAAAGCCTGGAAGAAAGAACTCTGGTGGAATATCCAAAGATGAATCATTTCACTAAGTTCCTTCGGAACTTTGAAACAACAAGCTCCAAAAGTTATCTGGATCTTGGTAAGAAATAATAACACCTCTTTACTGGCTCTCTTGAAGGACACTGTAGCCTCAGGAAGCACCTGTTGAGGATCGGATTATCAGACACTAACGAGTGTAGGTTCTGTGGAAAGGAAAAAGAAACCAACATTTACCTAGTCACGGAATGCTTTGCCATAACTAGCCTAAAGAAAGAATTCCTTGGGCGAGAAACTTTGTGAGAGTGGGGAACTAGCCTCGATGCAGCCTTCATAGATATTGGATTTCATCAGATCTCTGGAACTGAAAGGCAAGCTGTAAAGGGTGTGTTCAGAACGGCTCTGTAAGGGGGCACAATAGACCTTAAGGTCGCAGTGAACTCTTCCCCCTTTCTAAACTATAACAATAACATCAGAGGCAATAATTCCATTTCCAAATTGGATTACATAATCACAAATGCTGCCATAGACGACTATAAATCTATTGTTTTAAGCCTCATATAAGATAACATAAAGCTATAATGCTCAAATTAAATTTCGAAGTAATCCGTACCTAAAAATAAAACATGTATCACTGCTGAAATCGTTGAAAGTAAACGAAACCTTATTAAACTACATTGGCTTCAATTGAACTTTGGCTCCCCATCTACTTGTGAAAACTGTAGAATGGCCAAAATCACTGTAATATATGTTGATAGTTCACAAAAGAAGAACTACAAATTCTATGTAACTATCTTCTATAAGATGGACATCTATGACGGCAGGTAGACAGAACCACAGTGTCAAGTGACACGAGAACTGTAAGACTCTTGTAAATATATAAAAACCAAAATAAAAATAACTTAAATATTAATGAGTTGTATAATTAAAACATGGTGTCAAGTGTGAAAATAATTCTATGAACAGATTTTTGCCATTGTATTAAACGGTGAAAGAAAGTGTCCTGAATATCTGAAGAACTAACCTTAAAACTAGCACGTGCCTAAATTGAAAATGGATTTTACCACCATCGCCACTGTTCAACAACAGTAATCCTGCCGACAATTGGGTAAGGTGGAAGCAAAAGTTCCAAATCTATTTAGTAGCAAGTGGAAAAAACGCTCAGAATGAAGAAGTAAAAATTGCCATCTTGCTCTGCTGCATTGGTGATGAAGGTTTGGATATTTTCAACAATTTCACTGAAGATCAAAAATCAACTACGGAGAAAATAATAAAAGCCTTTGATGAGTATTTCATTCCAAAAAAAGTAGTTGCTATGGAATCATTTAAATTTCACACAATGATCCAAAGTGAAGATCAAACTATTGATCAATATTTAACTGAGCTAAAAAAGCAAACAAAGCTATGTGATTTTGTTTGTATGAAAGACTGCAAATAATCTTATGAGGAACGTATGATAAGAGATAGATTAATCGTTGGAATTCATAACAAAGAAGTCCAGTTACGACTGCTCCGAGAACCAGACTTGACAATTAAAAAAATTATTGACTACTGCAAGAGTGTAGAGCTTAGTAAACAGCACGTCAAAGTACTGAATGGTGAAGAAGAAGTAAATTTTATCAGAAGAACCAAGAAATTTAAGTGTAAAAAATGCTTATATGAGCATCATCCTGACAAATGCCCGGCTGCTGATAGAGAGTGCAACATATGAAAGAAAATGGGTCATTTTCTAAAGCATGTTTCTTCAGACAGAAAGAAGATTTCAAGAATAAAAAATATCCGAGTGGAGAAGAAAGAAGCAAACCAAAACAGCCAATTGAAACAGTCCAAAATGATCGAAAATTCAGAAGTATTGAACAAGGAAATTGGATCGAACAAGAAGACGAAGAAAACCCAGAAGAGCACAGCCTTTTTGTGAATGCGTGTAATAGTAAAAATTTTGTATCATGGTATGAAAACATCTCAGTGGAAGGACTTCAGGTTAAATTTAAGTTAGACTCCGGCTCTGATATAAGCATAATACCTGCAAACTTATACAAGAAAATTGTAAGTAAAAATGTACTTAAAAAATCTCCCATAACAATAGTATCCTACGGAAACTTTAAATTCAAACCTATCGGAGAAGTCACTTTGCAATGCCATTTTGAAAATGTTACTTCAATTGTTAATTTTGTTATTGTAGACCTTAATTCTGAACCTCTGCTAGGGTTAAATGATTGTTTGAAGTTCAACCAAATAAAAAGAATAAATTGTTTGCAATTTCCTAAATCAAAATCAGAACTAAAAGAAAAATATTCAGGAGTTTTTCAAGGTATAGGCCAAATTCCTGGGTTATGCAATATTCAATTGAAAGAAGATGCTAAACCAGTCATACAATGCTTGAGAAAAATCCCATTGTCGTTGCATAACACATTAAAAGAAACTCTAAATAGTTTGGAAAAAGACGGAATTATAGAGAAAGTTGATTATCCAACTGATTGGGTAAATAGCCTTATGATAGTTGAAAAACCAGATAAATCCCTACGTCTTTGTTTAGACCCAAAGCCATTAAACAAATACATCAAAAGAGAATATTTTCAGATACCATAGAGTACTGATATAATAAGTAACCTCTCAGGAAAGTCAATTTTCACTGTAATAGATATGAAAGATGGCTTTTGGCAATTAACTTTGAACAAAGAAAGCTCAGACCTTTGTACTTTCAACACCCCATTTGGTCGATATAAGTTCAATAGAGTTCCTTTCGGTATTTCTAGCGCTCCTGAATTATTTCAAAAGAAAATTTATCAAATATTCGGTGACATTCTTGATGTTTATGTATACTTCGATGATTTAATAGTAGCTTCCAAGACCGAGTCAGAGCATGATGAAACTTTGTCTAAAATTTTCGAAAAGGCCAAGGAAAATAACATAAAATTCAATTTCAATAAGCTCCAATATAAATTACGAGAAGTAAAATTTGTTGGATATCACATTTCAATAGATGGTGTAAGACCTGATGATGATAATGTTGAAGCAATACATGCCATATATGTTCCACAAAACAAGTCAGAAGTTTTGAGAATTTTAGGCCTTGTTAAATTCATACCAAACCTTTCAGCCTTAACAGCTAATTTGAGAAATCTTACCAGAAAAGAAGTGAAATTTAATTGGACACCAGATCATGATCAGGAATTGCATAAATTGAAATATCTCATAACTAATGCACCAGTTTTAAAAATATTCGATCCTCAATTAGACATGATTATACAGAGTGATGCCTCCGGTGAGGGTTTAGGTTGTGTACTAATCCAAGAAGGTCAGCCTGTATCATTTGCGTCTAGGACATTGTCAAAAGCAGAAAAAAGATATGCCCAAATTGAGAAGGAACTATTGGCTATATGTTTTGCCGTGGAAAAATTTCATTTTTTCATTTATGGACATCCTGTAACCGTACAGAGTGATCATAAACCATTAATTCCAATATTTTCACGAAATTTAGATAGAATAAGTAACAGGTTACAGAGAATGATGCTTAAATTGTTAAAATACCGAATAAACATTGTTTATTTGCCAGGAAGGGAAATGTTGGTCGCAGATGCGTTATCTCGTTCATACAATATTAAGACTGAAGTCTTTGATGATCCTGAAATGGAATATATTGTCCACACACTATATAATAATGTTCCAATGTCAGAGGAAAAGAAAAATCTATTTAAAAAAGAAATAAATAACGATGACATTTTAACTAAAGTAAAACAATTTTGTTTGACATCTTGGACAGAAAATATTAAGTCTTTAGATTATAAATTGAAAATTTATTCCAAGATGAAGGAAAATATTTATCTTGCTGATAATCTCCTGTTTTTGGACACAAAAATCATAGTTCCACAATCTTTGAGAAAACAAATGCTAACATTAATTCATGAATCACACTTTGGTATTCAAAAATCTAAAGCTAGGGCAAGACAAATTTTTTATTGGCCTGGTATGTCAAAAGATATCGAAGATTTAATCTCAAAATGTGAAATATGCCAAACACACCAAAGATCTAACCAAAAAGAAACATTGATGAGTCACGCTTTACCAGAAAGACCTTCGCAATATATATATTCTGATTTTTTCGCATATAATAATAAAAATTATTTATTGCTGGTTGACTCTTACTCAAATTGGGTAGAAGTTGTTCAGTCGAGATTGAAAACTGCAGATGAAGTAATTAACTTTTGTAAACAGAAATTTTCTCAATTTGGTGTACCAGATAAATTCTTCGCTGATAATGTCCCATATAACTCCAGATCTTTCAAAACATCTGCGCAGGAATGGAATTTTGATGTTGTTTTTAGTAGTCCTCACCACCATCAATATAATGGTCTGGCTGAACGTTATGTTGGTATCGTAAAGCAAATGCTAAAAAAAGCAAAAAGTAAAGATGATCTACCTTTATTATTGATGGAATACAGAAATACTCCTTTGCCTGATATGACATATTCGCCCTCTCAATTGTTCTTACAAAGAACAGCAAAAACAAAAATCCCTATATCAAGCCAAGCACTGAAACCTATTGTTTTAGATCCTTTATTAGTACAGGCTAAATTAGAAAATAAACAGCGGAAACAGAAACATTATTATGACAGAAGTGCAAAAAATTTGGAAAAGCTTGAAAAAGGAGAAAATATTCTAATTCAAAGAGGTAAAACCTGGGAAAGGGGAAAAGTAGAAGATGTAGTCAATGATAGATCTTATATTGTCAAAGATTCTTGTGGTAACATGATTAGACGAAATAGAAAATTCTTAGAGAAGACTAATTTACCATATATAAATAATTCATTGTTTTATGATGTTAACCTACATATAAGAGACGATGATATTATAAGTAATGAACCTAATGTCCTAAACCCAGAAAATATCCCTAGTAACATAGAAACTGTTTTATCTGAAGCTAATGTACTTGAAACACCTCGAAGGAACCACTGTAAACGTCAACATAAACGCCCAAACTATTTAAATGAGTATGTAACTAATTAATTGTTTGAACCTTTCTTTTGTTATATGTTCTGTAAAAAAAAATAGAAACGTGTAATATATGTTGATAGTTCACAAAAGAAGATCTACAAATTCTATGTAACTATCTTCTATAAGATGGACATCTATGACGGCAGGTAGACAGAACCACACTGTCAAGTGACACGAGAACTGTAAGACTCTTGTAAATATATAAAAACCAAAATAAAAATAACTTAAATATTAATGAGTTGTATCATTAAAACAATCACCATAATTTGCTTAGACCATCGTTTGATAGCAATTTATTTTTCTATCCTTTTTAGAAATTAGAAATTGAAGCAGTTGTAAAATTTTAAAAATATAAAGTCTTGGCGGTGATGGTAGTAAGAATTTTTTTTTAAATGGCTGAGGTAGTTAGTGAACCACTCACTCACCCATTCAATATGTTTATCCTCAGGAAGGTTCCCGAATAATTTAAAAAAGGCCAGTGTACTCCCAAAATATCAGAATATCTCAGGAACTTCAATATACTTAAACCATCTCAACATGGTTTCAAAAGCGGCCATTCAACTCAGACTGCCGCGCTCTGTTTTGAAAAAACCGCCTACAGATGTTTGGATGAGGGTCTACATACATGTGGCTGGAATATTTTTCGATCTTTCTTGTGCCTTCAATACTCTTTCCATAAATTTTATTATCGATAAATGCTACAGTCAAGGATTTGGAGGCATATTTATTGATTGGCCGAGTAGTTTTCTCAGCGAAGAACTATGTCAGTCAGAGTTCTGTTTTGGAACCACTACTGTTTCTTTTTTTCATCAATGATTTACCAGAACATCTTACATGCCTTCTGTTGATATTGTTTGCTGATCACACTTCGTTGGTAGTTTAGGCACATAGTTTTGAGGAACTCTTAGAGGCCTGCGAAATTCTTGTCGGGGAATTTGTTAGATGGTGACGTTGGAACAACCTGATGGTCAACTTCAAAAAAACAATGTGTCTCTAAGTCGGTTGAAAAGACTACGAGAAAAGAGATTTGAAAATAGATGTCCTAAAAGAAACTATAGAACCAACTGAATGTACCAAATTTTTCGGTATTCATATAGGAAGAAATCTAAGCTGGTCATCACATGTGTATTTACTCTGCAAGCAGATGAAAACTGCTTTTTATGCGATCAATAAACTCAAAGAATTGTTTTATAGCAATTATATCATTGATGTATATTACGGCCTTGTTTACAGCCACCTGGCCTGAAATACTCTGTGGTAACTGCTGCAAGATTTTCGTTGCATAAAAAAAGGATTGATTTGATTTTGAATACTGTCGTTACCTTGTTTGAATATTTTAAGATGTTTAATGTATGCTAAGGAAAATGAGACCGAATGGAAACACTTATAAGATTACAAGAATATAAAACCGGAAATTTTAAAACACTACTAATGCCTAAAAATAATCCTTATTAACTTGAATATTATCCACTTTACCAAAGTATTAAATTATTTAATCACTTACCACTCTCTGTGTATGTTTGAAAACATGCTCTGCTTTCAATGAAATGTTTCTATTCGGCTGAGGAATATTTTTCTGATCCCTTAAATGTTTGGAATTGAAATCAGTCTTTTTTTTCTTCTAAAATAAGACCTGTCCTATACACCGTAGTGCAGTCTCGAAGGATTAATAAATTATTATTATTATTTCTCATTTGATTTCCTTAACAGGCTGCTGCTATTCCTTGTGCTTCTTCACCACTGAGGATAAAATGCAAAAAACAGGAAAGAATTTGGAACGACAGTCAATTGAGAAGATCTTCTAGGTATTTGCTCGTGAATAATTCATTTTTAGTGTCTCCATTCTCTTGAAAGATTGTCCAAATTAATGCTGGGATTATTTTCACTATTGTTGCAAAATGGCGGCGAATGCCACTTCTTTTTATCCTTATCATGCATTGGTAAATCTAGGTATTAGCTGGTGGATAGTCCTCTAGAGTAGGTGATTAAAATGTAAGCTTCTCGATAGGAAGTATGTCAGAAAAGATTAGTGGGAAACTGTTTTCTATGTTCTCAAATTATGGTAAGTTGACGCACAAGAAATTTGAAATAGCTGAAAAAATTTTGAACATAACCATCCTCAACACTTAGTGGCCGGACCTTGAAAAAGATATAAATTCCAAAGGAAATAATTCCTGAATTGTGTAAACATTGAAATATCGATCGGTACTTCTGTAGAATCATGTGAAAAAATCGGCTGAATAAAAATATATAAATAAAGAGTAATTATAAGATGTAGAATGAACTTTCTGTTAAACGAGTTTTATATGTGTTATCAGAGCAAATTGATTTCAGAATATCCAATCATGTTTTCATATAAGCATAAAACTCTTAACATGACTCACTGTGAATCGAACTGTGGTTTCCTATTAAATTCGAACGAAGACAAGATACAGCAAAAGCAATATTCATTTATACTCTCCAGTAGATCATGTTTCAGCTTCACCACTTGAACCTCCTGCCTTGTTGGGAGACTAATGTGAAAATCACAGAAAAGAATAATCTCTTAACCTCAAGCTCGAATCTCGTTACTGTGAATCTTCTAGCAATAAAAATATTTAACACTTATTTTATATCCAATAAGTAGATAAGCTTCGAAAATAGCAGAAAAATATCATTTCAAAAGGAATTGTGTAATATTGGAATCGATCTGGCCTGTTCACCAACTCGCCCGAGATTGTACTCCAGATCTTTTATAGTTTAGTCAAGCCTATCCTTTTGTGACCATTGCCTTCTTGAAATTCCACAAATCAAAGTCATCTGGGCGGAAATATAGCGATTTGTCTGACGAGTAATAAGCGCGCCAAAAAACAGATATATAATGAGCTGAAAAGTACTAGTGGAATCACTTATACATGAAAAACTGTAAGATGTGAGTGGCGCCAAAATCAGCAATAAGCCAACTGAAATAATATCTTCTGATCTTGAATGCATTAAGAAATCTACATTTTTCGCCGCTACATTTCGTATGTCGCATTGCTGTTATGTAAAATGACAGTTTCAAGGTGAAACAAAAGTTTAATAAAATTTTATTTCTGCTTCCAGAAATTCTGGCACCGCACCATAATTTCTGAGTAAAAAGCGATAGAGTTAATCCATCACTAATTTTGAACATAACAGTGCATCAAAATCACCGCTGATTTTGCACGATAACGTGTTGCTAGAAAACTCCGAGAGTTTGTGAGCTTTTTCGGATTTTTTCTTTTAAATTTTATTGCGTTTTTTCGTCAAATGAACAACAATTACTACTTGGTAAACCTCATGACATGATCAACTAGTTTTTCGAAACTTAATTCAAATATAGAACGTCATAACCGAATACTGAATGTACGAAGTAACAACAGAAATGTAAGGCACAGTGATAAAACAATAACATGCAGAAATGTGTGTTCCAAAAATACTCATAATCCAGTAGGTGGGCAGCACACTTACACTCATATCACGTATCATACACAGATAATAAGATAGGATCTATAACCAGCGTTAAGCACCTGCAGTCATAGTTTCAAGGTTTATGAGATGATGAAATACTTGTGCCGTGTACTTAGATATTGTATATGAGTACTCTTCGAACAATAAAACTCTCTGTGAGCTCGCTACTAATATATTGAACGTAAAAAGTTAACTGTGGATGATACGCAAAAAGTACATCCCATGCACACTAGTTTCACATGTCTTTGGCTTGAGATTAAGAATGAAGTGCGGCGCAGAAATTAATTTTTCATTAGTTTTAGAGTAATTGGAACTATTTTGATATCCTTATATAATATGTACCTTAATTAATGATCGACTAGTGTCGAGGATCTAACAAATACAGGAACACAGATAATTCAAGTAGTTAAAAAAAGTTAAGCGCTATAATTATGAATATTTTTTACTCATTTCTTATGATGTAATTTGTTTCTGTTGTATTCATTTCGTTCGAAAAGAAATATCTCTATGAAAATTATTACAACTCAATGGAATTTCACCTCTCGGCAATAATCGATCAGAATTGATTTCTTTTCAAATCTGAACAACACAGAACGTTCGATTTACGGAATAGAATAGTATCAGAATATTATATTCAATTATAGAAAACCACTGCTCAGTGACAACTAGATATATCAACGATACGATAGTGAGGTATCCTTAAATCAAAAAATACGTGAAATTGGGATTGAAACGGATTGAATTACGATAATCATAAAAATACAAAAAATACCAATTCCACAGAATAATTCATGTGTTTGCATAACACTAGATAATTTTCAGCGCGCTTGTTCCTGGGAAAACAATGTAAGTACCATAGTTTCGACCAGAAGACTGTTAGTTCCAATTTTTTATGCACGTTAATTTCGAGCCGGTGGTCTTAAAAGAGTTCGACTCCTGATGAATATTCCAATATCAAAAACATTTCTGCCCTGCTGGCGCAGGGTGCATGGTCAGGAAAGCTCGGTGAACAGACCAAATCGATCGAATAGTTCTAGAGTTTTGATTTTGTAAAAAAAACTCACCTTTTCCATCCTGTGTGTGACATGCGCAATGCTATTTCAATTTTGAAATATCTATACTCCTCATTTGTACGTTGGTCAGTTAAATAAATATATACATTATAATTTTCCTCCGTCGTGCTTTCTCTTTTCCCTATCGAATAAAGATTTATAATTTCTGCAAGTGTTCAATCAGTGCATTATTCAATATAATTAACAACACTTTTCTTGGCTAAGAGCTTTGACTTTTGCTTCTCGTTTATATTCTGAGAGATATCCTACGGAATTTTATCTTTAGGTTCTTTATAATTTCACAAACTTTTGTGTCAAATTTCGTGAAGATCCTAAGAATAGAAAATTAAAAGAATTTTCAGAAAATTCCATACTTGCAGCTGTGTGACACTTAAATTTTGAATGTTTATATAGTAGGTGTGGCCAAGGGGGGGATTTTGTCAGCGCGGCAGATAAACACTTTCTAAAGTTTTGGACCCTCTTAAGTGAAGATATTAATATAATCAAGATTCACAACATATTGTTACTGACATCAGAATGAACCCTCAGGGGCTGCATATACTTATGTGCAGTACAGGGATCGCCAAACCTGAGATACCCCAGGACTGGCCTAGACATGTCTTTGGGTGGATGGGGAGCTTAATTGTCTGGTTCGTTAGGAGACAACCTTATAAAAACCCCTAATCTCAAGGCAGGTGAGTTGCCGAGGGGATGCGTGTCCGAGGGGTGGATCGGTCTTTAGACTTACAACCTCGTGGAACTAGGCGACACAACTGCGGTAACAGCCTTCCCCATGATATCAGACCACTGTCATGGGGTGGCCTGTATTTGTGCTCGAATCGAAGGACTGCGAAAAATGACACTGTGAAAAAGTTGGTGAGAGACCTCGATAAGAGCGAGAGTAAATCTGCTGCGGCGAGTGCAAGCTAAAGTAGGTCGCGGAGTAGCAGTGCGGGAGGCAGCACTGCGAGTGGTGTGAAGAAGCTGGGCACCGATCTCAGAGAGTTCTTGCTCTCTGAGAGCAATAAGGTGAGCAAGTCGGCGACTTCATATATTCTGAAAGTGGTACATGAATTTGAGGGCATTATCTTCCTGCCCAATGCTAAAAATAACAAACTTAAAGGCATTATCCTAAAAGTAAAAGGACAAGTGGGTGAAAAAGGTCGAAGAAGGTGGAATCACTTTGCTGGAAGGGCCCAGGGTAATACCTGGGCAAGCGTGGGTGGCGTGAAAGTGGAGAGTGCGGATGCACCAATTGTAACCCACCTTAAAAAGGAGGTCCTAATGTCCTTCGCACTCATGGTAAAGGATAAGAATGGTAAGCTGAAAAGCGAATAAGTGAAGAAGCTGGTGTTGGCAGAGGTGGCTTACAGCTGTGAAGTGAGGGTCACGGCCCTCCGGGAATGTAAGAATGAGGGCATTGAGACAACAACCGCCGAAGAACTTGAGGCCTTGTCGAACCTTCAAAAATTAGACGAGATGAGAATGACTGTTGAGAAACCCAGGAAAATGGAAAAGGATTGTTTGAATGAGATCTGGTCTCTGTTTATTGTCAGTATAGTTGTGAAATGGAACTATACTTGAGATACATTGAGAGAGTACTAGAGAAGGTCGGTGACCATCCCGTCCTTTTCGGAATAGATGTAAATGCATCATCTCCCTTGTGGTTTAGCAAGGGAATGGAAATGAGTGGACCGAAAGTTGATAGGGGGCGTATGCTAGAGGACCTAGAGAATGAGAGGGGGCTGTTGATTCTGAATGAGGAATCTGAATGGTACACCCTCAGTGGTGCTACAGGTGAATCGGATATCGATATCACATTAATGAATGTGAAAGCGAGCGTAGCTTACGTCGCTAGTTGGAATGGTGAGCCTGACTGTATCAGTGACTATAACGGTATATTGATTACACTGGAGAGGTTGAGCATAATAGGCGGAAGATAAAAAATATCGACTGGGATAAAATTAGGGTACTCATCAGGAATGAGGCAGACAGCATCGATCTTGACATGTACCAAAGTTTATTTGCTGAAGAGCAGGGGAAAATGCTTCAAGGATGTAGTGATCCATCCTTGAATGTGCAAATGTTGAGAAGGCCAGCGAAATCTCCCACCAAGGTGTCTTGGTGAAATGACGAATGAAAAGAGCTGTGAGGACAGCTCGAGTGAAGTACCAGAGAGCTAGGAAATGGGGTGAATCAGAGAGCGAGAAAAGAGAGAACCTCCGTCTAAGGAGGATGTATAAATGTATGATGATTGAATGTAGAAAGAAAGAAAGGGAACAATTTGTTGAGCGCGAGGAAAATACCGATCTATGGGGAGAGGTACATTAGATATGTATGGGAAAGAAGCAAAAAGCGGAACTCGCTGGAGGTAGAGTGGGTGGTAGAATGACTGAAAACTGGTGCGAAACAGTAAATGCTTTGTTGCGATGGTTTTTTCCAAGTCGACAATGACAGACAGGAGAGAGTAAGAGTAGCCAGGGAACTCTGAAATCTCTATCCGATGTTAGAGTTGATTCTCTTTTGGCAGAAGAATGCTGGAAAGTTTTGCGTGGGCTGGGCTCTGATAACTTTTTGAAAGTAATCTGGTGTCCGGCTCACGCGGATAAACCTGGTAACGTTAAGGCAGATGAACTGGCTAGGCGGGGAGCCGGATTAGCATTTGTTGGTCCGGAGCCTTCGCTGCCAATCTGTCGCACATCTGTCAGAAGTTTCTTCAGGAACTGGCTGAACAGGGAATTTTCCTCGGAATGGAGCGCAGGGGTGGGCCTGAGGTGGTCGAGGATTCTCATTGAGAGACCGTCCTCGCGATCTGAGGTCAATAGGCTTCTGCTGCTGGAGAGGAAACAACTCAGTCTGGTGACTGGTGCATTGACTGGTCACCTGTTTAACAAGCATTTGAAGAGAATGGGATTGACGAGCTGCTCCCTATGCCGGTGGTGCAGGAGTACTGATGAAACGGTTGAGCATATTTTGTTCAACTGTGAAAACCTTACTGAGTTAAGGTCAACACACCTAGGAAATCCAACACCTTCTATTCCTATGGTGAGAGGGACCACTCCTGGCAGGCTCGCGACATTTCTGTCTTCGTGTCTGAGGAGCTGAGTCTCTGTAGAATGATGCGGGTGAACAATGGGTCACTAGGCCTCAGTTCGGCCGGTAAGGCACCGCACAGAGAAGAAGAAGAAGAAGAGTAGCTAGCGCAAAAGGGATAAAAGAGCTCACTGAGAGTGGAGTTGATAGGGCGATAAGAAAACAAAAGAATGGGAAATCTCCTGGTATAGATGGAATACATCGCGAGATGGTTAGGCATGTATGGCAAAGTGTGCCTGAATTTCTGCTATCCATGAACAGCACAATTATGAGTGAGGGTGTATTTCCTAGGGCATAGCGGGTAGCGTCGGCCTACTCAAGTCTCTGGATAAACCCAGGATGGAGGGGGGATCGTATAGGCCGATTTGTCTCTTGCCAGTCGTTAGAAAAGTGTTAGAGATAATTCTAGTACAGGGATTAGAGAGTACACTTGAGAGTATGTCTTGAGAGATAGTTAGGCTTTACCAAGGGTAAGTCAACTATCGATGCATGAAAGATGCTTGAAAGACTAGTCGGCGAAACCCAGGAAAAATAAGTCTTGGGTATTTTCGTCGACTTAAAAGGTGCTTTTGACCACCTAAGGTGGGGGTACATTTTGAACCGGCTGACAGAGATCGGATGTGAGGACTTGATAATGTGGAAATTCTATTTCCACGAGAGACAGGCTAGAATAATTAGGATGCATGCATTTTTGGTGCGCATGCCTATGAGAGGGTGTCCACAGGGTTCCTCAGCGAGACCATTCTTGTGGAATGTATTTATTGATGTCCTCTTGAGAATACTTGAGAACGATGAGATAGGGATAGGTTGTTGCAGTCGCGAATGATTTGCTCATCATTCCGAAAGGGAATAGCCGTCTTTGACTAGAGTTGAAGAAGGCAGAATGTATGACTATTCTGTGTGAACGGGCTGCTCAGGTAGGAGTGATCGTGTCGGAACAGAAGACGGTTTGCATAATACTGAAAGGGAGATTCGCCGCAACTGGGCCACCCCAAATTAAAATGAATGGAAAAGGCATCAGGTATGCATGTGGCGTGAAATATCTGGGAATAAGAGTTAATGAAGGGCTCAGATTCCTAGGTCACTTCTCGGATGTAAGGGCCAAGCTAGCTAGACTAGCGGAACAAATGGGGCGTGTATTGAAGAAAGAATGGGAAGTCTTTGAATGTGGTATATGTAGGCATGTTTAAAGAATGCGCCATGTACGGGGTGGAAGTTCGGTACAAGGAAATGACCATAGAGAATGCGAGAAAGAGTATAAATAGGTGTTAGAGGGTGGGTATGGAGGCATGCTTGAGAGTTTGCAGAACTGTTTCCACCGAAGCCATGCATGTAATTATGGGAGCAACTCCAAGGGACCTTTTAGCTGTGAAGATGGGTGTGAGTGATAAATTCAAGAAAGGTATTGAGTTTAATGAATTTGACCGTAAGTATGTAGGTGAATTGAGTTCCGATCCCATGGAAAGTGTATATGTGTTAAAACAAACACTGAGACAGGAATGGCAGAGGCGATGGGATGTGTGTGATAAAGAGCGAGTCACATACGGTTTTATACCGGATGTGGAGTTTTCCATTAACAGTGAATGGTTTTCTTCCGAACTGTATTTGGGTTATCTCATTACAGCACACGGGTCGATGAATGGGTTTTTGTATAAGAGAGGTCTCAGTGAGACCGATAGATCAATGTGTGGTGAAATTGAACATTGGGAGCACATGTTGTTAGACTGTATGGAAAATTATGAGTTTAGGAGGGTTATCCTCGAAGGCTTAACAACTGAGGTTGATATACGCCGAAATGTATGTAGAATGATTGAGTCGTATGACAGGTATGAGGAGAGGACGATTTTGCTAAGAGATCAAGGACATTGAATGTAGATTCAATGAGGTGTTCCTACCCTGAAAATAGGTAGTGACGAGGTAACTGGTTTATCCAGGGGAATTGTGGCGCAGGGCGACAAAAGTGGTTTAACGGTGCGCCGTCCTGGCTTGGATGAGTGTGGCACCACCTGTACTTCTGGGGCGTACGTACTGATTGCATGTTATTGTCGAAGGGCTTGGTAAACCCGCGCAGTAACCCTTACATGCCTCAACAAGGCATGGATTCTCAAGGTCCTTAGTTGGGAGGGAAGCAATTTTCGAAACATGTCCCACGAATGACGTGTTATGATTCGTACCACGGTAGGGCTTGCCCGAAGGTTGGTTGGCTTTAACAGCCTTGGACGTCTTAGCCGCCTTTCTATCTGCCCTGTCCGGATTGGTTTCGTGGTGGCAGTGGTTGAAAGCCTGCATGCTGGGCTAGGGGGATTGTGATCCGCCCCGGCGGCGTGTGAGTTGCGTATACAACTCGGGCACTAGCCTCAATAGATAGTAGAGATTTGATAGTGTATCCTTCCATCAGTAAGGGCGTAGGACTTGAGAATTCGAAATCACACTGAAAGCTGAGTGTACGAAGCGCGCTTATTGGGCGCATCCCAATTCTGCACCCATACGGGTCGTGGCCATAAGCCTTCGGGCAGGTAGGTCACGTTAAACTTATAATTGTTGTTGACATCAAAATGAACTTGTTGACAACCGAATAAAATTATAAGATTACGAAACAAAAAAATTTCATAAGCTTCAAATATCGATTTCGTCGAATGTGTGCATGCCTCTCTACGGATCAGTACTTTTCCGTTTCAAGTACCGATTAGTTAAAAAACTGTGCAATATGCCTAGAAACGAGTTGTCTGCTTTTGACAGAACAAGAATTATTGCTCTCTGGCAAGAAGGGCTCTCACGCCATCAGATAGCCAATAGACTGAACACTTTTCGAAGCACGGTTAGCAGAACGATTATGCGCTATGAGGAAACTGGTTGAGTCCAAAGTAGACCTTGAAGTGGTCGTCCTCGTGTTACCACGATTCTATAAGATCGGTATATTGCCCAATCAGTCCGTAGAAATGGGTCAATGACGGTATCGACACTCGTTCGAAATGCCAAAGAATTCACAACCGTGTAATTTCATTTGCCACAATTCGTAGAAGAGTTTTAGCATCAGTTTGCTTTCCAGAAGGCGAGTTCCTTCATTAACTGTTCGTCACCGAATAGCTCTTCTGTAGTGGGCGCGAACTCATCATAACTGGAATTCAGAAAAATGGAGGAATGTGCTATTTACAGATGAGTCTCAGATTGGGTTAGTAAGTGATGACTACCGATTAAGAGTTTGGAGGTAACCGACATGTCGAAATAGACCTGATAGACTACAGGCCCATGTTGCAAAATTATGGGTCATTTGAAGCACCAGGTCACCTATCTAAAACGATATAAGAGCATAAAGTAATAAGATTCAGCACTATGCCGTCACTTGTAAGCTGTCCAACAGAGTGCAGGTGAGGATTCGAAAGTACAGGGAGAGTGGGTACATTTTGGTCACATATTTTTGTACGGCATTCTTACCATCGATATATCCGTGAAAAATTATAAGAAAACGCGTGGCGCCGTGAAAAAATGTAGAGCCATAAAGTCAATTTTTTTTTCTATTTTCCCACAATTACCTAAGTAAATTTGGTCATTTGATTTTGTACGGCATTTGTGTCATACTATTTCAATACTGCTTCTAAGCCATTATTCCGCAACGCCGTACAAAAATCATGCGACAAGGGGAAAAAATCTAGGGTTGCAATCCCTTCTCTTTCCGTAGTCCAGGGGGTGATTTGACACAACATGAAATAAATTTATTTTGAAAGTATTTTATGCAGAGATAATATTTTTCATATGCCGTACATTTTCGTTGGTTCAAAGGGGAAAAAAGAAAAATTCATTTATTTGTACTAATTTTCATAGTCTTTTCGTGATTCTAGGTTCCTAGTTAGAAACTATGTTGAATATGGGTTTGTAAACTATCCATTTATACCAAAATATAGACATGTTGTCATTGATAATTCCAAAATACAACACATTTCTGAGAAGTACTCATGACACTGAAGTTAGCAGAAGTGTCATGAATATTTCTCAAAAATATGTTGTGTTTTGGAATTATCAATGAAAATATGTCTATATTTTGGTATAAATGGATAGTATACAAACCCTTATTCAACATAGTTTCTAACTAGGAACCTAGAATCACGAAAGGACTATGAAAATTAGGACAAATAAAAAGAATTTTCTTTTTTTTCCCTTTGGACCAACGAAAATGTACGGCATGTGAATAAATATTATCTTTGCATAAAATACTTTCAAAATAAATTTATTTCATCTTGTGTCAAATCACCCCCTGTACTACGGAAAGAAAGGGGATTGCAACCCTAGTTTTTTTCCCCTTGTTGCATGATTTTTGTACGGCGTTGCGGAATAATGGATTAGAAGCAGTATTGAAATAGTATGACACAGATGCCGTACAAAATCAAATGACCAAATTTACTTAGGTAATTGTCGGAAAATAAAAAAAAAATTGACTTTATGGCTCTACATTTTTTTACGGCGCCACGCGTTTTCTTATAATTTTTCACAGATATATCGATGGTAAGAATGCCGTACAAAAATATGTGACCAAAATGTACCCACTCTACCTGTACTTTCGAATCCTCACCTGCACTCAGTTGGACAGCTTACAAGTGACGGCATAGTGCTGAATCTTTTTATTTTATGCTCTTATATCGTTTTAGATAGGTCACCTGGTGGTTCAAATGACCCATAATTTTTTCAACACGGGCCTGTAGTCTATGAGAGAGCTATTCGAGTTTCTACTTTTCGCGGTGGTACTGAAATGTTTGGGGGAAGCATAATGTTTGGAAGAAGAACGCCACTAATTCACAAACCCTCTCGATGACTGTTGCATGTTCCCTAAAAATATCATGAATCCTGTTATTATACCCATGGGTAATTAAATTTATCTTCATGGACTTTTAAGCAGTTTGACATTAATTATTCAAATAAAAAGCAAAGTGAATTTTTTTTAAAAAACGGTGTTTATTCTCTCAAACCCAAACATTTGTCAGTCCTTCCAAGTATTCAAGAATCAGACATGGAATACGGCATAGTAACACGAAGCAAAAGTAAGTCCATGCAAGATTTTCATGTCCAAGTTTCTCGTGAAGAGGAAAGAAGATAAATACTGGATTCCAGGGTCATGGAGAACTCTTCAGAAAAGAAGTTCGAAGTTAGTTAAAGGGCGATGGTTCTAACACTTCTGTCTACAAGAGCCTTCAGAAATATGACGGAGCACAAGTTCGACATATCACCCCGAGCGACAGAAAGAAAGCAGCGAGAAGAAGTGGTTTCGACTGGTAAGTCCCACACTAAATATTCGAAAAAAGCTTTACCAAGAAAACTTTAGGATCAAAAAGAGATTGACAATGAACTCTTAACTCTTGATATAGAACAGCAGGAAATAGCCGAAAGGAAGATTGATATAAAAAGGAAACTATTCGAACACAAATGAGCTTTACAAAATCTGAGAAACGGAGAAGAAATGATTATGATGGAGAAGAAATGATAATGATGGAGAAGAGTAATTTCAAGACGTTTTTTGCTCATCGGGTGGAAGAGATTCAAGAAAAAAACTTCAGTAAATGATCAGAGATGGAATAAACTGAAAGTGGTAGGAGGTAGGAGTTTACTCCTCTACCGTCATGGGGATGAATAGTGGATATTAAATTGAAGAATGGTACCTATCGAAGACCTGTATCTAAGCTGTGGGTATTTAGAGAAGAAAAGGTTCTTCACGGGGTAGAGAAAAAGTTTAATTAATCAGATATAGTTTTTGAATTTTTTGCATTTGGAATTTGACATTAAAATGAAAATATTCGATTGAAACCAGTTGCCAATCAAATGAAAAACAAACTAAAGTTTATTTTAAAAAGCGATGTTTATTCTTTTAAACCAAAACAGATGGTGAACTTTTCACTGTGCACTTTGCATTCTGACAAATTTCAAAAGTGAAAATCAATTATAGTGCACAACATTTCTCCCAATATTTAATTTATGCGAAGTGATTCTCATTTTGCACATGACTTTTCATATTGCACTTTTCAATTATGAATGCGTTTAGTGCAATGTAACTCATTTGAAAAGTTGAAAATGCAAAAAGAATAGTTGCAAAGTATTTGGTGCAATAGGTTCCTGATTACAATGGCCTGCGGCCGCGATGTTTCCTAAAAATAAGTAAAATTGTAATAAACAATGAAATAATTGAACAAGTTCGAAGTTCGCATACCTTGGAGTGGAAGTTTCTAGTTGCGGAGACCTGAAAGCAACTGTACGCAAACAAGCCAACAAAGCAGCTTATATGTATATCGGGATGCTTACGGGATGTCATTTGGAAGAATAAAGATCTGAGATTGGACGGGAAAATCCGCATATATAAATCATGTGTTAGGCCTATTATGACAGATTCTATCGAGATGAGAGCCGATACAGCGGAGACGAAGAGGATTCTCAGGACCACGGAAATGAAAACGTTAAGATCAATAGCTGGAAAATATTACTGGACAGAATACCAAACAGTCAAATAAGAGAGCGATGTAACGTTCATAATGTTGTGCGATGGGGAAGACGAAGGAGAAGAGAGTGGAACCAGCATGTTAGCAGAATGAGCCCTCAAAGATTAGCCCGAATAGCGAGGGACTTGAAACCAATTGGAAAAAGACCACCAGGACGTCCCTTCAAAAGAAGGCGAGGCAGTTGGCAGTCCACATCACAAATACGGCTGCAGAACTAAACGGGGGGTGAACCATGAAATACTGTTGGACATAATGGAACACTATGGGATAAGAGGACGGATATTAAACTGGTTCAGATCATATTTAACGGAACGTGAACAAAGAGTATTGATAGCAGAAAGAGGAGAAGAAATCAAATCGCAAAAAGCCAAATCAAGCAAGGCATCCCACAAGGTAGTATATTAGTATGTATTTTATTCCTAATATACATAAATGACTTAACAGGGGTAATTAGCATTGAAGAACTTATGGTATTGTTCGCTGATGATACCAATGTGTTACTCTGGGATAAAAACCTTCAAAAGTTAATAAAAAAAATATCGGATACCTTCATCAGAATAGAAGAATGACTGAAATCTCGAAAACTACAACTCAATGCTGGAAAAACAAGTATTGTATGCTTTAAAACTCAACACTCAACACAGAATATACCAGAAGACTTAACCATAGGTGAAATACATTTCAACATAGAAACAACTACAAAATTCCTAGGATTGACATTAGATGAACACCTCACTTGGGGAAAGCATATAGAAATAACAAACACCAGCTTAAATTCAGTATGCTATACCATCCGAGTGCTGTTCAATACCTGAGGAAAGAACTGTTGAAAACAGTCTATTTCTCTAAATTTGAATCAAAAATGAGGTACGGAATAATTTTTTATGGATCGAATAGAAATATCAATAATATCTTTGTAACACAGAAAAAAGTTCTGAGGATTATTTTTGGGCTCAAGTATAGAGAATCCTGAAGAGGTCTATTCAGGGAGAATAAGATTCTCACAGTCTATGCAGTTTACATCCAAGAATGCCTAAATTTTGTTCTTCAGAATAAGCACCTTTTCGAAAATGATTTAGGCCAAAGCAATTATGAGAGAAGAGACACACACTACATATATCCTAAGCATCACCTCACAATGACTGAGGAAGGTTGTCACTATTCTTGCTTGAAAATGTTCAACCGACTGCCGAATTACATTAGAAGAGAAACAAATGTAAAAAATTTAAAAAGGCAATATATGAAAAGCTAATAACATTGGAGCCTTATGATTTAGGTGAATTTTATAATAAGTTGTAGTTCTTTTCTGTTTTTGACACTATTTTCTTTTTGCTCATTGTATGTAGTGATTAGAAATAAAGATGTTTTCTATTCTATTCTATAAGAGGTCGTGAAGAACAGGTCTAGGGCCTAATATAAGTAGAAGAAAGAAGATCCCTTAAAGCATATATGGGATTATGTCTCCAGAGCCGTTTTCTGTCGAAATAATCCAGCACGAAATTCACAAGAACTTATTGTGACTGTCAACGAGGAATGGATGAATACTATGCAGGAAATAATAATTCAATTATTGGAATACCCAGACGAGTGAATGCATTCATGCACGAATATTGAGCAGCAGAGGCTCAAATACTGCAAATCAATTTACTTTTTTTGAGCGCCCTTTCTACTTAAATGAATGCTATATCGTTTTGTCCAAATGTCAATAAATTTCTGATTTTGAGCCGAAAATGCCCTCAAACAATAGTGTTCGATTCCCTTATGGCGAATTTATGAGCAAATTCAATTCTGTCCGTGGGGCCGCCCCCTTTCACGCCTACTTTCGAAGGATTTGTCCTCGAAACTTGAGATTTTCAGGGTGAGTTCCCAAAGCATACAGGGTGCTCAATAAAATTTGGCACATCAAAATTTTTGTTCCTCAATATCTTAGACAAAACGAAAGTAATCGAAATGAAATGTTGCAGCCATACGCAAAATTCTCATAATAAACCTCATGCAAATATTGTGGCCATAGTGTGAACAGAACTATAAAAAATTCAATTGGAATATTGAAAATAAGAAACTCCGTATTTCTATAAAACTATATTCGATCGTAATCTATTTTGCATATGAAGATTGATATACTGAATGTTCGTGCAAAATTTTGTTGCCATAATGTTAACAGTAATATAAAATATTGAATTAGAATATTGAAAAAAAGAATCCATAACAGCATATCCGATTCGGGTGAAATTTACTCTGTGCCGCAAAAATTTGCGGCAACAAAACCATAGAAAATTCAATTGGAATATTGAGAAGAAGATCTGTATATTTCCATAACAAGATATCTGATTCGGGTGAAATTTATTCTGTGAATGAAGACTGATATACCTACTGAATGTTCATGCGAAATTTCGAATGAGGATCGTATTATCAGAACCATAGAATTTAATTGTTTTGAAATATTTATCTTTTTTATATTTCATTTCCTGAATAAGGCGAGTCTAAAAACCCATAAATGAACAGTCTAATCAATGCCCTAACAGAGATACACTGTGGTTCATGTATTTATCAAAAATTTTAAAAACTCATAACTTTCGAACCAAGCAATATGAACGGTCGATATTCAGAACTCATGATTCCTATCCACAAAGAGATCGATTTTATTTGAATCCATCAAAATTTCCACATCCGTATTCGAAAAATATGAGACTTCTTCCAAGCTGAGATTCAACAAACTGTATATTAGAATTTTGAAATTTGATTGAGATATTTGAAAAGAGTAGAAAACTTCAATGAGTTTTAGTAGATTGTCCGGCACGTCAGTTCGCTCAAAGAAAGCTGCAAGGAAAGATTGAAATGTACAGGGTGTTTCCGAATAAGGTGCCGTAAATTTGAGATCTTTATCCTCAGATGATTTTATGGCATAAAGTGCCTATGAGCTTTGGGTCTCTGACGCATTGTTTTTGAGATACATGGTGTTGAAATTTAGGGAAAATATATATTTTTCGGAAATATTTTTGAAACATCACAAAGTTTTTTAAATTTTGGTAGGTTATGAGAACTCATCAAAACCCATTTTTTTAATTTTCATCAGTGGCGTCCGTACAGACCTGCTTTTTAACCGTCGGCGTCGTAATATCCCTAGTGCATTTGATTGTGTAAAAATTGGATGCACGAGTGATACTTGGTTGAATTAATTCCTCAGTTGAATAGACATTTTATTTTAATACATTTTTTTATTAAAATAATAAGAACAATAATTAAAAAAAACAAAATATCTTTTCTTCGGAAAAACTGCTGAAAGCCAAGTTGACAGTTGTTAGGTCATTTTTCCACTTAAAATTCTCATTTGACATACCAATTCTTGATAGAGATGGGTTAAAATTAATAGGATGGAAATAATCAATTTCAAAATAGTTTTTTACTTGCGACGAATGATTTCTGAGATGAAAATAAAATCAAAGAATTTCGTGATTCTCTAAGATGAAAAAGCCCTCAGAAATTATTCGTTCGAGCTCACTGTGATATGTGCAACAATGCCGTTCATTTTCATCTATCTGTTAAGGTTCAGAGATCACCAATTCTGGACACCCTCTACATGGTTATATTGCATCATCGTTGACAACCAAACTGTCAGAATTTATTGGCGTAATTTCAAATGAACGCACTTTTGAATATGGTTCGAAAATTAAAGAAAATTAGGTAAAGTATTAGGACTCAACTTCAAATTACTTGTCGACCCTTCCTTCAAGTGAACATACGAGACTTTCCGATTTGACACATTCATGAACTAACAATGTAAATCCACGGAATTGATTCGATAACTATATTAATTATCTCCTGCGAAATATCCATTCATTCGCAGTCACAATAAGATCTTGTGAATTTCGTGGTGGATTATTCCGACGGAAAACGGCTCTGGAGACATAATACCATATATGCTCTATGAAATTTATGTCAGGACACATCGCGGGCCATTCTAATCGGGCAATCTTTTTGGTTTTCCAGGGCTTCTTCGACTGGCATTATTAGAGTACTAGCCATAAAGATAGCCTGATTTTTGAATTTTTTTTCGAAGAAATTTGAATTAATAGAAGTCAATTATATGTGATATAATAGATAATAAAAATTAAATGAAAAATATTAAACAATTATTTTTCTACCTTCAATCATAATTTGGCTTGGACATAAAGATAGCAACTACAGGTGGGTAACTTGTTCAAACTCGCATTTAATATCATGAAGTAAGACAGATAATTAATTCAGTTCAGAATTGCGTTATTAGAAACTTTAGATGGGGTGGAATGAACACCATATGGAAATTAAAGATGCGATTGAATTTAAAATAAAGATGGAATTAAAAATTATTAAGAAAATGTACAAAAGGATAAGACAACAGGACCGAAGCCCTTGAATCACAGGGGAGAAAACTGACAAAGCAGAAGAAAAAGGCTCGACGAATTACTTCTTGAACTCTTCAGAGAAAATGGGGAAATGCCTCAGGAGAGAAAAATCGTTTTCTTGTCTTCAGAAGAAAATTGGGGTTTAACTCTCAGAGAGAAAAAAAAAATTTTAGCAGTAAAAGATTCTCAAAAAGAATATGAATGCGACAGCACTTAAGCCTTTGTTCAGGCGCAAGAAACCTACAGTTTGGAGCGTGATCAAGGCGTGGAAAGACGCAATATCATTAAGTGACGATCAGTTATGGGACACAACAGTAAGACGAATCTGTCTAAGACTTGCTCGAAAACTGATGGGACAACATGCCGGAGAGACATATGGTGACAATATACATGTGTTAAACATGGTGGAGGAATGGAGGTGGATATGGTCAAGATGAGTGTTAGGCAATGTACTTCACGTGGTCAAGACTGGACAAAACAGGGACAGGCATTGTATCGATCTGGTGAAGAAACACATGTTAAGTATGTTGAAGTTGAGATTAATTAGTGCACGGATTTAACTGAAATGTATATCGATTACTGGTGCCACGGTATTGTGATGTAGGTTGAATGACGCAACATGTCGCTAAGCAAGTATGAATGAGGATCGCATATGGAAGGAAAGGATTAAACTTAGCAGGAAATAATTAAAGCAGGGACTTGAATGCAAAAGAGGGTAGCCAGAAAAAAAACAGAGTTGTTGGTCAATACAGCGAAGAGGTTGTCAATGATTCTGTCTAGCGGCTGATGGAATAATGCGAGTTATGTGGCTTACGAATTCTCAACTCATTTTATCCCCATAAACTCATTCATCGATACACAAGGAAAAAAACCTTCTTTGCAGCAAAAGTCTATTATCGATTATGTGATAATACGACAACGTTCAAACTTTAGGATACTTGACTGTAGAGTAAGGAGAGGAGCTAATTGCGGATCAGATCACAGGTTGGTAAGCGCAGTTATTGTTGTTCCCTTTGTGGCTATAATTGATGCTGAAGACTGCAAAAAGTATGAATATGAGCTCTTAAACGAAGAAAGTGTCAAATATCTTCATCAGAGGAGATTGGAATGGTCCTTGAATGGCATAGAAGTGGATGATGGTATTGAACTAGAATATAATAGTATCAAGAACATCATCAAGAAAGCTACAGGGAAAGCTTAGGGAGAAAAGCATACAGCAAAAAAATATGGTCAGCCCATTTGGCTGACAGAGGAAGTGACAGCAGTGATAAAAAGATAAGAAAAATCTGTATCAAAGATGGCTTTCAAACTGATCAGTGGTCAACTGGCGCGAATATAAGGCCTAAAACAGAGAAGTAAGACAGATCATCAAGCATGAAAAAGAACAACTGTGGGGACTTAAGTCCAGTGAAGGGGAAAGTTTGATAGGGGTCCAGAAGCACCGAAGTATGGCGTAGGATTCGACGAATGAAGACCAACCATTCAGATCGCATATCGCATAGAATACCAATGGATAAATGGAAACAATTCTATGAGGAATAGTTGATGGAAAGCAGAGTCGATCATCAATGTATGTTCAAGAAGTAAATATTAGAATAATCTTGTCGAACCAGAAAGTTGAGAAAAATAACAGATCTATCAGTCTACTCTCTGGAAGAATCCTGCATAATAGGCTCCGAAATGATATTCGCCACAAAATTGGTGAGGATCAGAGTGGATTCGTTCCAAGAAGGTCTTGAAATGATAATACTTCAGCAAATTATGAAGAAAAAAAGTACTGTTGATTAGGAGGTGTACCTGAAAATGGCCTACGATTATCCCTAGAGCCCGTTTGTGGAAGGCTCTTGATGTTCTCAATACAGACAGATCGCTCGTCCCTATGATTCAGAAATTTCATAAGGAATATATATCTCACGTCAGAATCTGAAAAGATCTGTCTCTGAACCGATACTAACAACGAAAGGCTTAAGGCAAGGATGTAGTCTGTCACCACTGTTATTCAACGCCTATTTTGAAATTGCACTGAAAAGTAGGAAGCGGATTTTTCAAGGAATAGGTATTCTTATAAGAGACGAAAATCTTTTCTCCTTAAACTTCGCAGATGATCAGGTGGTGCTGGCGCAAGATTCATCTGCTCTAGAGATCATGTTGAAAAGACTCTACAATGAATACAAATAATGGGTTTGCTTATAAGTTCAGAGAATCTAGCTGTGAACATCGAAGCAAGATCTGAGATTCTTATTATTAATGAAGTTGCTATCAAACAGGTGGGTAGTTTCAAATATCTTAGTGTTACAGTGACCAGAGACGTCATAGGTAGAGAAGAAATTAGAAAGAGAATAAGTAATAGTAAAAGGATTATAGGATGCCTCAACAGTTTTGGTAGGACAAACATATTTCCTTTAGACCAAAAAAAGAATTGGCAAGGTTTTTGTGGAGCAATTCTTTGTTAATGCACTGAGCAGTGGGCTATGGGTGCTAGTATTAAACGTAGTATGTTAGCCGTGGAGTTGGATTATTTGCGAAGAAGTGCTGGGATATCAAGGCTTGAAAAAAGAACTGAATGTGAAATGAGAACGAATCATGAGCGCGGATGACACGATGCTTGATCTGGAGCATATTTTAAACATAGTGAAACAGTGGTTAGTAGCGTCCAAAATATATGTCAGGGTTAGGCCATCCTGAGCCTCCGACCAGAATCCGAAAGAAATTCTATGAAAATATTGGAAAAACAAATTCGGAGTGAAATTTTTCTGATGAAGAAAAGTCTTATAACGGGCCTGGTCCTCAATTGACTACAACTTGATTGCGTCCATGCCGTGAATATGCAGGGAAGTAATTAATCCTGAGGAAAATTATACTGAATATTTACTGATATACCATCTATTTTTAATTAATTTACCATATTAATTTGCATATTGGTTAATAAATCTATAATTGATTTAATAGTTGTCAAAGATAAAATGTTTCCAACAATTTAGAAAAAATACATTATACTTATTGCGAATTTCTTTGCAACAGATTGAAGCAATGAATATTTGTAATCTTTAAATGAAATGTTCCGTTCATTTACTGTATCTCGTGACAAATACCTAGAATTATCGAAGGTTGCTATCCTTATGGCCAATACTCTATATCGTCCATAAAGATAAATTGAGCTCTTAATTCATAACCCTTGGATGAAATTACAGGATTTATTACATTTTCGAGGTAATATGCACCAGTTATTCTTATGCGTGTGTGAATTAGTGGCGTTCTTCTTTCAAACATAATTCCTTCCCGAAATAATTCAGTGCCACCGCGAAGAGGAGCTTTTTGAATAGCTCTCTCAGGACTTGTTCGACATCCTGGTTCCCTGCAAACTCTTATGCGGTAGTCATCACTTAATCACCCAAACCGTGACTCATTTGTGAGTAGCACTTTCCTTCATTTCTCAAAATGCCAGTTTTGATCAGTTCGCGCCCACCGAAGACGAGCGATCCAGTGCCGAACAGTTAATAAAGGAACTCAGACCTTCTGGACCGCAATCCTGATGCTGAAACTTCTCTACGAATTGTAGCACATGAAATAACTCGGTTGTGAGCTCTGTGGAATTTCGATATGAGTGTCGGTACCGTCACGGGCCCATTTTTCGGGCTGATTGGGCAATATACCGATCTTCTCGAATCGTGGTAACAGAAGGACGACCACTTCGAGGTCTACTTTGCACTCCACCAGTTTTCTCAGAGCGCCTAATCGTTCTGCTAACCGTGCTTCGATCAATGTTCAGTTTATTGACTGGCGTGAAAGCCCTTTTTGTCAGAGAGCAATAATTCTAGCTTTGTCAAAATCAGACAATTCGTTTCTAAGCATACAATACAGTTTTTGAACTAACCGGTACATAAAACAAAACATTCATGACCCGCAGTAAGCACACATTTGACAAATTAATATTGTAAACAAATGAATATCTTATATTTCGTAATGTTATCATTTCATTTGGTTATCAACAACTTCTTTTCGTTGTCAGTAACAATGTGTTGTGAATCTGGATTATATTATCTGAAATACGAATATCCCATTCAATTTTTTGCAGTCTGATTATTGTGAAGATTCTTAACCACAAGAAGTGAACAGACATATGGAGGCTGTAACCTTCATCTAGAATAACTTAAAATCCTTTTTAATTCGAGAGGAATATTATCCATCTTATGAATTGAATAACCACTTTGCAGAGACCATATAATTCTTTATATCGAAATTAGAAACCGAGAAATAAGGATGTTCATGTCAGAAAAAACCAATCTATAACAGAAGATCTTTAGGATTGGCTGAGTTATATTATTATAATAAACAACGGGATCGAAACTGCCGAGTGTTGTTCAATGATATTTCTTTCATTTCCTAAAATAGTATTCTTGTTTTTTCACATGATTCCAGAGGATCTTCATTAATGATTTCATGTTCACATAATTCAGAGACTACTACCATTGAAATTCTTACCTTATGCGAGGTTGGGTCACTGATTGTTTCGAATAGCGAATCCTCTATTCTTTATCGAATTATTTTTTTCACTTTTTTGATATTTCTTCAGCTATTTCGAATTTGCCATGCCTGCACAAACTCACATATTGTCGCGAACAAGAAATGTTGCCTTCCTATTGGGGGCTTTCCAAGATCCTAATTAGCCTTCTTTTTTAGGTCTTTCATCCTCACTATCTCCAGGCTGTAAAAAATTATAAAAATTAAAATTATCGAAAAAATATTATAGTCTGTTCAAATATATGATATGGCTTAACAGGTGATTCGAAAGTATTTTGACTTCTAAATATGTCCGAAAACTCAACGTTTTTAGTATAGATGATACTGAGTTCTAATATTTTTTTTTCAATAACTACGTCTATTTATAACATTCTTGTATCTTGAAAACTGAACATTTTCGGAGATATATCTATATGGAATACGTGACAATAAATTTTATTATTATTATATTCGAATATTTTGATTACCTTACTGAAATGTACCGGGTTTTTCAATTTAATTTGACCCCCCCTTTCACTTTGTTACTAAAGGAGATACAAAAATAATGTTTCGTATAAAAACCAAATGGAACACCCTGTATATTTTTCCATGTTTGGCTAGCTCTTTTTCTCCTAATTTCGAAAATGTAACATATGTTGGTATACCTCTTTTATTCTGAGGACCACAGAGTTCCAAACTTTAAGAACCACCTGCCAAGGTCTGTAATCATTTTACAAGTGGCAGAGTGCGTTTACTGAAAATGCTCATTTTTGGAGTTATAATAACGTCAATGGGAAGATATACGGGTTGAACGAAATTGAATGCCACTGTAATTTTTCAAATGGGACACCCTGATCTTTATATTCTTCCTTTTTTTTTTGATAGGCTATTTCCTCCTGATCTCGAATATAAATGCTTATGTCGATGTGTCTCTTCAATTTTCAGAGTTTCAAAGTATTGAAATGATGACACCGAATAAAAAATATGTAAGATACCTACGAAATTCTTTATATCCAAACAATCTACTTATTATATTATTTTAGAATGAATACTCAACAATAACTTAACTAATGAAAAATGAAATGATAACTATGGTAGTATGGTAAGAATAACATCAACTAAAGAAATTGCTCAAAATGACCACCTTCATTCAATACACAATATAGTTCATATAGTTGTCTCAAGTTGTTTAGATTATTTTTTAGCATTATTATGGCTCTGATTCAAGTCAGAAATTAAAGCTTCAAAATTTGTTTCTAATCATTAAAATATTATTATTCTTTGTGCGTTAACGGGATTAGTTCCGAATTATGGGTTTAATATCGGTTGATTTTATATCATTAATATTATTCTCCGCTTTCATTGATTGTCATTATTGCTGAAGTATTTTTCTTGTCCAACTGTTAATTGTAAGCTCTAAAATGGATAAATAACGGAAATAACTTCTTAAAATGAATTGAAAATGTTTAACTGAAATTATATTATGTCAAAAATTGTCTTATTACAATTCAAAGGTAAGGAGATTTTACATAATATTCCGAACATTCTCCCCCTTAACATTTTATTGAATATTGAAACTGTGCCAAAAAACTCTATTCCCAACATTCTCCCCACTTAACAATTTTATTGAATACTGAAATAACCATAACGTCTTTTCTATGCCTATTTCAATCTTCTTGGCTTCTTCCATTTCATTTTGCTTCTTTCCTCTTTTGACTTCCTTTTGAGTTTCTTCTTCCATCTTGTGCTGTTCACAATCTCCTTCTGAGTGGCTTTGGGATCATAATCTGCATTTATATTGAAATCGTCATCTTCACAATGGGGAGCATCATTTTCTTCACCTTTTGTTTCACCTGTCCAGTTATCATAATTTTCAGGTTGTAGTTCAGTAGCATCCTCATCAACTGAATGAATTGATGATTTTATATCTTCTTCAGGGCCATTTTTGTAGTAGTCATCATTGAAGAGAGCTTGCCTTCGTTTCTCATGAGCTTCTGTGTCAAAATCTCCTTCAGAATCCTCATTATCAAAGACTTTCTCTTGTTTTTTGTTATTTCCTTAAGTTTCTTAATTTTCTCTTCAATTTCTCCCATTTGCATGTCACGCAATTTTCTCAAATCCTCCATATTTTCTGCTTTTTCTCTGGCCTTTCTCTCTTTCACTTTGCGTCTTTTCAATGTTCTTCTATTATCTTCTCCTTTTTAAGATCCTTCAATAGCTCTAGGGTGTCTTTCAATAAATTCTTGCTCAGGTTCCTTAAATCTGGAATTGTTTTTATGTTCTATTTCTTCTTGTTTTTCGAGTTCATTTTCATCCTCTGAGAGATCTTGAACAGTTTCATATGTTGACATGTAATCTTTGTTTTCATTATCTGAGTATCTATTGTTCAATAAGCAATCTCCCAAAAACTTTTCACCTTCATCAAGCTTGGGGTCACTCCAATAATCTTTTGAATGTTTCATAGAAGATGTAATTTCCTTATCCTTCAATTTTCCATTTGGGTCAGTAAACCATGTTTTATAATATGCCCTTTTTTCTTGTTTCTTGAGGAAGAATTCACACTTAAACTTATATTCAATTAATTCTCCCCGGTAAAACTCAACTTGGTTGAATTCCTCTTTGGAAGTTGAGTCATCGATTTCTGAGAACCGTATGGACGTCCTTATACTTTCATCTGACCTGAATAATCTGTCGCTTATGTCTTCCAAATGTCCTTATACTGGTACCAGATGTCGCTCACTTGTAGCCTTATCCAACATCATCTGGAGTCTATTGCACCAAAATACTTTGCAACTTTTCACTTTGCACTTTGCATTCTGACAAATTTCAAAAGTGAAAATTAATTATATTGCACAACATTTCTCCCAATATTTAATTTATGCGAAGTGATTTTCACCTTTGCACTTGACTTTTCACATTGCACTTTTCAATTATGAATGCGTTTAGTGCAATGTAACTCATTTGAAAAGTGAAAAATGCAACGTGAAAAGTTACAAAGCATTTGGTGCAATAGGCCCCTGGTCTAACTCTCTGTATATATTTGAAAAATATTTCCTCATGAATTCCCGTTCCTTCTTCAAAACGTCCATTTCCTAGCTTATAATGTCCTGTCACGGTCGCCAAAATGTTAGTTGTAAGCTCGAAAATGGATAAATAGCGGAAATAACTTCTTAAAATGAATTGATAATGCTTAACTAAAATTATGTTATGTCAAGAACTGTCTAATTACAATTCAAAGGTAAGGAGATTTTACAAACTATTCCCAACACCAACGGTGTTAAATCGGGACTATTTGGTGGCCATAAAATGGGAGCTCCATTACCAATCCGAAGATCAAATTGGCCACTTGAATAATCACAATTTCCAAAAACCTATGCCAGATGGTTATTGAAATTTGAAACTCTGTGGTGCATAGAATGAGAAAGATAGACCAACATATGTTACATATTCGAAATCAGGGGAAAAAAGCTAACCAAATATGGAAAAATATACAAGGTGTTCCATTTGAAAAAATGAAGTTCCATCAATATGTTGGTCACCCAGTATATATTTCAGTTTCTGGACTCATATCCAAAAACCTAAGTTGATTTCGTGAAACTTTTATACGAAACATTTTTTTGTGTTTTCCTTCAGTAACAAAGTTGAAGGAGGGGTTCAAATTATAGTGAAAAACCCGGTACCTTTGAATCACCCTGTACAAACAAATTCGCGCATAAAAGAGAGTATATTCTGAGAAGATATACTGTCAGTCCAGAATTGAACTGATGATTATTCACCTAATCGTTGTTTGTACTCCATATACAGCTTTCGAAATTCACATTAATGAGATACGATATACAGTGCATTAGACAGAGAATTTTTCCGTCCAGTTGTACAAATGTAAAGTCAATTGATGGACATGCTGTAATTTACTGAATCCCGTTGTCCGGTTGGAATATAGAAGTGTTGTCCCTCTCTAATCGTTGGAATTGGCTTAATTAATTCAGCATGGTAGGCAACCGCAAGTACTTGATTTTGAATATAGTATTACAGACAGTCTGACTCATTGAATAATTCGATGCTCCTACTGCAGGTTCCCTACCATATTGACACTCCCAACTATAAGAGAAAGACAACTCTACGATATTCCAACCGGACAACGGGATTCAGTCAATTACAGCACTTCCATCTTTCAACTCATCTATACAACTGAACGGAAAAGTTCTCTGTCTGGTGCATTGTATAACGTATCTTTCCGATGTGAATTTCCAAACCTTCATAAACGATAAGACATACTACGGAATATATACAACCGTAATACGGAAAATACGGAAAAATTATTGAACATTTCTAGAAGCAGAACGATAAACCAGTTGTAAATAAATAGTTCAATGAAGATACATCATTATCTTTAGGCATTTGCCAGACGGTTCGTTTGAATTTGGATCTATCATTTTCATCCGAATTATTTCTCAGAGTGATCTTTTCCAACCCTATCTGACCAAAACGCAACTGAAAACAAATTGAAAACTAATACTCAGACACTGATATGCTGATATGTTCATCAATGCAAATCAAAGCCTCGGGATGAAGAAGGTGTCATAGGAATGGTATATAATGGTTACGAACTTCAGCCAATCAAATACCAATATTATATCCACGAACTAATTTTCAATTTGATTGTAGAACTTGTAACCCTCCACATCATTTTTACATGCAATGTAACTGAACACTAAGGGTTGTACCAGCTTAGTGATACCACAGTATAGACACCAACCAGTAGTTGCACTTCGTGGATTTTCTTACTTCTATTTCGAGTCGTGCATCATTTCCGTTAGTATAACCATGAATTTTGTTGAAATCATAGATTTTTAGGTTAGCCGCAGGTAAATATTATTATTCTTGAATCTTGCACTGTTCAAGTTCAGTGGTAAGTTTGGCTCTGTTCAAGTCCGGTGGTAAGTTTGGATCTAAGCTAATTATTTTGTTCAGTCTTGAATTTCGCCTCAAGTTAATCTTTTATTTGTTCAAAATGGTGAATTATTGTAGTGTGTACAAATGTACGAACAATAGTGCTAAAAATCGTAAGCTCAGTTTTTTCTCATACCCGGAGACACTTTCAGGTGAGCAGTATAAATGTGTATTCACGTGTTAATAGAATATACTCGATAGATTTCTCCTATTTTCGTGATACATTTGAGTGTGCACGTGTCAATCCTAGATAACTTTTCAAAATATTTTCAGGCGAATGATTAAGCTTTAAAAAATGGGGAGGCAAGAATGGATAATGAAAGCTCCTGATCAACTATACCGAAAACGGATATGTAGTGAGCATTTCACTAGAGAAACGATGCATTTCCAAATGTATTTGATTAAGGCGTTGGCGAAAAATGTATACCAGAATTTCATATTTTATAATGTAATAATTTGTATTTGTAATTTTTCATTAGGTGTTAATACAGGCACTCAGAATGACATGACTAATAAGAAGGTTTACTGCCATTTGAGAAACTATAAAGAGAATGAACTATTTGGAAATTTAAAATGCCTCCCCTACAAATTCATTTTATGATTATCAATAGACTGGATAGCTTTTTCATTTCAATGTTCCCAAAATAGGCAGTTGAAGGTAATGCTGCAGTAAAATTGAAAAATGAGATGGAAAAACAAATTTTTTGATCACCCATTTGTACAATTTCCAATGGGCTATTTGTTGAGTTTGTTTTTTCGAATGAGTATAAATTATGTATAAAAATTTTGCAATAAGGAGTTCATTTCACAGAAAACAAATAAAGAGAAAAAAATTATTAATCATTCATGAATGTTAAATTGTTGATATTATTTTTGTATAATTTCATTGCGCCTTTCATCATTGTTCAATCCTGTAAATTGGTGAATATTATATATACCCTCTATTCTTTGCTGTATTGTATGTATTGATATCAGACTTAGATATTAGGAATAGTCGCAATATTATAATAAGACTAATTTTTCTTCACTCAAGCTTTTGAGATTTTATTTTTTTTCTCCACGAGAACTTACTTGTTTCACAGTTCAACGAAGAGATAATCTCATAAACTTGAGCAACGAAAAGAAAGTTTCACTTTAAAATATTGCTGCTACTGTTTTATTCATAATATGATATTTTCTGTTTTGCGATATTTTTCAATTAGTGTTGAATGCTTACCTCAGGATATAAATAGACAGAAAAAATAACTAGGGCAGGCAAAGTAGTTTTCTCATTAGTTCTCACTCTGATTATAATGGGAAACAAACATTGATTGTGTTTCACGAAAATTAGGGACAACACCTTTTATACTTTCCTTAATTTCTAAGCTGCGAATCGAAAAAAAATATTCACATATTCCCCATTGTCAATGGTTGTTCATTATGAAGTTAAATTTTTTTTAATGCACTAAAAAGTAACACAAAATTTACAACTCTCGTATATATCTATTTATTGGGAAATTTGAGGGTCGATTTAAGGACATGAAAAAGTTAAAATGTTCATTACCCCAATAAATGTTCCTTTTTTTATATATCTACGGTCATCACCCTCAGCGAATCCCTGTAGATTTCATTCCCATACACACACATAATTTGTTATTCTTCATTCAATATTCCAAATGTGTTGGCTGAAAATTATTTTAATGGTAGAACAACAAACGTTCCTCTGACGAGTGCCAGCATCATTCTAATAAAACTATAAATATTGTGATATATTCTTTGAACTTGGCAAGAAAAAATATTTGACTTCCCATCTTTGTCTCCTATTGATAGTTATTCGAAAAATTGTTAATTCGAAAATAATAATAATGATATCCCAATTCAATATTTACCATCACAAATAAAAATTCAAATAAACCCGAAAATTCCCGCTCAAATAACTTAATTTCCGCCTGTGCACCGAAATGATGCGCGAGTTCTCGATAAAGTAAAGAATTCAGTTCATTTTCTGAAGAGTTCAACTACTGGTTGGTGTCTATACTGTGGAACTGTAGCTGCTACGGATTCCGTACCCTCCAGTTATACTACAGGGTACGGCACTCGAAGTGTTCAAGAAGCCATAATTTCGTTTAGGAAAATGGCACGAATGTTGGTCTTCAAATGTTGTCTCTGATTTTTCGGCATAACTATTGTCTTTAACGGCGCAATACAGAAGATTCCAATGGCGTCAAGAAGCAGCTTCTTGACGGCCAATTGATATAACCGTTCGGCTAGCATGGTCGTTGTGACCGCTTGATGGAACGTACTGTATCACTTGGCAAACTTCTAAATAGCTGATGTCACTGTGCAGGTGCGTCGATGCCAAGGCCGGATCCAGCTTTTGAGAGAAGTACCTTTCATTATCCTCAAATTTATCCAATAAATTTCAAACATTAGGAATAAATGATGATGAACTGAATCAAAAATTGAATTTTTCTATTTCGTCTTTTCGCAAAACGGTTGATGATTTTTTCACGTCGATAGTTATGTCCTTATGGACATAACTATCATTGTCTATGACTTGAAACAGGTAAATATTCTTCTGAATGCCAGTTTTGATGAGTTCGCGCCCACTGCAGACGAGCGATTCGGTGACGAACAGTTAATATGGGAAATCGATTTTCGAGCTTTCGGTAATGGCACGAATGTTGGCCTTCAAATGTTATGTCTCTGGTTTTTCGGCATAACTCTTGTCTTTAACGGCGCAATACAGAATATTCCAATAATCTCAAGAAGCATCTTCTTGACGGCCAATTGATATCACCATTTCGGCTAATTAAATAGTATCAAACGTTCAAAATATGGTAATTTGCAACAACTCTGTTGAAACCAGACATTGTTGCCATCAAGATCAGGCACAAATAATAGGATATCGTGGTGCGAGAGCTATCTCCATTTACCGTAATCGTTGCGCCATCCTCATTTTGAAAGGAATTTGACCAATGACAATGACACGTGTTGGCACATCAACAATGAAAGCAGCTTCACAACTTCAGCAATAACATTGTTTAAGGAGAAGATAGTTAGTTACTTCGGTTCAAATATCATTGGAGGATATTGGACAATATCGTTAGAGGGCGCCACTCCGGAAGAGGACCAACATGATGGGTTGCCTATGTGCAATGTTGAAAATTCAGACGAGTATTAATTTTGGGTATGGTGAACAACAGATGTCTCTAGTGAAGAGCTATTTTTCTTCACGTCAACGTGTCTTGCATCTTGCTCCACAACTTCTCTTTTGTATGCCTGTAGTATGAAATATCCGAGGGTCTAGAGTAAGAAAAATTTTTATTACTCTGAGGGTTGGGATTTGAGAAATATTTTCGATTTCGTCGTGAGATCGCTAGAAGGAATTTTTTGACTCAGTAGCAAAGAAATATTATATTAAAGAAGTGAATGATTTGAGAAATTTTTATATTCTCTGATATGTTTATGCTAAAAAAATTTGGGCATCCTGTTTGTAGGTACCTATGCAGTCTCTTGAATTAAAATAAATGAATGATATAATTATTGTATCAATAATCAAAGCCACGTAATGAAAATGTTTTCAAAAGGAACATTTCAAAACTTGTATTTTTCACAAAACGTTCAGGATTTGAAGGTGAAAGTTGAATGCATAAAGAAATAGAATGAAACCAACAGCTCCAATGATATTCATGAATAAATTTTTCCAGTATGAACAAGCGCTTATAAGCTTCAAATTACTTCGCTGTGCATATACAGGGTTTTCCAGTTAGAGGTGTCATTCTGATATTCAAAGAAGAATAATAGTTTTTGGAATAAATGATCGGATGTTTATTTCATGCCGTTAATTTATAGTGGAAAATAACTTCATGCAAACGACCACCACGACCACGCTCACAGAACAATATCTTTTTAATGAAATTTTCCATAACAAAATCGAAAAGTGTGACTTCTCTATGTACTAGATAGCCTCACGAATTCCGTCTTTGAGGTATTGAATTGACAATGGGCGGAGTCCTTCTCTTTCACCAAGCTTTTTCCGTAAAAGCTCGATCAACGGTTTAGTTGGTTGTGTGGCACGTGGTGCTGTCTTGTTGAAGTAAACGTTGTCCAGATCCATACTATCAGATTCCGGTCATAAAAAAATGGTTAATCATCTCTCGATAGCGCCAAGTTAAGTAATTAGTTGAGGTCCCAAAGACTCCGCCGGACCATAAACTGCACTAAACACTTACACGTTGAGGATAGACAGGGTTTATAATAATAATAATATTCGGTTTGTATCTCTAATTAACGAATTTTGAGCCGAAACGGCCTCAAACGATAGGGTTCTACTCCGTGATGACGAATCCGAGGTCAAATACAATTCTGTTCTGTTTGTTCTAGAGACTTGAGAAGTTCGTTAACCAGCCAAATCGTACAGGGTGTTCCATAAAATATGGCCATTCAAAATTTCCGTCCCGCCATATCTCAGACAAAACAAAACCAATCGATATGAAATTTTGCGGCCACATGCAAGATGCCCATAATAAGCCTTTTGCAAAATTTTGTGGCCATAATGTTAACCATATAATTTAATTCAATGTTATTACTGGATTTTTACATAATTATTTCATTTTTTTAATCATTTCCAGAACATAATTCCGGTCGTGCCTAGATTTTGCATTCATATACTAAGCATGAATCTCAAGTCCCATACAATCTTGATGTGATAGAATTATTGCTCTACTAATAGACGAGCGCTCGAAAGTACCTGTTCGGGCTTTTCTTGCATTTTTTTTAACGCTATTTTCAGGAGAAACTCATCGTATGTTCACGTTACAGGAGGTATCAGTTCAAACCAAGCAAGATATTCCTAGAAAATTCATAATTGTAAGCAAAATTTTCAAAAGACACATTCGTACCCTGATCACTACTCGTTTAATTGAAATTTTCATTGCAATACAAGTATAAAAAAATTAAGAAAGCCCTTTCGAACGCTCGTTCTTTGGCGGAAGCGGAACAATGAGGCTTTAACCGCAAAAATTTTTATAGGACTTGATACTTAATATATAAATGATGAATCTCACCACGATCGAAATAATATTCTGGAAATTATTAAAAACTGGAACATGTGAAGAATTGACAATTAAAAAAACCAAATCTATGGTTCGGATGATGCGAACCTCTTGAAATTTGAATGAACATTCAGTATATCAATGTTCATACACAAAATAAATTTCACTTGAAACGGATATCTTGTTTTGGAAATATAGCAATTTTTTTTCGAATTTCAATTGAATATTCTATGGTTTACACAATGCGATTTTTTGAAATTTTCATGAATATTAAGTATAATTATACCAATCTTCCTTCATGAAATGAAATTCACTTCAATCGGATATATTGAATTTGACCACGTATCGTCATCAGGGATACGATTTATTGCCGCCAAAGTCGATATTGACTCAAGAATTCAACACAAGAGAAACAAAGCATCTTTTTTTCTTTTTCCCAATGACATTGATTAGAAATATATTGCCAATAATAATACATTTCAGTATTGTCAGTATTTCGAAACTTCAGTCGTATTTCTGAACCGAAATAATTTAATAATGAGGAAAACGCCTCAATTTCACTGCGATAACTTTTTAATAGGTAATGTTTTTATCATAGTTTTCGTGAGTGCAAAGACCTCACGTTGGTACTAATTATTCGTCGCATTTGTTTGAAGAAGAAGAATTCATGGCTATCAAAAAAACTTGTTCAAAATAAAGTCTAACCAAATAAATTCACGTTTTGCGATTCAATTTAAAACACGTTTTTAGCAAAAACCAAAAATTATTCTTATATTCAATTTTTTCTATTTCATATTTTGCCTTCAACTACGATTCAAATTTCAAATTTATTCCTTCACTACCTTAAAATAGAAAAACTAGAATCGCATAACATAAACAGACCCTGTAATTATCAAAGTAATAAAATTCCCAACTGGAACCCTCTATTCATCGACGAACATGTGTTGGACTTTACTCAGTTTCGATTCTTCAAACTTACCGTCATAAAAATATAGTTTCATAGCAGAAGTAGAAACCTCTTTACCGATAAGTAATTATTCAAGTATCCGCCAAGAGGGACGTATTAGGATGGACCCTAAAAATTCAGAGTTTGCCACATAATTCTAATAGGTACCGCCACATACGCACAATGCCCTTAGCAGGGCGAGTAACTAACTATCTTCTCCTTAAACAATGGCAATAAGCTTGGGCATACATTGCACTGTTGGTACCTCCTTGCAGCAAAATTTCAAACGATATTATCGTGCAATTCACGATCAATTGTTGTCCTTGTTTGAAAACGAATCAATGAATCCAAACATTTATTCATTCAGTTCAGCGGAGATAATATACTGAACTTTGTGATACAAGTTCGAATGACATAGGAATTGTCAGAACTAACCAGTGGTTTGAATTTAACCAATTTAGCTGGGCTATATTTGGAATTTTCTTTCCTTATTTCGCTTTTTGCTTGAGTACTAAAAAACGACTTCACTTCAATACATTTTAGATGCTAAACTTACCCTGACATGGAGAACACGGAATTTCCTCTTTTGTTGTTGGTTCGTCGCCTCAACCATCTCTGTTTCACTTTCATTTGAACTTGTATCTCCTTCCATGTCACGTCTTTTCTTCGAATTCTTCACTGGTTCCTAAAGTTGAAAAAATATTATCAATAATTTCTAAACACTACTGACTCTTGAAATCGATGTTTGAAGTTTTTTCTATGATAGATTTTCGTCACTACTTAACGTTGCTCATTTCGTTTTATTCTATATTATCCAATTGTTTCTCATTTCGTTTTATTCAATATTATCCAATTGTTTTTATGCTCAGTTTGTTACATTATTTATTTTTTCTTTTTTTTGCAAGCTTGTTCCGGGTTAACAGAGTGGTATTCGTTTTGCCCGAATGCCTGTAATTTTCTTATTTTGGACTAGGAGAGGTCTTAAACGGATCGGTTGGACTCACTAATTAAGAATCCAAGGTCAAAAATGATTTATCCGAGCGTGTGCATCTTCGGATCTCCGTCCTGATTTATTACATGAAATTCTGTTTTTCCTATAGAAACAATAATTATTTTCACTTAAAAATAATCAGCGTTTTTATCTCGTTTCAAAAATTCATATTATACATGTTGGATTTATCGAAATATTGATTCAAAACACCCGCCTAGAATTTATGCATTTTATTGGTTACTAGCGACTCGCCCTGGCTTCGCACGGGTGCCTCAGACGCGCTATTTATGGGCACGCTCTTGCCGCACCGCCGCAAACATCATTATCTTTAGGCATTTGCCAGACGAATACTTCGAATTTGGATGTATCATTTTCATCCCAATTATTTCTCAGAGTGACCTATTCCAACCCTATCTGACCCAAAACGAAACTGAAAACAAATTGAAAACTATTACTCAGACACTGATATGCTGATATGTTCATCAAAGCAAATCAAAGCCTCGTGATGAAGAAAGGTGTCATAGGAATGGTATATAATAGTTACGAATTTCAGCCAATCAAATACCAATATTATATCCACGAACTAATTTTCAATTTGATTGTAGAGCTTGTAACCCTCCACTCATTTTTACATGCAATGTAACTGAACACTAAGGGATGTACCTGCTTAGTGATACCACTGTATAGACACCAACCAGTAGTTGCACTTCGTGGATTTTCTTACTTCAATTTCGAGTCGTGCATCATTTCCGTGAGTATAACCATGACTTTTTTTGGAATCATAGGTTTTTAGGTAGCCGCAGGTAGATATTATTATTATCTTCAATCTTGCACTGTTCAAGTCCAGTGGTAAGGTTGGCTCTAAGCTAATTATTTTGTTCAGTCTAGAATTTCGCCTCAAGTTAATCTTTCATTTGTTCAAAATGGTGAATTATTGTAGTGTGTACAAATGTACGAACAATAAATTTTTCTCATACCCGGAGACACTTTCAGGTGAGCAGTATAGGTAAATGTGTATTCACGTGTTAATAGTATACTCGATAGATTTCTCATATTTTCGTGATACATTCGAGTGTGCAAGTGTCAATCCTAGATAACTTTTCAAAATATTTTCAGGCGAATGATTTGGCTTTACAAAATGTGGAGGCAAGAATGGATAATGAAAGCTCCCGATCAACTAAGTATACCGAAAACGGATATGTAGTGAGCATTTCACTAGAGAAACGATGCATTTCCAAATGTATTTGATTAAGGCGCTGGCAAAAGATGTATCGCAGAAATTTCATATTTTATAATGTAATAATTTGTATTTATAATTTTTCATTAGGGGTTAATACAGGCACTCATAATGAGATGACTAATAAGACAGTTTACTGCCATTTGAGAAACTATAAAGAGAATGAACTATTTGGAAATTTAAAATGCCTCCCCTCCGAATTCATTTTATGAATATCAATAGACTGGATAGCTTTTTCATATCAATGTTCCCGAAATAGGCAATTGATGGTAATGCTGCAGTAAAATTGAAAATGAGATGGAAAAACAATTTTTTGATCACCCATTTGCACAATTTATAATGGGCTATTTGTTCAGTTTCTTTTCTCGAATGAGAATATATTATGTATTAAAATTTTGTAATAAGGATTTCATTTCACAGAAAACAAATAAAGAGAAAAAAATCATTAATCATTCATGAATGTTAAATTGTTGATATTATTTTTGTAGAATTTCATTGCGCCTATCATTATTGTTCAATCCTTTAAATAGGTGAATATTATATATACCCTCTATTCTTTGCTGTATTGTATTGATATTAGACTTAGATATTAGGAATAGTCGCAATATTATAGTAAGACTAATTTTTCTTCACTCAAGCTTTCGAGATTTTATTTTTTTTTCTCCTCGAGAACTTACTTGTTTCACAGTTCAACGAAGAAATAATCTCATAAACTTGAGCAACGAAAAGAAAGTTTCACTTTAAAATATTGCTGCTACTGTATTATTCATAATATGATATTTTCTGTTTTGCAATATTTTTCAATTAGTGTTGAATGCTCACCTCAGGATATAAATAGACAGAAAAAATTGATAGGGCAGGCAAAGTAGTTTTCTCATTAGTTGTCACTCTGATTATAATGGAAAACAAACATTGATTGTGTTTCACGAAAATTAGGGACAACTCCTTTTATACTTTCCTTAATTTCTAAGCTGCGAATCGAAAAAAAATATTCACAAATTCCCCCATTGTCAATGGTAATTTGTTCATTATGAAGTTAAATTTTTTTAATGCACTAAAAAGTAACACAAAATTTACAACACCCGTATATATCTATTTATTGGGAAATTTGAGGGTCGATTTAAGGACATGAAAATTAAAAAAAATGTTCATTACCCCAATAAATGTTCTTTTTTTATATATCTACGGTCATCACCCTCAGCGAATCCCTGTAGATTTCATTCCCATACACACACATAATTTGTTATTCTTCATTCAATATTCCAAATGTGTTGGCTGAAAATTATTTTAATGGTAGAACAACAAACGTTCCTCTGACGAGTGCCAGCATCATTCTAATAAAACTATAAATATTGTAATAATATATTCTTTGAACTTGGCAAGAAAAAATATTTGACTTCCTATCTTTGTCTCCTATTGATAGTTATTCGAATAATTATTAATTCGAAAATAATAATAATGATATCCCAATTCAATATTTACCATCACAAATAAAAATTCAAATAAACCCGAAAATTCCCGCTCAAATAACTTAATTCCGCCTGCGCACCGAAATGATGCGCGAGTTCGCGATAGAGTAAAGAATTCAGTTCATTTTCTGAAGAGTTCAACTACTGGTTGGTGTCTATACTGTGGTGATACTGTGGAAATGTAGCTGCTACGCTACCCTCCAGTTATACTACAGGGTCCGGCACTCGAAGTGTTCAAGAGGCCACAATTTCGTTTAGGAAAATGTCACGAATGTTGGTCTTCGAATGTTATATCTCTGGTTTTTCGGCATAACTCTTGTCTTTAACGGCGCAATACCGATTCCAATGGCGTCAAGAAGCAGCTTCTTGACGGCCAATTGATATAAAAATTCGGCTAGCATGGTCGTTGTGACCGCTTGATGGAACGTACTGTATCACTTGGCAAACTTCTAAATAGCTGATGTCACTGTGCAGGTGCGTCGATGCCAAGGGCGGATCCAGCTTTTGAGAGAAGTACCTTTCATTATCCTCAAATTTATCCAATAAATTTCAAAAATTAGGAATAAATGATGATGAACCGAATCAAAAATTTAATTTTTCTATTTCGTCTTCTCGCAAAACGGTTGATGATTTTTTCACGTCAATAGTTATGTCCTTATGGACATAACTATCATAACTAGCATTGTCCATGACTTGAAACAGGTAAATATTCTTCTGAATGCCAGTTTTGATGAGTTCGCGCCCACTGCAGACGAGCGATTCGGTGACGAACAGTTAATATGGGAAATCGATTTTCGAGCTTTCGGTAATGGCACAAATGTTGGCCTTCAAATGTTATGTCTCTGGTCTTTCGGCATAAGTCTTGTCTTTAACGGCGCAATACAGAATATTCAATAATCTCAAGAAGCATCTTCTTGACGGCCAATTGATATCACCATTTCGGTTAATTAAATAGTATCAAACGTTCAAAATATGGTAATTTGCAACAACTCTGTTGAAACCAGACATTGTTGCCATCAAGATCAGGCACAAATAATAGGGTATCGTGGTGCGAGAGCTATCTCCATTTACCGTAGTCGTTGCGCCATCCTCATTTTGAAAGGAATTTGACCAATGACAATGACACGTGTTGGCACATCAACAATGAAAGCAGCTTCACAACTTCAGCAATAAGCTTTGGCATACATTGCACTGTTGGTACCTCCTTGCAGCAAAATTTCAAACGATAATTATCGTGCAATTCACGATCAATGTTGTCCTTGTTTGAAAACGAATCAATGAATCCAAACATTTATTCATTCAGTTCAGCGGAGATAATATACTGAACTTTGTGATACAAGTTCGAATGACATAGGAATTGTCAGAACTAACCAGTGGTTTGAATTTTAACCAATATAGCTGAGCTATATTTGAAATTTTCTTTTCTTATTTCGCTTTTTGCTTGAGTACTAAAAAACGACTTAACTTCAATACATTTTAGATGCTAACTTACCCTGACATGGAGAACACGGAATTTCCTCTTTTTGTTGTTGGTTCGTCGCCTCAACCATCTCTGTTTCACTTTCATTTGAACTTGTATCTCCTTCCATGTCACGTCTTTTCTTCGAATTCTTCACTGGTTCCTAAAGTTGAAAAAATATTATCAATAATTTCTAATCACTACTGACTCTTGAAATCGATGTTTGAAGTTTTTTCTATGATAGATTTTGGTCACTACTTAACGTTGCTCAATTCGTTTTATTCAATATTATCCAATTGTTTCTCATTTCGTTTTATTCAATTTTATCCAATTGTTTCTATGCTTAGTTTGTTACATTATTTATTTCTTTTTCTTTTTGCAAGCTTGTTCGGGTTAACAGAGTGGTATTCGTTTTGCCCGAATGTCTGTAATTTTCTTATTTTGGACTAGGAGAGGTCTTAAGCGGATCGGTTGGACTCACTAATTAAGAATCCAAGGTCAAAAATGATTTATTCGACCGTGTGCATCTTCGGATCTCCGTCCTGATTTATTCCATGAAATTTTGTTTTTTCCTATAGAAACAATAATTTATTTTCACTTACAAATAATCAGCGTTTTCATCTCGTTTCAAAAATTCATATTATACATGTTGGATTTATTGAAATATTGATTCAAAACACCCGCCTTGAATTTATGATTTTATTGGTTACTAGACCCGCCCCGGCTTCGCACGGGTACCTCAGACGCGCTATTTATAGGCACGCTCTTGCCGCACCGCCGCAAACGTTACGTCCCGCAATTTTTAAATCTGTTATATCTTCGAAAATATTCACTCAAATCATACTATGTAAAGGGCCATATAGATCTTATTAAATGAACAATGTATTAAGGTATTCAATTGACTAAGGATTTATGCTGTATTGGTTAAAATCGCTTCGAAAATTA
>CM024242.1:14949775-15007344 GCA_013421045.1 Propylea japonica | reverse complement strand
TCATTAAATCACACCACATAATTGTCATCTTCAGTCAGATGCTGTAGAATTGATTTCAGCTGTACTATTTTCTTTGGCTGCCACAGATAGTTCATATACTCAGCCTCTGTACGGACAAAGCAACTGTAGGCTGTTTTCGGCTTCTCCCAAGAAATAGGTCCCTTTGATAACTTGAATAAGAAACCAGTGAAAGATCTTCTGTCCACCCTGTCGCTTCCCAGTCTGAATCGACGTATCCAACAAAACTTTGATCAATAATAATAATAATGACTGTTCTTTCTTGATAATCATGAACAGGCCATCGACCAAAGTCCTTCAGCCCAGGTGGATTACAATTACATTTCTAACGGTGGGTTTCACAAAGATTTGATTTCCCAATCAAGCGCTTGATCGGCAATCAAAATGAAATCTATGATACAAATCTAATTTATTGCGGAATCAACGATTTGATTGTCCACATCAAGAAAAACCCAATCAACGCACTTGATCGGCAATCAGCGGGCGTTGATTGCCAATCAAGTGAAAAATTGGGTTTCACAAAACAAAATTGACAACTAATTAACAAAAACAACGCCGCTTGATTGTCCGATCAAGTTGATTCGACAAATTTGGGCAATCAAGATACATAAATTGTAGACAGCACGATAAAAAAATGCTTTTCGAAATTAGTTCCTCTTCAGAATCTTCATCGAAGATGAACAAGACTCGAATAATTCGAGACAGGAGTGATCCGTTTTCGAATTACGATGAGCAGGAATTCAAAAAAAAGATTCAGGTTCACCAAACAATCAACAATGGAGTTGCTGAACAAAAAGGAGAAAAACATTGAACCGCGAACTAAAAAAATAAATCTATACCGGCAATTCTTCAAATTCTAATTACTCTGAGGTTCTACGCAACGGGTGCATTTCAAATGGACCGTAGGAGATCACGTAATGTAACTAAGGCATCGGTGTGTAGAATTGTTAAGAGAGTATCCGAGGAGGAAATTGCAAGGCTCCAAAATGAGTTCATTCATATGCCCCAAACAAGGGAACAAAGATTGAAGTATCATTGGGTTTCCATCAACTCAGTGGAATTCCAAGAGTTTTGGGAGCTATAGACTGCACCCATATACGATATCGTCACCAGGAGGTGGTAATGCTGAGATATTCAGAAACAGAAAAGGCTACTTTCCAATAAATGGGCAGATGGTATGCGATAGTAGACTAAAAATAAGGCATATCATAGCTCGATGGCCAGGATCTGTCCACGATTCAACAATTTTCAACGGACTCTCCATTGATTGTTGAGCTGGAGCAAGGTGCATATGGAGATACCTACCTGCTAGGAGACAGTGGTTATGCCTGCAAAAATTTTCTGTTGACTCCAATTTTGAATCCTCATAATGAAGCCGAGAGGCGTTATAATCAAGCGCAAATAAAAGCCCGCAACACAATCGAAAGATGTTTCGGATTGCTCAAGAGACGTTTTCCATGCCTACATTATGGACTGAGAAACAAATTAAATACATCTTTGACCATTATTGTTGCATGTAGTGTATTGCACAATTATGCTCTTGCTGAGCATGATGAAATGGACGAGCTAGATGATCTGAACATTGAAGTTGGAGAAAATCAGTCGATTAACCCTGGGCCGCAGAACACATCAGTTAGAAATGCTCTGATAGCAGATATTTTTGAGAGGTTGTTACTCTTGAGAGACTACATTAAAACCTACGGATTTTGAACCAATCAGAGCGAAGTTGACAATTTGAAATTTGACAGACAGCGTGTGTTTACATTTTCATCAGATGTCAGATTGACGTATGCGAAAGTCGAGTTATTGGTTAGAATTGTTTTCACAAAATTGTAATTTTTAAGGATTGCAGCTTGAAATTTTCAGTTGTTTATCTTTGCCCAGCATATAAAGTAGTTATCTCGTATGAGAACTTCTGATTCTAAAGGATATCGATAAGTAAAGTATTGAAGCGATAACAGGTGAACGATTACTGATTAATACAAAATGAGTTATCACACAAATGATTTCGAGGAGCTTAACTGAAGCGAATATAATATTGACTGGAAGAAAGATTGCAGATTTCAAAAAACTTATCAATTTGATCATTTATTCAGAAAGTAAAGCCACAATAATTTCATTATCATTTAGGTTATTCACTTTCATGTCTTACAACTGAAGAGGAATATAAGGAATCAAATATTATTTATTATAAAATGATTTATATGAATCATAACCATAAGAACCTACTACTATGTATATTAAGTACCCTTTAAGGAATTTTGAATGTTTATTATTGAATTTGAATGATCCAACTGACTTTGGCCAAAATTCTCAAACGACAGGTACCAGATATTATATTGCTCATTCAAACAGAACGGTTCATTAAAGTCGATAAAATTTACCCATTTTGATATCAATTCATAAAATTAGTAGAGTAATCTGATTCTAAGTATGCCTCCAAAATGAAACTTTTGAAAGATTCTAACAATGTGGATTTCTTGAAATTTTACTGTGAGCAATAATTTCTTAGTGATTTCGATTGAATGGAAAATATTATTGTTAGAAAGAACAGTGTATATTGTTTCTAGTGAACGATTGCTGGACTTATCCAGCAAAGATACCAAGGCTCGTAAAGCACAAATGCTGAAGGGTTACAATGAGGAGAATATAAAATTAAACAGGTTGAACTGGTTAGGATAAAAGGTACCTACATTACGTTGAACTCATTATAAATCCTTTATATAGATGATAATTCATGAAATATTATTGTTTTGGTAGTTCTGTAATAGTGAAGTTCAATAAATCTTGTCTTAATATAAGTAGCCTCTCTTCTGCAACAAAATATTGAATGAAAGAATTATACTAATACGGGGTCTCTATAAGTGATTGTAACATCGTAGTGTGCTTTGAAAATTTTTCATCTTGTCGTTTCTAATGCAAAGTCTACAAATTTATAATTCCAGTCACATTATTCAATTTTACTCGGAATGACCAACCTAAACTCACAGTATCATTTGTTTAATTTGAAGTTTACACCAGAATATATAAATTTATAAGAGTCCAACGCCAACTGCGTTGTTATAATCATTTATAGATACCCTGTATTACTTTCAAATTAGAATAACTCCTGCACAGGAGGCTCATCAATTAATAAAAATTATACCTAACTGAACTTCCATTCTGAAAAATATAGTGGGAGAATTGTACTAATGATACTTTCGATTAGAATAACTCCCACACAAGAGGTTCATCAAATAAAGGCAATTCATAATTTTCAGTTATAGAGTAAATCAGGTATATTTAATAGATGCTAAAATGTAAGATATGTAGAAACAGATGACCTCTTTTATGTGTATATTCTTCTCTTATTAGGAGTCATTATTCTGATTATAATGGGGCATGTTTTTCCTGGAATGCTGGACAAAAGAGGTGCAATCTGAAAATAAAATCAATACTCAAAGAAATCCTCAATAAAGGTAATTAGGGACCAACTCACCTTTCAAGTCAATAATACCGATTGCCCATTTTCATATCATTATCGCAAAAGATTTAATTCGAACAGTTCGAACTTTAAAATTAGTACCATAATCTCCTCAAATTCCGAATTCATTTATTAATAATTTCATTATTCATTGCTTGTTTTTCCTGGTGTGCTGAACAACTTAGAAGTAAACTGAAAATAGAATCAATACTCTAATAGATTCACGTTGATGGAAATTAGAGATAAAGTTACCTTCGAATCAAGTAGGCAAGTCAACAACGATTTTCCTATTCCCATATCAATGTTGAACACGAAATAATTAGCTCAAGTTTCTTGAACGCTTCAACTGAAAATTTCAAGCTGCAATCCTTAAAAATTACAATTTTGACTCGACTTTCGCATACGTCAACCTGACATCTGATGAAAATGTAAACACACGCGGTCTGTCAAATTTCAAATTGTCAACTTCGCTCTGATTGGTTCAAAATCCGTAGGTTTTAATGTAGTCTACTCTTGAGTAAGATAAAAAATGTCCCAATAATAAACTTTATGATTTCAGGTGAACTGGCATTGTTGTGACCTGGTTAGAGTACCTAGTCGTTTTCTAGAATTTATTGGAAATTTACTCAAAACTAGCTAGTTAAGCATAGATATTGTTCAATAAAAAATTTTAACTGCTCGGCATTTTTGTGGCTACTTTTTTCAAACTGAAATATCATTATTTCGTGAAAACTATAATGCTTTTAATTCAATCGGTTCACTTATCATAATAAAAAGACAGAATCAATTAAAAAAAAGTTTTATTGATAAAATAAATTCACATTGCTTTTTTTAGTTGAATTTTTTCTCTCCTTAACTGAATCATTAAAATCTTAGCTTCAATTCTGGCATTTTTTAATTTTTGTTCATAATATTGCTCTTTGAGCGATAATTTTCTTTTGATAAGTTTTTTAGGGGGTTTTCGGATTTGTTGTGGAATAGGGGAAGGTCTGGTCTCAATTTGACAGTGAGAAGGAACGGAAGCATCAGCATTTTGAACAGGAATAGGGGATGGACTTGCAAGTATAGGAGTAGGATCAGCTGAACTTGAAATTTGATTAGTAAAATAATGTGAGAATATTTTTCACGCGACCCAAAATATAAGAGCTACCTTTGCTGCCATAAAAAATATATATTATCATAATTTGTGTCAGAACAGACTATGTAAAATATCTCCTATTCTAGATCAATATTATGTTGGGAATTCATTATATGGAGGAATGTTTTCATGAATATGTTTCATTGAATAAACAATGTATTATATTGCATCAACTCTGAAGTTACAAAGGTATATTGCTCTGATATTTTAACAATGACCTAAAAATTTTATTATGTTTCATTACCCACAATAGTTATTAGATGCACATTTTTGAACTTTTGCAGAGAATCTAACATAAATGTAACATCTAATTACTGTTGAGAGCATATAGTCATCACAACAATCAGTTTTAATTATGATCATCTGCCAAATAATGATTCAAAGTTTTAATGTCTAAAATGGGGTATTATAAATATCAGAAGTAATTTCATCACAACTTTAGCACAATTGTATGGTTAAAAAAATGAAACAAGCTTTTCATCATAATTTTGTTCTAGAAAAAACAGTTTGATCCCTTATTATCAACATTGACCAAAATAGATCAAACAAATACAAGTGTGCAAAAGCTAAACCTAAAAGGATACCTCATTCGGTTTACTTCCCTTTGAACTATTGATTATATATTTCCTTGGAATTTGAAGGATTTCAAATTGTACGTTACTTACCTATCTTTTCTTGAATTTCTGCGAACATTGACTCACCAAAATAAATAGATGCATCATCAAATGCATTATTTAATGGAGTAATATTATTTACTCCTACCATTGAAATTATTCGACAGTCAGTATCCGTCAGATATGTCCCCATAGTTCCACCTCCTGTTTTTTGAATTTCCTTCTGTAATGTGAACTTCGTCAATATTAAAGTTTATTGTTCCTTAACAATTTCCAAAAAACAGAATTTGACTATCCCATATTTACTTCAAACTAACAATAGCTCACTTTTTCCTGTCTCAGTAAGGATTTTAATTGCTCAACTCTGGCGCAGGTTCCTCTCGTTCCTCAAATTGTTCAGGCATTTGTTGGCCTGGGAACATAATTTCCCTATATCTTTCCTTCTGAAAAACATTATGTATATAAATCAATACAAATAGCTTATTTTAGTACCATCTATTCAATTTATCACATACATTTTCCATTGCCACATCCTGTTTGTTCTCCTCTTCAAATTTTCGTAAAGAATTTTTAATTGACTGGCTGTCCTGGGTGTATTCCTTCCAGCATTGTACACCTCAGTTATACTGGACCAAGCTTCCCTTTTAGACTCACGACTTACCTTATTCGTGCATTTTGATTCTAATATATCTCTTTTTCTAAAAAAACAAGAAAGTGGGTAATTATATTCTCAGTTCTGGATATATGGAATTCCCTTCACCAAACTATAAACATTATGATTCTTCAAGGGAATATTTCACTTACGATTCAACTACGGAGAGAAGAAGGTATTTGTCGTCATTGTTGTAATTCTTCCCTCTACAGAATTTTTTTATATTTTCCATTTCGATTTCTTTCGTTCAAACAACAACAAACCAACCGCTTGTAACCAAACTTCTAGTTCAGTTCTAACCTCACACACACAGAGAAATAATAATTTAAAATAATGTTCTATGCTTTTCCCAATCAAATCTTGACGAATGCTACGTTGCCAGATTGGTTTTCCCGATCAACTGATTGAGGTTCTTGATTGCGGAATTTTGTTTTGTGAAACCCGAATCCATTGATTGGACAATCAAAATTTGACAAGGGAATCAGTTGATTCGAGAATCAACGGATCTTTGTGAAACCCAGGGTAAATATATCAACGATAACAGCAAAAAAAATTATCATTAGTACTTTAGGGATTTTGATATGTTCTTAGTTTCTGAAGTTGGAAATTTTCTGAGTGGAATTTCCACTGGTTGATCGTGCATGAGATCTTCTATGTCACCTGTTGGTATTTTTTCTTTTAAATAGAAGAAATAGAAGAAGCGGAAATGGGGAGATGAGGAGCATAGAAAAGTTCTTCTTCTTGTTTATACAGGGTGTTTCATTGGGAAACGGAAATACTTCACAGGTGCATAGGTGGCACCCAAGTGAAACATGCTCTTAAAAACTGCTGATATAATTATTTTCGGCTTGGTGGTAAAGCTGACCCATCAATATTCCTCTTTGGTAATTGGAAATCTCCATTCTCAGGAATTTTATAATTCAATGTAGCCTCTCTTACTTGATTAATATTTTTAATTTTGGAAAGACATAACATCACAAACGAATTCTTCTATGACTAAAAAATTTCCTTCTGGTCATTGATGGCCAAGACATTCTTTCAAAAGCTTCAATGAAGCGATTACTCGCTTTAATTATTGAAAGTGGCTTTTAATTTACCTTTTCTAAAAAGAAAGTGTTGCATGAAAAGCAGACAGCGCTGCGCTCATATCGCTTCCAATGGTTTCATAAAGTTTTGAAACATTAATGAAACGATGATGGTTGCCGATGCCAACTTCCGTGTATATTTGGAGTTTGTGGAAAATATGGTTCATGTTACTCAGGATTATTACGAAAACTCGAGCGAAAACGTCAGTATCTGAGCATCGGATAGTAACGTTTATCATCTTCATACAATTTATAGGATTATTAAATTTACATGAAATGATTCAGCTAACAAGTTTCTAATGAAAAACTTCTGTAACTACTTCTGACATACCAATGTACTCTGCAAAAGTTGAACATTTAGTAACTGTGTTTTGCTTGTGTGTTTTCCAATAAATTAAGTTCCCAAATAATCTGATAATAATCCTGTGTTGACTTTCTATCTATGATATCTCCAGCATAGTCGGAGTCAGTTTCAGTGCTTAAATTTCTGTTGTACATTAGCTTCAAATCTTTAGTTTTATACAAATATTTCAATATCCTCATTGCATATTTGTAATGTGTTCGATTGTAGCAACTTTGATATCTGCTTAAGTAATTGACACTGTATGCTATATCTGGCCTAGTACCTGTACTTATATACAGTAATTCACCTATTAAATTTCTATATTATATATACTATCATCAGTTTCAATTGCTTGTTCCAATTTTAAATTGATTTCCATGGGTGTGTCATACAGTTTTGTATTTTAGAGATTTTATTTCATAGCCAAATATTCAATAGGATGACCATAAGTCAAACAAAAGACTTATGATCATCCTATTTCTGTCGTCTATACAAGGTGTCCCGGGAAGAATGCGACAAAAGGATACCATGAATCAAGTACATCAGGGAGGACTCTCATCAAGAGGTTTTAATAGTTTGAGGGCCTTCGTTTGTAATATACAGGGTGATATTCATCTGATGGCTGCAATTTCAAAGTTCAATAACTTTTGAACTATTGAACCGAATGATTTCAAATTTGCAATTTTTGTCTCCCTTTACGATTGCCATCTTTCAATATTTCAGAAATTGAAGAAATCAGATCCGGACTAGCAAAATTTCGGACTTTTTTTATTTTCATGAATATTGGAACACCCTGTAGCTAAATACTATGATTTTATTTCATTTTCGTAACCACAAGAATCAATCAATGAAAAAAATTCAAAATCTCTGCTTGGCACGGTCATAATTTCCGAGATATTGAAAGATGACAATCGTAAAGGGTGACAAACTCCCAAATTTGAAACAATTCGGTTTAATAATTCAAGAGTTATTGAACTTTGAAATTTCACTCATGAGGTAATGTTTTTTGCTCACTTCTTGATCACCCTGTATGGCCGTGCCAAGCAGAGATTTTGAATTTATCTCATTAATTGATTCTTTGTGGTTACGAAAATGAAATAAAACATAGTGTTTACCTACAGGGTGTTTCAATATTCATGAGAAAGAAAAAGTCCAAAATTTTTCTAGTCCGGATCTGATTTATTCAATTTCTGTATATTGAAAGATGACAATCGTAAAGGGACAAAACTTCCGAATTTGAAATAATTCGTTCGAATAGTTTTGAGAGTTATTGAACTTTGAAATTTCAGCCATAAGATGAATATCACCCTGTATATCCCAAATGAAGGCCCTCAAACTATTAAAACCTCTTGTTACGAGTCCTCCTTGATGCCCTTGATTCATGGTTTCTGTTTGTCGCATTCTTCCCGGGACACCCTGTATATACTGGATCTCTACCAGCACTATTCACATATAAACAGTGATCGTAGTTACTTCTAAGAAAGTTCAATTTTTCAATAAATCTGTTGAAACAATCATGCCAATTATTCAGCTTGTAAACTCTATAATCTCCAGTTTCATATCCTCTCGGTTGATTTACAAATACAGTAGAACCCCTCTAATCCGTCACCTACGGGACTAGGGGTATGGTCGGAACGCAAAAAAGGTCGGACTATCCAAACATCCAATATTTATTACATTAAACATATACAGACATGTTTTACAGTGAAATAGTGATCTTTGATCTTAGAAAATGTTTGTAAACATTGTTTCAACTGTACAAATCAAGAAGTAGATACTTAATAAGTAATAAATAAAAGTAATGAAAGAAGAATAAAGAAACAGAGCTTATAAAACTTAGTAAAAGCTTGTATAAGGATTATACAATGGTAAAAGTCAGAAAGAAACGTTAGGACGGCGCCTGGTCGGACTAACCGGAGTGACGGACCAGCCGAGGGCGGATTAGAGGGGTTCTACTGAACTTGATCTTACATTTTCATTCAGAAATGCAGTCTCGATATCCATTTGCTGTATGAATAAATTATTGTGACAACTGTACGATAATAAAATATTTAGGGTTGGCATCTTTCCTACGGGTGAATAGACATTTGCAATAAATTCTTTTTGCTGGAATCCTCGTACAACTAGTCTTGCCTTAAAAACGTCATTATTTTTCCTTTTGAAGACCCACTTCACATCAATAACTTTTTCATCTTTTGGCCCTTCAACAATTTGCCAAGTATTATTTTTCTTTAGGCTATTCATTTCTGAGTCCATTGCTTTTGCAACTGCTTATAATCTTGGGAATCTATCGCCTCCTCAAATGTATTTGGAACATTGGCATCAATATAATTGACATAAATAAAATGTGATCTTGGATTTCCGTATCTAGAAACGGAACTTTTCTTCCTTTTTGACCTCCTTTCTGCCACAAGGTTGTCACTATCATCATCCAGATTATCATCTAAGGCATTCTAAGGGATCTTTAACAAAATCATTACTTTTAGAAATAGTTTCATTTGTATCTGTATAATTTTCATCTATTTCAGACTTGGTTTTAAGTATTTCATTAGTATCTGTATAATTTTCATCAATTTCATACTCGTTTTTTATGTATTTCATATTCTTTGCTTGAACTATTGCTATCAACGAAATCCTTATCCTCTCCACCATCGAGTTTTTCTAAGTAAAACAATTGAGTGTTTTCTTCTTTTATTATTCAATAAAACTCTATAACTATTTTCATTGTACCCTACTAATACTCCTAATTGGGCTTTATCATCCCATTTACTTTTTCTTAGAACTTCTGGTACTCTGACATAAACTCTACTCCCATAAATTTTTAAATGTTCTACATTTGGCTTAATGCCAAAAAATATCTTATAAGGAGTTTTATTCTCTGATGTATTAGCAATTGTTCAATTTTTGAATAGGCTGATGTTTTATTACTTCGAGCCAATATCTTCTGTGAATTTTAGCTTCCCTCATTAAACATCTGCCTATGTCCATAACAGATCTATTATATCTTTCCGCTACTCCATTCAATTCATGCACATAGGGTGGACATGGTAGTAACTCTATTCCTTTTTGTCTTATGAATTCAAAAATGTCACTATTCAAGTATTCTCTGCCATTATATCGCACTGTAATTTCTCAACTCTTTTGTTGAATTTGTTTTCTACCAAGTTAACAAATTCTATGAAGCATTTTGCAGTTTCATTTGCTGAAATCCATACTAATATTATAAATGCGAAAGTAACTCTGTCTGTCTGTCTGTCTGTTACTCTTTCACGCCTAAACGGCTGAACGGATTTGGATGAAATTTGGTATGGTGATAGATGATAACCTAGAAATGGTCATAGGCTATAAATAATCACGCCATAGTTCTTAGGGGGTAGGCAGTAGGCAGATAACTGAATTGAGTTAGTGATTTTTAGTCGTTTTTGATGAAATTTGGAATGGTGATAGATGATAACCTAGAAATGGTCATAGGCTATGAATTATCACGCCATCGTTCTTAGGGGGTAGGCAGTAGGCAGATAACTAAATTGAGTTAGTGATTTTTAGTCGTTTTTGTTGGGACTTTTGCTCTTTCACGTCTCAACGGCTGAACAGATTTTGATGAAATTCAGTAAGGTAATAGATGGTTACCTAAAAACGGATATAAGATCAAAATTATCACGTCATCGTACTTAGGGGGTAGGAAGTAGGAAGAAAACAGAATTGAGTTAGTGATTTTTTTATGGTTTTTTGCTGGGAGTTTTGCTCTATCATGCCTAAACGGCTGAACGGATTTTGATGAAATTTGGTATGGTGATAGATGATAACCTAGAAATGGTCATAGGCTATGAATAATCATGCCATCGTTCTTAGGGGGTAGGCAGTAGGCAGATAACTAAATTGAGTTGTGATTTTTAGTCGTTTTTGTTGGACTTTTGCTCTTTCACGTCTCAACGGCTGAACAGATTTTGATGAAATTTCAGTAAGGTAATAGATGGTTACCTAAAAACGGATATAAGATCAAAATGATCACGTCATCGTACTTAGGGGTAGGAAGTAGCAGAAAACTGAACTGAGTTAGTGATTTTTTTTATGGTTTTTGCTGGGAATTTTGCTCTTTCACGTCTCAACGGCTGAACAGATTTTGATGAAATTTAGTAGGTAATAGATGGTTACCTAAAAACGGATATAAGATCAAAATGATCACGTCATCGTACTTAGGGGGTAGGAAGTAGACAGAAAACTGAATTGAGTTAGTGATTTTTTATGGTTTTTGCTGGGAGTTTTGCTCTATCATGCCTAAACGGCTGAACGGATTTTGATGAAATTTGGTATGGTGATAGATGATAACCTAGAAATGGTCATAGGCTATGAATTATCACGCCATCGTTCTTAGGGGGTAGGCAGTAGGCAGATAACTAAATTGAGTTAGTGATTTTTAGTCGTTTTTGTTGGGACTTTTGCTCTTTCACGTCTCAACGGCTGAACAGATTTTGATGAAATTTAGTAAGGTAATAGATGGTTACCTAAAAACGGATATAAGATCAAAATGATCACGTCATCGTACTTTGGGGGTAGGAAGTAGACAGAAAACTGAATTGAGTTAGTGATTTTTTTATGGTTTTTGCTGGGAGTTTTGCTCTATCATGCCCAAACGGCTGAACGGATTTTGATGAAATTTGGTATGGTGATAGATGATAACCTAGAAATGGTCATGGGCTATAAATAATCACGCCATCGTTCTTAGGGGGTAGGCAGTAGGCAGATAACTAAATTGAGTTAGTGATTTTTAGTCGTTTTTGTTTGGACTTTTGCTCTTTCACGTCTCAACGGCTGAACAGATTTTGATGAAATTCAGTAAGGTAATAGATGGTTACCTAAAAACGGATATGAGATCAAAATGATCACGTCATCGTACTTAGGGGGTAGGAAGTAGGCAGAAAACTGAACTGAGTTAGTGATTTTTTTTATGGTTTTTGCTGGGAATTTTGCTCTATCATGCCTAAACGGCTGAACGGATTTTGATGAAATTTAGTTAGGTGATAGATAGTAACCTAAAAAAGGATATGGGCTATTAATATTCATGCAATCGTACTTAAGGCTCAGGCAGTAGGCAGAAAACTAATTAAGTTAGTGATTTTTAATCGTTTGTTTTAAAAGTTTACCTCATTCACGCCTTAACGTCTGAACGAATTTTTATAAGACTTGGTTAATATAATGATAGGATCCTAGGCACGGACACAGGCTACTTTTTACGGCGGGAAAATACCTCATTCCCGCGGAAATCGAGCGTGATCGTGTCAAGAAGCGCATGACGCCATAGCTACTGAAATGATTTTGATATTTTTTTTTAACTGAGTGTTACTAAGACTTCAAGTTAGTATTTGATCACTTTTCTAACTTAGAGGGGTCGGTAGGCGGACGAAGTCGCGGGTAAAAGCTAGTAATAATAATAATAATAGTTTTATTCATCCTTAAAGACATTTTACAATGTATAGGACATGTCAGAGAAAAAAAAACTTAAACTAAAGAATGTCATTTAGATATTCCTCTACACTATAATAGCATTTCTGCAACAATAGATTTTTTACTGCTTTGCGAAAGTTTAATATGTTTAAAGCTTTTATATCATTCGGCAATTTATTGAACATTTTTATACATTGGTACCTGGGTGACTTCTCAAATTTGCTTTTGTTATGGTTAGGAACCGATAAAATATGCAGATTTCTCGTACCATAACTATGGAAACAGGACAATCCGGCAAAACTATGTTCATTTTCCTTGGCATAAAGAAGGATTTTATAAATATAGATACATGGAAGTGATAATATTTCATGCTTTATAAACAACGGTCTACAGGAAGATCTGTTATTTAACCCTCCGTTAGTCGCGCACGGTCTGTGAGACCGGCCAGACACTTTTTATCCTAATTTTCAGAAATTCAGGGGGCATGGCATCTCCGGCTCCGTCTATCTTTTCGTAAGGATGCGACAGAGATTCCTTGCGAATCTCATCGTGAAACGTGCTAGTACGAAAAAAATTTATCGTGACACGGTGTGGGAGACCGGCGCGACTACTCTCGTACCCTATTTTTTCATATCTTGATAGTTCGATTGTGCGGTGAGTTTCAGGTGTTTTTGTTCTGTATAACTTATAACGAGGTAAATTCATAGTTTTTTAGCCATGTGGTCGTACGAAAAAGAGCAAGCTCGACTGCAGAAATTACTAGAGGTTTAAGATGAGGGAGAGGATAAAATAGCAAATGACGAACATTCAGATATTGATCAGTCTGAAGAAAAATTTGAATATTTAGAACAACAACTTGCGAGTGATGACTCAGAGCAGAATATTTCTGATGATGATGAGGAAGAAAATCAAAGTAATACACTGTCGATTTTTTGGCAAAGATAAAGTGACGCGTTGGAAAAATTTCCCCCCACAAAAAAAACTGCCTAGAAAATGGCCTTCATTAAGCTAAAATATGTTTGAAGAATCATTTTTATTTGATGAAAGGTGTGAATTTTTGTTATTTCTAGTCTTCAAATCCTTAGAGTTTGATTTTTTCTTTTTATGACTGAATAAAGTAAGGTGTATGAATATAATTGATTTTTTTGAAATTTCCCAATATATTTGCATCAATTCGAAATATGTACCAATCTTGCATTTTCTTGTCACTCAGTTATGTTTTGAAAGACATCCATTTGAATTTTTAGGCAAAAACTCATTCCACTTAGCATTCAGAGCTCAATGAGTAAGCACGGTCTGTGAGACCGGCGCGACTACCCATGTTAAAAATTTTGACGCGACTATTCGAGGGTTAACACAAATATCATTCGCAAAATGCGTTTTTGAGCCACAAATAATCTGTGCAGATCGATAGAAGCCCCCCAGATCTCTATATTGTATGTCAAAATGACTATAAACCATACTATAGTAGACTGATAATAAAGCATCGAGTGGAAGCGAACTCCTAAGTCTATTGATAGCGTAGTAGGAAGCAGAGATTTTTTTACTAAGATATTCAATATGGTCAGTCCATCGCAATCTGCTGTCAACAACCAAGCCTAAAAATTTAGTTGACTCTTTAGAGACAAGAATATCCGAACCACATTTAAGGGTAAGAGGGGGATTTTGCCTCAATTCAAATTTAATTAACTCTGTTTTTTCAACGTTAAGGATAAGTCTGTTCGCGTGACACCAAGTTTTGAAGTTCTCGACAAGTATCTCACAGAGACTAACGAGCTCGCCCACACTCTTTGCTTTCACAACAAAAGATGTGTCATCAACAAATATAATAATTAATGCTGCTATAATAAAATAAGGTAGATCATTTATAAACAATAAAAAAATTAAAGGTCCCAGGACAGACCCTTGTGGGACTCCAAGCTCCAGTTCGAATTGAGAAGAGTGAGCATTGTGAACTTTAACCGTAATTTTTCCACCAGTAATATAGCTAATCAGCCACTTCAGAAATACTCCCCGGAAGCCTAGGTTGTATAGTTTACTTTCAATAAAACTTGGTGAAATAGTGTCAAACGCTCGCGACAAGTCAAAGAATAAACCAGCAACTACATAATCCTCGTCCAGTGAGGTATATATCGATTGAATAAAATCTATGGTTGCTGTCTTAGTTGAACGTCCGCATCTGAAACCATGTTGACTTTCGCAAACTATATTGAATTTATCCAGAAACTCGATCATTCTATCCAGAACTACTCTTTCTAAAACTTTTGAAAAAATGTTCAGAATTGAAATTGGACGGTAATTTGAGATTTCCTCAATTTCGTTTTTTTTATGAATAGGTATTATCTCAGCAAGTTTAAGAATATGTGGAAAAATTCCTGAAGAGATTGATTCATTAGTAAGATGTGCTAGGTGTTCAGCTAAATATTCAGATATAAATTTAAAAACTTTTACCGGAACACAATGGAACCCAGAACTGTTTTTATTCTTCAATTTATCAAAAGAGGAAAGTATTTCGCTTCGATTCACGGGATGAAAATAAAAACTTCTGTGGTGAATAGGGGAAGTTGTGCAGGATTTACTCAATGAGTTAAAGTATCTTCGTTCAAGTTCTAGTTTAGCAATATTTGAGAAAAAAGCTCCAAAGGTATCTGCCACTAATGATGGATCCGAACACATAGTGCCGTTAACGGACAGACACAATTTATTAGTGTTTCTACTTTTCCGACCTGTTTCCTGGTTCACAATATTCCATACAGTTTTGTTTTTGTTGTTAGAATTCATAATGATGTTCTCATAAAAGCGCAGTTTACAGTTTCTCACCAAATTGTTGTAATTCGATTTAGCATTTCTATAAAGTAATGATGCTTCAGCGGTTTTCAAATTTGCCTGGAGCCAGTATATGTTTTTAAGGTCATTACTTGCAGTCCTTATTATCGGTGATATCCAACTTCTTGAAGGTACATTATTTGTAGTCTTATGAATCAATGGACAGCAAGAGTCAATACAATTCGTGATGATATCAACGAAATTTTGCCAGAGGGTACAGATATCTGATAGATTTCAACAAATAAAGTATTGGCAATCTTATCGGCTAATTTGAGGAGATTTTCATGTGAAATATTTCTGTACGTTATACTCTTAGGTACATCATTATCCAAAATATCTAGATCGTTCTTAAAATAATCTAATTGAAAGGCACTATGGTCCCCAAAAGAAGGTGGAAAGATTTTAGTTCTACACTTGGTCAGATCTACATTTGTAACAATATAGTCAACTTTTGTACAAGAAGTATGACCTACACTATTCGTAAAGATGCGGGTTGGAGAATCTGAAGTGTTCTTCAAAAGAAAACAATTGAATAGATCATCGAGCAACAGTTTTTGTCGAGATTTCACCTGTAAATACTATAGTCCACATTGAGGTCGCCACACAGAAAAATAGCTTCTTGTCGCCTGGAACACCGCTGAATAATAGATGACAGCTTTGCCAGGAATTCATCAAAATCACCTGAAGGTGATCTGGACAAGCTCATCACACAAACACTATTCCGTCCAGTGGTTAACTTCACTGCACAGCACTCACATACCAGTTCCTCAGACATAATGGACACCTTCAAATCTTTTGCGTCAATTCCAATCCTAGAAAATATTGCCACACCTCCGTGCTCTCGTGTTGGACGACAGAAACTTGCGACACGTTGATAACCAGGAAATTTCACAACTCTAATAGAATCTTCATTGCACCAATGTTCCACTATGCAAACAATATCCGGTCTATTTTCCAGTAATAAAATGGAAATTCTGTCAATCTTATTCATAATAGACTGTACATTGAGATGTAGTATTCTCAATCTTAGAACACTTTCATCTAGGAGCTCAGATCTTTTGGTCTGCGCTGATAAAAATTATGGACACTAGACCTATTTGGCCAGTATTCTTGAACCTTTACTTTATCGATTTCATCCATAGGAATGAGTACTTTAAATGATGAATAACTCTCGGGAAAACGTGATTTCAGAGATTCACATTTAACATCCGAAAATGATTTTAATAGAAAAGTGGTGGGGTCTTCTGGAAAATATTCTAGTTAACAACAAACCAAAAATGAAAACAGAACAAAAGAGTGGAGTCTACAAGATCGAATGTGAAGATTGTCAGGCTTATTATGTTGGTATGACTACACGCTCTGCTAGTATAAGATTTTCTGAACACGTGAAGAATAAACCTTTATCGGCATTAGGAAACCACCTTATTGATAACAACCATAAAACTTGAATCCATAATCTAAGTATTCTTCACTATGAAAAGAATTTTTACCGTTTAACCCTTTTAGAACAATTAGAAATTTTGAAAAGAAAACATGACAGCAACCTTATTAACGATATAAAAGATTTTCCATTACAAAATATTTTCAAAATGTTCATTTAGAGACTATAACCAAAAATAATTTATTTTATTTCTATGTTTGTATATTTCTATGCAACTCATATGTGACGCATAGCTGTGGCATGTCTACAGATGTCCTCCAGCCAGTATTATTGTTATTTACTGTTTTTAATTTTATGTCTTGGACTAATGAGATTTTCCATGTAATGATAATCCATTTATGTTTCTACTACATCTTATAAGTTGCAGCTTGTTTGTGTGTTTCATGACAGTAAGACCTTTTTTGATTGTTTGTTATTCTTTTGTACATGAGTGTCATTTCAGGACAGCCTGATGATGGTATAAGTATTTTGCCGAAATCGATAGCTGAAAAAAGATATAATTAAAACCAGTGTGTTTATTATTTCTTCTTACTATATTCTACACGCTGATGGAGAAATACATCAATTTCATGGGCTATTAATATTCATGCTATCGTACTTAAGGCGTAGGCAGTAGGCAGAAAACTAATTAAGTTAGTGATTTTTAATCGTTTGTTTTAAAAGTTCACCTTATTCACGCCTTAACGTCTGAACGGATTTTTATGAGATTAGGCTAATATAAAGATAGGATCCTAGGCACGGACACAGGCTACTTTCTACGGGGGGAAAATACCTCATTGCCGCGAAAATCTAGCGTGATCATGTCAAGAAGCGCATGACGCCATAGCTACTGCAATGATTTTGATGTTTTTTTTAACTGAGTGTTACTAAGACTTCAAGTTAGTATTTGATTACTTTTCTAACTTAGAGGGTCGGTAGGCGCTATAATTCAGTACTTCCTACGCAGACGATGTTGCGGATGTCACACTGTCTAACATCCGGGGGTTGGTAGGTAGGTGGTTAGTAGTATTTTAAACCGATTTACATTATTTACTTTTTATATTTACTAGGGAAACATTCGGAGCTATCCATTAGGTAGCTTAGGTTGCTTTTGAACAAATTTTGATGTGAAGTTGAGGACTGGAACACGATAGTGGGACATTGTTGCAAGGGGACTTACAGCCGGAAGAAAACAAAAAAACTTATGCGGACGAAGTCCCGGGTAAAACCTAGTCATCAATAAATGTCAAAAAGTATTTTTCTCCGCCATATCCAGTTGTATTATGTGGACCATTCAAATCAGTTTGAATCAATTCTAGAATTTCAGTAGTTTTAGTCCTATTATTTTCGAAAGGTACATTGGTCATTTTGCTTTGAATACAATTTGAACACTTCATTTCTGCGGTTTAAACCCTATCTGGCAATCCTTCAACCAATTTATTATTTATCAATTTATTTAAATATTGAAAATTCACATGGCCAAGTGCCCTGTGCCATTTCTCTTTTTCTGTTAATTTTATTGTATTTACATACATTTCTTTATTATCAGGACAGAAATACCCTACATTGTTGTTAAATTTTGATAAAAAACTCTTTATACAATATAGATTATCAATTTTGTTAGCAACGACTATTAATTGTCCTGACTGATTATAAATTTTTGCATTTTCATTTCTTGCCACTATTTTACAAGTTTTGGTTTATTTTCGAAAAACTTAAAAGGTTTTGCTTAATGCCTTTTATAAAATAAACATTTTTCAAATCAATATGTTTTTGGCTATAGTAATTATCAAAGTAGATTTTGATATTACCTACTTTGGTTGCTTTTAACATATTACCATCTGCTAGTTTGACATCTATGGGAAATTTTAAATCTACATAATTATGAAAGAATCTATCATCATTTATTATATGATTGGTGCAACCACTATCTAACAACCAATTGATTTCACTATCTTCACATGCTTCATTTTCACTACACCTTACCTGATTTATTTCAGGATTACATAGGACTTGAGTTGTCCATGACTGTGAAAGAGAGTTGTCTTGCTGAGCGTTTGACGATTCACCTCTCAGATAATCTTGACCTCTGCGCTGACCACGATCTTGACCTCTGTTGACTCCACCTCATTTGTTACCTCTCTGTTGTACTCGCTGACTTTGGTGTGATATCTTCCTTGGTAACTTTCTTGCCCATGACCATATTTCTGACCATGCCAACAGTCCTTTTTGAGATGGCCGGTCTTTTCACAAATGAAACATTGTGCTTTAGTTTTTGTTACGAATGTACTCATGTTGGTTTTGTTGTCGGTGTTGTTGGTAGTCATGTTTTTTTTCTATAATTTTTGACTTTACATAATCTACCGTCCTTTGTTCCTCCGGAATAACATCAATGAAATCTCCAATGTAACTGTATGTAACTTGGAGGTAAGGCTTTAAGTAAATATCTCATCTTCTCTGGTTCATTTATTTTTCCACCGGCTGAAATCATTCGTTGATTTTTTCAAAATCAACAAAGAATTCTTCTATTGAATTGTAATTGTTTAAGCTTCGCATTTACCGCGAAACGGGGTGAGATTATTCTGCCAGAGATCTGCCTGTCATTGAATCGCATATATTATTTTGTAAAATAGGCTTAAGCATTCCTTTTTATGATGTGAATGCACTCACACCATTTCCTGGAAGTATCTTGGCGAGAGCATATCTCCTGAGTCAGCACATCGGCTCGAGCGAGCTTTCCTTATGTTAAAACTCAACTATTGTAACCATTATTATTCAGTCTGCTACCAAATAAACTTGCTTCCAAATAAATAGTTTTCTTTTTAAAAACGTGATCCAAGAGTGGAAAAATATAATTATATGCACAAAAAACCCGCGATAATGCTACAAGTGATAGTTCAAATTTCCTTAGGGTTGCCTCATATCAATGCACGCTCTTGTTCAGTTAATTATTTTAGTCCAGTCAAATAATACATTTCACCTCGGAATTCGAGATACCCAGCTGAAAATCTGTAAATACTTTTATTTGACCCCCTAAATATTGTCTCAAAACCTACATATGGTAGGGTGTGAGCCACTATTAAATTTTGAGGTCAAAGGTCCTATTTTTAGTTATTATCAATATTGTAGAATACAAAATTATCTACAAATTTTGTTTGAAAAAAATTTCGATAAGGTTGACCGTTTTCGAGATAGAGGGCGCAGAAGGCGCGGTCACAGCATCACTTCAGGTCAACCGGCGCTTCCGGTCGAAAACGCGCAATATACAGTTGATGAACTATCGCTAAATCAATTATTATGAATATTTGTAAATCAATTATTATGAATATTTGTCAATTTTTATTGACTATTATGTTATATTTCATCATTTTTTTTCTCAACCTATCCACTGTTTATTCAGTATCAAATAATTTAACAACACTTACCTCTCCATGTAATTGGAGAATTGTTAATGAAAATATAGGAATTCTATTTGAATTTTAACCTTATTGATAGTAATAACTTCTTACATGATGAAAAAAAAAACAAATAAATAATGAATTGATCTTTTTGTTAAAAAATATCATTCAATTCATTTATTTTTATTGAAATTAAAAAATGAAATAAAGGGTACAAAAACTACAATTCATAATTTAAATCATCTTCTTCCTCTTCATCGTCGTCTTCTGGCTGCTGGTAAATTTCAAAATGGTCTTCATTATCGTCTTCAACGACATTTGACTCAAGTTCTTCCATTATTTCGGGGTCAAAGGTTCCATCTTCGTCAATGTCGCTCTGATATGGTAGAGCATTGAGACAAGCTTGCCCATTACATTGTCCACAAGCTAAAGAGCATTGCAAGCCCGCTTTCCTGCATCCGCATCGCGAACCACAACCACTCTTGCAGTTGCAGAAAATTAATTGTATTCAGCAAATTTTCGTGAGCAGGTGGTAAAATTGTCATGATTGGCTCCAGAAAATCATTTCGCATTGCCCAACCCCATACTAGGTGTTCCAAATCATGTCCTAACCAAGTTTGAACTTAATAATATACTCTTTTGAAATGTTGATGAGCAGCAGCACTTGTTGTTGGAATATTTGAAAGCTGCACAGGTTTATTAAGTTTTGTAAACTTGACGTAATGCATATTGCGAAGATGATCGAGACTTTTCACCGATTTCGGAGCATTATAGACTGCCAATAAGGCTAGAGTTCCACTCTCTAATAACTTCTGGGCCGAACAATTTTTTCCCCAAATGCTGAAGCTAGTTCATCCAAATTTGTCAGTATTATGATTTAAGTTTCTCCCTTAATTATTTGTTAATTAGTGAACGGTTATCAGTATTATTGAACATATATAGATGCATAAAGAAAATGATAAAATTTAACATAATAGTCAATAAAACTGACAAATATTCATAATAATTGATAATTGATTTCTCCGGTTTTCGACCGGAGGCGCCGGTTGACCTGAAGTGATGCTGTGACCGCGCCTTCTGCGGCCTCTATCTCAAAAACGGTCAACCTTATCGAAATTTTTTTCAAACTAAATTTGTAGATAATTTTGTATTCTACAATATTGATAATAACTAAAAATAGGAAAAAACCCATAGGAAATGAGATATTTCCAAAAAAAGCGCAAAAAACCGATTTTTGTGACCTTTGACCTCAAAATTTAATAGTTGCTCACACCCTACCATATGTAGGTTTTGAGACAACATTTAGAGAGTCAATATAAAAGTATTTACAAATTTTCAGCTGGGTATCTCGAATTCCGAGATTTGGGCCAAATTTTGTATTATTTGACTGGACTATTTTGGTAATTATTTGCTGTTACAGCCAAAAAAGTAACTGTTCGCATGGTTTATATTTATACATCTGGTGTTAAAGTTATGTAGTTCACATCTGACAATTACTGTTTAAAATCATACGATAAACAATGCATCAGACAGAGAATTTTCCATCCAGTTAAATAGTTGTGTACCTGAGAGATTTACTACCAAGCGTAACCGACTGAATGAATATTAGATTGCAACAATGTAGAATGTAGTGCTGTATGTTTTTTACTGTTGGGTGTGGCCCAATTCAAATAGTATGATGGGTAAACCAAAGTAATTGAATCGAGGATGACACATTAAATAATTCGATGCGAGTACTGCAGATTTCCTACCATACCGCTTGAATTAACCACTCCCAGAAATAAAAGAGAGACAACTCTACATTATTGCAATCGAACATTTATTCAGTTGGTTACGCTGTATGTAAATCTCTCAGATATACAAATGTTCAACTGTACGGAAAAATTATCTGTCTGATGCATTTAAAAAACGCATGTTTCCGATGTGAATTTCCAAACCTGTACATCCGATATGGTTCTGGGAACAAAGAAATTCAATCTTTATATTTTCAGGGTCAGCATCTGAACGATCGAGTCTTCGAAAATGGAGGAGGAAGTGAAACATGAAAACATTGATATTTTTGAACAATTGATAGATGAGAATGGTATTCATGGAAGAAAGAAGTTAGAAATTTTAACTGAAATTGGCACAGGTAGCCCATCGAAAGAATTTCATGAAGCTGAATACTGCTCTAAGTTCAAAAGTGAAAACCCTTATTCTCAAGATGAAACATGTTTCCGTTTATGTGAATCCATTCCGGAACAAGAGAGTGTAACAAATGCAATTCAGGAATATGGTAATTTGAATCAGAAACCTCCTACTGATGTTGCAAATCAAGGAGCTGACTTAAAACGAAATATTGATGCAACTCTTTCGGAGCAACTTGAAGGTGATTATTGTAAATATGTTCCGAAACGACAATGTTTCCTCAAACGACATATAGATTCAGTTCATTTGAATTTGAAGCTATATAAATGTGAACAGTGTGAATATGGTGCAAGTCAAAAAAGAGATCTCAAACAACACATAGATTCAGTTCATTTTGGTTTGAAACAACATAAATGCGCATTGTGTGACTATACTACAACAAAAAAATGCCGTCTCAAAGTACATATAGATTCGGTCCATTCGAATTTGAAGGAACACAAATGTGAACAGTGTGAATATGCTTCAAATCGAAAAGGCGATCTCAAAGTACATATAGATTCAGTTCATTTGAATTTGAGACAACATAAATGTGCATTATGTGATTATACAGCAAGTCAAATAAGCAATCTCAAAGTACATATAGATTCGGTACATTTGCATTTGAAACAACATGAATGTGAACAGTGTGAATATGCTTCAAATAGAAAAGGCGATCTCAAAGTACATATAGATTCAGTTCATTTGAATATGAGACAACATAAATGTGCATTATGTGATTATACAGCAAGTAAAAGAAGCAGTCTCAAAGTACATATAGATTCGGTACATTTGAATTTGAAACAACATAAATGTGAACAGTGCGATTTTACTACAAGTACAAAGAACCGTCTCAAAGTACATATAGATTCAGTTCATTTAAAATTGAAGCAACATAAATGTGAACTGTGTGAATATGCTGCAAGTCAAAAAAGCAATCTCAACTTGCATATAGATTCGGTTCATTCGAATTTGAAGCAACATGAATGTGAACAGTGCGATTATGCTACAAATCGAAAAAGCAGTCTCAAACGACATATAGATTCAGTTCATTCCAATTTGTAGCTACATTAATATGAACAGTGTGAATATGCTTCAACTCAAATACTGCTTCTCAAGCGACATGGATATTCGGTTCAATCGAGTTCAAAGCAACATAAATGTGAACATTGTAATCCCAGTAAACATAAAAACATAACTTAAACATAAATGCTATGTCACATTGTGACTTTGTGATGTTACTCAGAGATAAGCTTGGTATTACAGTGACGTTGCATATACAGGGTGAGTCTTTGACTTGTACATATATTTTAACCGTAGATTCCTGAGGTCAAAATAAACACTTTTTTCCTCTACCATTTTTTCCGATTCGGCCTGGTTAAAAAGATACAGGCTGTTGAAAATCCATGAAAAGCATAAATTTTCAGTAATATATCACAAACGATTTCTTCAAATGAAATGATTTTTGGAACTTAGTTTTTCATGAATATGATTGATCTTTTTCGAATACAAAATTCCGAGTAATTCGATGTTGAAAGAAAAAAAAATCTTAGAAATTCGAAAAATTGGGTACTTTGGCTGAATGCAATTCTGTCGAAAATATTCACAGAATTCAATTTTCCCTACGTTGTCACGTTGACAAATTTCAAGAATAATTCGAGAATTTGTTATCTGGAATGATAAATGGTAAAAGAACTAGCGGTTTTTCTTTAAAACTGGGGTTACAATGAATGAGCTCACCTCTACACTTCTTCAGTGTAAATCCTTATCTATTCAAGCAAATTTCTTCACCACTATCGAAGTATTGCAATTTTGTTTCGTTGAGCTTTGACATGGATACGTTGATATTAATTTACATTACGATTAGAATACGTTCATTTCTCATTTATTCATCATATTTATTACTACTAAAATGACTTTAATAAAGTTATTATTCATGAAAGAATTGAACTAAGCGAATTAAGAATGAACTTCGAATTCAAAAAACAAGTACATACAATTTTCTATGAATTTTGAATAGGTAATAAAAGTTCAATACAATGCTATGAATAATCAGTTCACATAAAATTCATTTTTGTTCTGAACTCTTCAAAAAAAGTTTCGTTGTCGTTCAAAATAGAGCACATAATTATGAACGATAATTAAATTTAATGGGTCAGTTCTTTTGATTTTTGGTATGTCAAAGAAAGTAATTTAATTATTCCATCTGTTTGTGAATGTTAATGGAACTTAATTATATCGTTGGAATCGAAATGTTTTTCACAATCAAAACTTTTGTTGGAATGAAATTTCGCAGTATGGCCCTCATTTATAAAAGCTTCGCGAACTGAAACAATTAAAATATCCTTAAGTTTTTAAGACGGATATTACTTCTATACGATCAAATATAAAACATTCCTACCATTTTTCCAAAAAGGTGAGTTTAATTTATAGGTTAGAGACACCTACAAAAAGACGAAAGTAGATATTCCAAGGAAAATTCACTAACACCAATATCACAAACACTTTCAATGTTCTCAGCACTCAAACAATCACAACAGTGAATTATAATTCACTTATTTTTCACATTTACGACCACAATCGACACTAAAAATATATTAATTTACCACTAGACGTTTACTAGCGCTCACGCTTGCGCCTGTAACACAACTGTACAATGTACATGGCGACTACTTTAGAAGGCTGTGCTTGTAATATGTCGGGACTCTACAGCGTTGCCGCTCTTGGCTATGACCGTGCCCGAAGGTTTAGAAGGCCGTGTTAGTAGGCAGCTCGCACTTCTTATATTTATGTTCTGTGGTTTAGACTGTCCAAGTGAATATGTCATTTATTCAAATTTTATGGTTGAGTTGTTGTTTTAATTTTGGAAATTCTTCCACGGAAGATTTCAAGAGATATTGGAAATGAATGCTATAGATGAAATAGGTGGTTTAAAAGTTAATCCGATATAATCAAAAATGAAGTATACATCAAGAAGAGATTATTCTCCTTCATTTTATCACCAGCAAAATTTTGGATGAATCAATAATTGCATTAGAAATACAACTGGTATTGAAAAAGTGAGTTTATATTTCTTCATTTAATACAGCAGCTTATTTGAAAATTTCGGATGGTATATCTACTCGTTTCTTTGATACAATAGCTTATTTCAAAGGTTTTAATGCTAGATCTCGTACTTGCAAAAATTCAGTGGTTAGTTTACCAGTGGCGGCATAGCTCATTCTGAAAACAAAAAAGTGCTATATCTTCTTATTTAGGCCGAATCGGAAAAAATGGTAGAGGAAAAAAGTGTTTCTTTTGACCCCAGGAATATTCGGTTAAAATATATGTACAAGTCAAAGACTCACCCTGTATAGGCCTTTGTGCCTCTTTTAAATATTACAATGTAATGTTGAATGATAAACATTACATAAATGTGTCATATTTAATGTAACAGCAATGTAACTTCAATACTTATATTCAATGTTTTTCCAAAACATTACATAAATGTGTCATATTTAACGTAACATCAATGTTACTTCGATACTTATATTTAATGTTTCTCCAAAACATTTATTTAACTTCATTCGTATAATGTTGAATATTGATGTCCAAAATTGAAATGCTACTGGGATATTGAATAAAAACACATCATCTGAAAATAATATATAATATAAATTAAAAATAAATATAAAAACATTAAAACAAAGAAAACAAAAAATATCCTTTCAAAATAGTAAATAAACATATAGAAAATTTGTTGAACAAAAAAAATTACATATCTCTCTATCACAGCTCTTTCCTCTTCAGTCTCTGTTTTGCAAATCTCATCCACTCCATCACAATCAGCTCGAACTGTTTATCTGTAGTCGAGCCAAACACTTCTTTCACAGATTCTGAAAAAAATATAGGTTTATATATACAGGGTGAATCCTGTTGAACTGTACATACTTCACACAGAGATAGAGGACACTTTGCTGGTTTCAAAAACACCCCTACATGAAAGGTCTCAAACGATTCGTTTGAATTATACAGGGTGATTTCCAGTTTTGGGTCATATTTTCAAAATGCTCTATTGGACGAACGAATAATCACAAATTCATCAAATTTGGTACGTAGAAGGACTGTATCAATCTCAATACAGCTGAGTTAACAGATTATCAGTTTCCAGGACCGGACTCAATTTTTCTGATATTATCGGAATTTATAAAAAAAACACCCTGTAGATGAAAAAGTCAATAAACCTGTCATGACAGATCAAACTACACTGAAAACTCTTCAATGAAGAGTAATAAAATCACGTGGCACACCTAAAAATTTAGAGAAAAAAAATATTGAATATGGGTACTCGGAGATAAATGGCCTAATTCACATGGAAAACCATACCCAAATGTATCAAAAGTTGAAGACAGGAGAATATTATCAGTTTAAATCCTCTCGATATTCAAATATTACAATATTCAGGTAATTTTCGTCAGTTTCCAGGACCGGACTCTATTTTTCTGATGTTATCGGAATTTTTTAAGAAAATCACCCTGTAGATGAAAAAGTCAATAAACCTGTCATGGCAGTTCAAACTACACTAAATACTCTTCAATAACGAGTAATAAAATCACGTGGCACACCTACAGATTCAGAGAAAAAAAATTGAATATGGGTAGTCGGAGATAATTTTTTTTGTACGGCCTAATTCACAAAAAAACCTACCCAAATGTATCAAAAGTTGAATATTAATGGTTAAGATCTTCTACGCATTCAAGTATTCCAATATTCAGGGACGGACTCCCATTGCAGATTGGGGTTTTCAATAGATGATAGGTCGAAAGATTCGCCCTGAATATGGAACATCCCAAAAAACTGTTACGGGAGACCGAACAACATTAAATAACCTACAAGAAATTTTCATGAAATCGCGTGACACACAAATAGATTTAAAAAAAAATTGAATAATCGTACTCAGAGAAAATTTTTTTGGGCGGCTGAAGTTTAGTAGAAGAACTATACCGAAATGCATGAAAAGTCGAATATTAATCTGATAATATTCGCGATTTCATGAAAATTTCTTGTAGGTTATTTAATGTTGTTCGGTCTCCCGTAACAGTTTTTTGGGGTGTTCCATATTCAAGGCGAATCTTTCGACCTATTGAAAAACCCAATCTGCAATGGGAGTCCGTCCCTGAATATTGGAATACTTGAATGCGTAGAAGATCTTTACCATCAATATTCAACTTTTGATACATTTGGGTATGTTTTTTGAGCGCTCGTTCTACTTAGACGAGTGCTATATCGTTTTGCCCAAATGTCTAATTTTCGAATTTTGAGCCGAAAATGGTCTCAAACGATAGGGTTCGACTCCCTGATGGAAAATATGAGGTCAAATCAAATTCTGTAGGGCCGGCCGTCCGGCCGTGAGCACAATAACTCTCGAACGGATTGTCCTAGAGACTTGAAATTTTCAGGGTGTGTTCAGCTCCCAAATAGCTCGGTTAAGTTCGTTAACCAGAAAAATCGTACAGGGTGTTCCATAAAAAGTGGCCATTCAAAATTTTTGTTACTCAATATTTCACACAAAACGAAAGCAAACGGAATGAAATATTGCAGCAACGTGCCAGATGTTCATAGTAAGCCTCTTGCAAAATTTTGTTGCCATAGTGTTAACAGAACCATAGAAAATTCAATTGGAATATTGAAAAGAAGAATTTTTTATTTCCATAACGAACCTTCCGATTTAACTGAAATTCATTCTGTGAGTGAAGACTGACACACTGATTGTTCATGCAAAATTTCAAGAGGATAGCATCATCAGAACCATAGAAATTCCAATTGGAATATTAAAGGAAAGACTCTTTATATTTCCATAACAAGATATTCGAATCAAATGAAATTTATTTTTGGAATTGAGATTTATATATTGAATGTTTGTGCAAAATTTGAAGATCATCGCATCATCCGAACTATAGAAAATTCAATTTGAATATTGAAAAAAAAATTATATTTTCATAACAAGATACTTATCTGAATTGAGTGAAATTTATTCCTGGTATAAAGATTGATATACTGAATGTTCATGCCAAATTTCAAGAGGATCGCATCATCAGAACCATAAAATTTAATTATTTTAATTTTCAAGTGTGACCATAGAATTGAATTTTTTTTAATTGTTTATATATAAAGTATCAATTTCAAGTCATATACAGAATTTTGAGATGATAGTCCTATTGCTCCACCAGAGAACGAGCGCTCAGAAGCTCCTGCTCAGGGCTTGCTTCCATTTTTTTGTGAATTAGGCCGTACAAAAAAATTATCTCCGAGTACCCATATTCAATTTTTTTTCTCTGAATCTGTAGGTTTGCCACGTGATTTTATTACTCTTTATTGAACAGGTTTATTGACTTTTTCATCTATAGGGTGATTTTCTTTATAAATTCCGATAACATCAGAAAAAAAGAGTTCGGTCCTGGAAACTGACGAAAATTACCTGAATATTGGAATATTTGAATATCGAGAGAATTTAAACTGATAATATTCTCCTGTCTTCAACTTTTGATACATTTGGGTATGGTTTTCCATGTGAATTAGGCCATTTATCTCCTAGTACGCATAGTCAATATTTTTTTTCTCTAAATTTGTAGGTGTGCCACGTGATTTTGTTACTCTTCATTAAAGAATTTTCAGTGTAGTTTGATCTGTCATGACAGGTTTATTGACTTTTTCATCTACAGGGTGTTTTTTTTCATAAATTCCGATAATATCAGAAAAATAGAGTCCGGTCCTGAAAACTGATAATCTGTTAACTCAGCTGTATTGAGATTGATACAGTCCTCCAACGTACCAAATTTAATGAATTTGTGATTATTCGTTCGTCCAATAGAGCCTTTTGAAAATATGACCCAAAACTGGAAATCACCCTGTATAATTCAAACGAATCGTTTGAGACCTTTCATGTGGGGTCTTTTTGAAACCAGCAAAGTGTCCTCTATCTCTGTGTCAAGTATGTACAGTTCAACAGGATTCACCCTGTATATTATATACATATGTAAAGAAAAGTTCCTTGCGCTTTTTTTAATATTTTATTGAGAGACCTGGAATGTCAGGACAGACAGTTTATATTTCTGATGTTATTTTTCAAATTGTCAAAGATAGAACTTAGTTTGAGTTGTGCTTGTTGAAAAACCGAATTATAGGCTTTATATATGATGTTTCCCTCTACTTTTTAGGTATGTTGTATTATACTTATGTGTTGATATTGTGAATAAATCCCTCTACTTTTTAGAGAAACGCAGTTGAGTCTCAATTCATACTCGAATAAGAAATCTTATTATACAGGGTGTCCCATTACTCGACGTCAACCCGGAACCGGGTGAAAAGGCAAGTAATGCTGGTTATCAGAAAAATATAAAAAAAAATCTAAGTTGCATGATTTTAAAATAATGCGCATTTAAAAGAACTCGCAAAATTCCTCACCCTGTGACAGTCTTTTCGCTCCTGTTGCCACAAATATCAACTTTTTTTAACTTTTTTCTTTGCTGTGTAACCTTGAATGATGCTTGTCTAAACTGTAATCAAAATTTTGATACCAGCTGATCTAGGTTTCATAAAAATAGGGCTTACTTCTCAGAAAAATAATTCGAAATAAACAATTGCCTAGTTTCAACTGACTGTATTGAAAAAAAAATGTACTACGTAGGTTTGGCATGTTTTTTCAAAAGTTGGCGCATTTAGTGAGGATTCCAAAATGGTATAATACTTGTTTAATTGTAGCTGCCGCAATTCAAATTTATTTTCGATTGCCTTTGAATACACTTTTTCGTTAACTGCTTCCCAGTAATAGAGTCCAATGGATTCAAGTCCGGTGAACGGGCCGGCCACGAGATTGGACCAGAACGTCCGATCCATCTTCCGGGAAAAAATGTTATCAGAAAAAAAAAATTCCAGAGAAAATAATTTTTCCAGAAAAAATTTTCCCTGAGAAATTTCTCTGAGAATTTTTTTTTCTGGTAACATTTTTTCTCGGAAGATGGATCGGACGTTCTGGTCCAATCTCGTGGCCGGCCCGTTCACCGGACTTGAACCCATTGGACTCTATTACTGGGAAGCAGTTAACGAAAAAGTGTATCAAAGGTAATCGAAAATAAATTTGAACTACGGCAGCTACAATTAAACAAGTATTATACCATTTTGGAATCCTCACTAAATGCGCCAACTTTTGAAAAAACATGCCAAACCTACGTAGTACATTTTTTTTTCAATACAGTCAGTTGAAACTAGGCAATTGTTTATTTCGAATTTTTTTCCGAGAAGTAAGTAAGTAAGTAATTTTGATTACAGTTTAGACAAGCATTATTCAAGGTTACACAGCAAAGAAAAAAGTTGTAAAAAGTTGATATTTGTGACAACAGGAGCGAAAAGACTGTCACAGGGTGTGGAATTTTGCGTGTTTTTTTGAATGCGCATTATTTTAAAATCGTGCAACTTAGATTTTTTTTTATATTTTTCTGACAACCAGCATTACTTGCCTTTTCACCCGGTTCCGGGTTGACGTCGAGTAATGGGACACCCTGTATATGTACCGGGTTTTTCACTATAATTTGACCCCCCTTTTAACTTTGTTGAGATACAAAGAAATGTTTCATACAAAAGTTTCACGAAATCAACTGAGGTTTTTTGATATTAGTCCAGAAACTGAAATATATACAGGGTGACCAATATATTGATGGCAACTTCATTTTTTCGAATGGAACACCCCGTATATTTTTCCACATTTGGTTAGCTCCTTTTTCCCTGATTTCGAATATGTAACATATGTTGGTCTATCTTACTTATTCTGAGCACCACAGAGTTTCAAATTTGAATAACCATCTGGCATAGCGTTTTGGAAGTTCGTGAATAATCAAGTGGCCGATTTGATCTTTGGATTGGTAATGGCGCACCCATTTTATGGCCACCAAATAGTCCCGATTTAATACCGTTGGACACGTTTTTATAGCCGTTCCTGAAGGAAAAGAATGACTTCAGCAATAATGACAATCAATGAAAGCGGAGAATAATTTAATGATATAAAATAAACCAATATTAAACTCATAATTCGGAACTAATCCCGTCAACGCACAAAGAATAATGAAAATATTGTAATGATTAGAAACAAATTTTAAAGCTTTAATTTCTGACTTGAATCGGAGCCATAATAATGCTATCAAAAATAGTCTAAACAACTTGAGGCAACTATATGAACTAGGTACCATGTGTATTGAATGAAGGTGGTCATTTTGAGCAATTTCTCTAGTTGATGTTATTCTTACTACCATAGTTTATAATTGTTCATTGGTTAAGTAATTGTTAAGTATTCATTTTAAAATAAAACTTTAAGTAGATTGGTTGGATATAAAGAATTTCGTAGGTATTTCACATATTTTTTTATTCGGTGTCATCATTTCAAATTTGAAACTCTGAAAATTGAAGAGACAGTGTCCCATTTGAAAAAATATAGTTGCATTCAATGTTGTTCACCCTGTATATCTTCCCATTGACGTTATTATAACTCCAAAAATGAGCATTTTCAGTAAACGCACTCTGTCACTTGTAAAATGATTATAGATCTTGGCAGGTAGTGCTTAAAATTTAAAACTCTGTGGTTTTCAGAATAAAAGAGATAGACCAACATACATATGTTACATATTCGGAATCAGGTGAAATAGAGATAGCCAAACATGGAAAAAAATACAGGGTGTTCCATTTGAAAAAATGAAGTTGCCATCAATATGTTGGCCACCCTGTATATATTTCAGTTTCTGGACTCATATCAAAAAACCTCAGTTGATTTCGTGAAACTTTTATACGAAACATTTTTTTGCATCTCCTTTAGTAACAAAGTTAAAGGGGGGGTCAAATTATAGTGAAAAACCCGGTACATATATGAGACGGCTGAAGGACCCCGGTCGATGGCCTTTTGATGTTCATCAATAAAGATCTGTTAGTAGTAGTACTCGTAGTAGTATTATATGAGTGAGAGAGAGAGAGAGGTTGAAAAATAAATTAGTGGTAAACACTTACGCTTAAAAATGTTGATCAATTCTAAATCAGAAATTTTAAAATTCTGTTTTTGTCCAGTCAACAGTGAACAATACTGGGCAAGCTCATCCCCTATTGGGCAAGCTCATCCCCTATAATCTGCTGGAGGCACCGCCTAATCAAATTTTCATAGTCAGATCCTCCGACCATAACCAGTTTGTTTCTCTAGAATAATATATAAATAGAATAATATATAAATAAAATCCCAAAACATAGACAAATTGAAATAACAGTAGTTTTGAGTAGGGCAATTTTTTTTTCATAAAAAAAAACCGAAGTATAATTTCAGTATACATACAACCAATATCTTCACACACACCTGGTAAATTCAGCAGAACAATAATAAAAAAGTGAAAAAATGCTGGTGATGATTTTTCATAAACTTTACAATCCGTGTACAAGATGTATCATTTAACAAGAGATGCTTTTATTTAGAGAGCTGGATCAAAATACTTACAAATTGAGCAGCAGCAATTTTGTTGGTTCAAAGGAGATCTTCTAGATTTAGTAAGTTGTCCATTGTTTTCAGTGGCATAAATTCTTTGATCAGATCATCAGATGTATCAATATGTCTACTTCCAATGACCGAATGCTCTACTATGGAATTTACTTTATTCAAAGTAATTTGACACATGCTCCGGATGTCAGCAACTATTTCCATAATGTGAGATATTTGATTAGCCGGAACCACAACTGGCAGATTTTCTACTAGCATCATGTAGATCCTCTACAAGATTGAAATCTGATCTATCTGCACCAATTCCTAGTTCATCTTCACTAGATTGTATGAGAGTATCAGTCAAATTTTCACCTGAATGACTTGCTTCCTCAGCAGAGCTCTCTGTCAAATCAGAACTGACAGAGGGTGGCCTTCATAGACTAACTAAACGGAGAATAGATGAGACACTAGTAGAACAAGCTTCAACGCCCTCTTTTTTTGTACAACTTTACTAATTCGTGAAAAAAGCTCAATTGAAAAAGAAATCTGTATCATAAAGCTGCCTCAAAAAGAATTCTGTTGTGCACCTTTTGAATAGGTAGGTACACCCATATACAAGAGGCAAAAAGTTTTTTGAAATTCAATTTCCAAAAGGAAATCAGAAATGGATTCGTGCAAGTTAGCGATGAGTGAGGAAATTTATTTTCATGAAATTAATACCTGCAACGAACTTTCATCTGATTTTCTTTTGGAATCGAGAAATAAGGATCAATAATCAAATTCTGGATAGAATAAAAATTTATTAACTGAAATAGGTATCACCAATTGAAAATACAGATTTATTTCATAAATATCTAATCAATAAACTAATAATTGCATTGAACACATTTTCAAAAACTAAAAATAATGAATTCAATAATACAAAATATGAGTATTTACCGACTAAACTTATTCAATACATGAAAAACTTTTTTGAAAACTACGAGTATCTTAATTTTTATAGTTAACAGAATATACATGTAAATTTTATAATTACCTTCTTGCATCTCGATTTTCACATCCAATAACACAGCAAGTCTTCACTCTTGCAGGCATATCGAAATTTATTATATTTCAAAAAGAACGTGTCAAACCACTCCTTGTGTCAGTTGACAATTCAAAGGTTTTTTGATAATAATGATTTTACATACTATGAATTCAGCGACATCTAACTAACAAATTGAAAATAATTTTTTCGTGTATTACTCTCCTCCTCCGACAGATGTCGTGGAATATACGAGTGGCTCATCTATTTTATTAGTTTGTCTATGGTGGCCTTAAAATAGTTTCAAATTCTCTGGTATTTTTTGTTTGTTTTATTCTTCGTTTTCCAGGTCGTCGTTCCTGCTCCCCTTCAGATTCCGAGGTGGCTGCCAAATTCTTTTCATTTTCAAGAGCCTTGGCATATGAATCTAAAATGTAAATTGTTAATAATCAGTGGAAAGATATGGAAAATCATGTTCTTACCATGAAAATTGTGAACTTTGCAATCATATTGCTTCCAATCACTATTGGGAACACTACGTTTTATGATATGGGTCCTTGTTATTCTTGAATTGGTTGGCCACCAACATAGATTTTCACCCACCAACCAATTTGTAGGTATCACTGATACATCTCCTAACTTATTATTCTCTAGGAATTGAACAACAGCATACTGAAATGAAAAAGTCATGAATAATACTCTTAAGTTTCAATTGGTCTGGGTCTGAAGTTGAAATACCTACCTCAAATATTTGCTGGTATGTCATTCATCACCATAGACATAAAAAATGGACTGAGCAATACCTGACTGAAATAGTCCGTTCTGTAGAAAAAGACGGAGCGAAATGACTGCCAATACCTCTTTTTTTTGCTGTCAGTGGTGGAGTACGGACCGATCAAAATTCTAGAAGGAGACAACCAGTGGCAGTCACTTCGCTTTCTCACTTTTACATTTCTCTGTCATATTTTACGATACAGTTATAAGAAAATGCTCAGCCCATTCTCCTTGTTCATGTTCATCACTTATAATGATTGCAATATCCTTCTTCCTTCCTTTGATATTTTGTATTGGGAGAAATATGAGGGGAGATAATTATCAGTGGTCAACAATAAGAAATTAAAATATGACAAATTCTTTTTATGAAAAAAATTTATTCTATAGAAATATGTTATAGAGTATCTATTTATTATGTAATGTTCCAACAAATACATTTTCAATTTTTAAAGCTTTCGATATGACTTTTTGTACACAAGCAGTTTCCAAATGATTTTCTAAATAACCAACATTACCAATGAAAATTTCAGTGGACTTTATTGGTTTATTGAATATATTAGTATAATTTGAAAATCTTTTATATTGAATGAAACAGTTTTTATTTGAGACAAATATAGAAATTACTTGAATTGGTACACCATGCTCAATAAAACAAAAGCAATCTGGTTTTTTATTTGTTATGTGCATGTTTCTATAATTTGTGAAACATTACTGGTAGCTCATCAACTGTTCCAGCACCAAGCTCTTTCATCAATTCAATTTCATCTATATTTTCATTTCCTGCTAGACTATTTCTTTCCAGAATTCTATTGACAAATTGTGTAAGTGAACTTTTTGTTGGTTTGAGAGATCGTTTGATTTCAGAGATATAATTTTCGAATTTAAAACAACTAAAATTATCAATACTGCCAAAATTTAAAACGTCATCAGGTAGATATATCAAATTATGGATATTGTGATTAATATAGTGTCGCCCATATATCTCCCCAAACATTTCTATAAAATACCCCAGAAGAGATTTAGCAAATCTGTTATATTTATAACAAAGCATGCCACTACTTAAAATTCTCATTGCTATGTGCAAATTAAAAAAATGTACCGGGTTTTTCACTATAATTTGACCCCCCCTTTAACTTTGTTACTGAAGGAGATACAAAAAAATGTTTCGTATAAAAGTTTCACGAAATCAACTGAGGTTTTTTGATATCAGTCCAGAAACTGAAATATATACAGGGTGGCCAACATATTGATGGCAACTTCATTTTTTCAAATGGAACACCCTGTATATTTTTCCATGTTTGGCTAGCTCTTCTTCCCCTGATTTCGAATATGTAACATATGTTGGTCTATCTCTTTTATTCTGAGAACCACAGAGTTTCAAATTTTAAGAACCACCTGCCAAGATCTGTAATCATTTTACAAGTGGCAGAATGCGTTTACTGAAAATGCTCATTTTTGGAGTTATAATAACGTCAATGGGAAGATATACAGGGTGAACAACATTGAATGCAACTATATTTTTTCAAATGGGACACCCTGTCCTGTATATTCTTCCTTTTTTTGATAGGCTATTTCCTCCTGATCCCGAATATAATAAATGCGTATGTGGATGTGTCTCTTCAATTTTCAGAGTTTCAAAGTTTTAAAATGATGACACAGAATAAAAAAATATGTGAAATACCTACGAAATTCTTCATATCCAAACAATCTACTTAAAAGTATTATTTTAGAATGAATACTAAACAATTACTTAACCAATGAAAAATGATTAACTATGGTAGTATGGTAAAAATAATATCAACTAAAGAAATTGCTCAAAATGACCACCTTTATTAAATACACATAGTTCATATAGTTGTCTCAAGTTGTTTAGACTATTTTTGATAGCATTATTATGGCTCCGATTCAAGTCAGAAATTAAAGCTTTAAAATTTGTTTCTAATCATTACAATATTATCATTATTCTTTGTGCGTTGACGGGATTAGTTCCGAATTATGGGTTTATTATTGGTTGATTTTATATCATTAATATTATTCTCCGCTTTCATTGATTGTCATTATTGCTGAAGTAAATTTTTTCCTTCAGGAACGGCTATAAAAACGTGTCCAACGGTTTTAAATCGGGACTATTTGGTGGCCATGAATTGGGTGCGCCATTACCAATCAAAGATCAAATTGGCCACTTGAATATTCACGAACTTCCAAAACGCTATGCCAGATGGTTATTGAAATTTAAAACTCTGTGGTGCTCAGAATAAGAAAGATAGACCAACATATGTTACATATTCGAAATCAGGGGAAAAAGAGCTAACCAAATATGGAAAAATATACAGGGTGTTCCATTTGAAAAAATGAAGTTGCCATCAATATGTTGGTCACCCTGTATATATTTCAGTTTCTGGACTCATATCAAAAAACCTCAGTTGATTTCGTGAAACTTTTATACGAAACATTTTTTTGTATCTCCTTCAGTAACAAAGTTAAAGGGGGGGTCAAATTATAGTGAAAAATCCGGTACATATTTGTGTTCATCCAAATGACTCTTCATTTCTAATGGTCCTTAATAAAGTATGAATTGGCGGAACTCTGTTGCTTTCCAATGATCAACATCATCAAGAAAACGAGACTTTCGTGCAAATTCGGTAATGCTGCATCCTCTATATGCTGAAATTTTCTGGTTAATGTGTGAAATGTCTTCCTGAAACAACCTCACAGACCGATCACCCTTTGTCCAAAAAATAAGCAATTTTTTTGTTACACCCAGACAAACCAGATGCATACAGTCCAGCGGTACTTGAGAAACTAGCCCTACTTCAAGCTCTACTAAAGGAGTTTTTTCTTTGTGGTAATCTTCATCCATCATATTTTTGAAAGATTCATCTGTTCTCAAATTTGATTTTATGTCAGGATATGTCATTCGATTTTGAACAAAATCCCCTTCTGTTGTGCATTTGGTGCATCCAAAGTAAGCATTATGGCTCTTAACACCCTGCAGAAATGATTTAGCTGGGGCATCACATTCGCATTTATTTCTTCAAAATCTTCAACAAATCGCTTCAAAAATTCGCTACAATTACTTGGTTTACTTTATCCATGGTAAACTCCTATTGGAAAAACATAATTTCCTTCACATTCTTCTATATGACCCAAGATTGGCCATAATTGATTTCTGCTACTCTTTGATAGAGGAAGACCATCCACATTGACCTGCAGATTCAGAATTGTGCAATCTGTCCTAGGAGGATATTTATATATTATATTATTAGTAATGTTTCCACTACTGATGACCTAAGTCCAAAGTGGTAGTAATTGCCATCCCCCATTTTTATGATTTTCGAAGAGTTCACCTTATCTATTTTCAATAATGTCCTAGCATCTGAAGAGAGATTTTCCAAATTCAAATCACTTTTCAAAATTTTCTATAATTTTGAAACAGCACTTCGGGAAATTCTATTTTCAATAGCCCATGTTCTTAGATGATTTGAAAAAAAGCCCAACTTTTGGGAGTCATCCGAAGGTATTTGGTTAATTGTCGTCGATATTGTCGTAGAATGACTTATCTCTTGATCAATGTTATGCTCTATACTGTATGTCAGCAGTGATGTTGATGGTTTTGGTGGTACTAATGAGGTTGGTTCTCCTTGAGGTTCTGATGATGCATTGACTGATGATGAGTTGGCTGATGATGTATTCACTTGAGCATGGCAAGCAACTAGATAACCTTTTTTATCAACCTTTTGAGGTAACGGGGAGAATGCTTTTTCATTTTACTAATGTTTGGCTTATTTTGCTGAAAATATTCACATTGTGAGACCTCAAGTTTCTCAAAAGTTAACTAAAATTGAAAGTTGAAACACCAATTGAACAAAATGTTTGATCAAGACTTCAACTTCTACTGATAGTAGAAGTTATAGTTATAGTTTACAGAGGGGTTACAGCTCACTGCGACCTTAAGGTCTATTGTGCCCCCTTACACAGCTGTTCTTGCCAAAAACCTTCACAGCTCGCCTTCCAGTTCCAGAGATCTAATGAAATCTAGTAACTGTGAAGGCTTCAACGAGGCACGTTCCTCACTCTTGCAAGTTTCTTGTCCAAGGCATTTCCTCCTCAGGCTCGTAATGCCGAGGCATTCCGTGACTAGGTGAATGGGGGTTTCTTCCTCCTCCCCACAAAACCTACACTCGTCAGTGTCCGACAATCCCATCCTTAACAGGTGCTTCCTGAGGCGACAATGTCCTGTGAGAAAGCCAGTGAGGAGGTGCAATTGCTTCTTACCAAGATCCAGATATCTTTTGGATCCCGCTGTCTCGAAGTTCCGAAGGAACTCAGTGGAATGATCCATCCCTGGGAGATTCCGCCAGAGCTTTTCCCTCTCGGCTTTCTCCTTCTCCAGAAACTCCTTCTTATAGGTACATTTAGATATACCACAGAAGGGTTCTGGGCCAAAGAGTGACATTTGTGCGCCCTCTTTGGCAAGTGTATTGGCCTCTTCGTTTCCTTCGATTCCCGAGTGGCCGGGAACCCAGATTAGAAAGACCTTATTTTTCTTGCCTACCTCGTCGAGTTTGTTCCGGCACTACCAGATCATCTTAGAATCGATGACGTAGGAGCTCAGTGCTTTAATAGCAGCTTGACTATCTGAGTGTATGGCTATATCACACTTTTGATAGTTTCTTTCTAGATTTATTTCTAGACATCTTTCAATAGCTAAGATTTCCGCTTGAAAGACGCTCAGCGACAGTCCACACTTGGTGCTTGGTCCGTATATCACGGCGCCTGCTCCTGTAGAGGTTTTGGAACCATCTGTATACCATTTTACGGTATTTTCTTTGAGATTATAGTCGGTGTATTCCCGTTTCCAATCATCGCTTTTACTAAGCAATGTCATGAAGTTTTCCTCAGTGATTACTTTCTTGATCATTGCATCACTAGGGAGATTCACAGATGAGATGTAGTTATTCAGAGAGAACCAGACTCTTTGATTCTTTATTCTCTCATTACCTGCACCTTCCTTAGATATTCTGAGAATAGCCTCATGGGCTACCCTATCAACCACTAGATGTAGAGGTGAGAGGTCCGTAATGTTTATTTGTGTAAATTTATATGAATAAACATTATTATTATTATTATGACCTCTAGTGCCCTGGTTGGACACGTTCTCATAGCTCCAGTGATACACACACAGGCAAGCCTCTGTACTTTATCGAGCCTTTTCCTCGTACTCACCTGACTTGCCTTGGCAAATCAGGCTACTGCCCCATATGTGATTATAGGTCTCAAAATCATGACGTACATCCATCGCAGTATTTTTGGGTTATAACCCCAATTTTTGCCGCATAGACGTCTGCACGCCATTAGAGCCCTTTTAGCTCTGACAGTAGCAGTATCAATATGCTTATTCCACAGAAGTTTACTATCCAGTGTTATTCCTAGGTATTTAACTTCTGACTTCCACTCCAAGATATTTCCGTTTAAATATAACGGGAAGTTTTCTTTTCCGAGTGAACGGAATTACTACAGTCTTGTTTGGGTTGATGTTTACTGATAGTAGAAACACAGCTATGAGCAAATTGAGAATAATTCATCCACAAAAAATTAAGATAGTGGAGAGCTATCTGAGATTTATAAATTATAGTAATATATAATGCTTTGTTATAATAGTCTTTATAGATTATGTTTAATCTATTAATGTTTGAAGTTTGTATAATATTATGCTTCCAGACTTGACTTTATTTTGAAACAAAATATAAACAATTTTTGAAACTCACCTTGTCCTCTTCAGATTTTTTACACCCTACACTTTCACTCATATTGAATAATTATTTTAAATACTGTGATTCAAACGTATTATAAGATGAAACAGTTAGGATTTACGACGGAAAAAACGCGGTTGAAAGTTCAGTGCACAGAACATACAATTAACCTCAACGTCCTCAACACAGACCAAACTTCAGTCCCGTAGCTCGTAGCGAATGTTCGTTTCGAAAGCTACCACCTGATTGTCCATCTCACTGTATCACACTGCAATAATATATTTCCTGTTCACTCTTCTATATGCTCCCTTAAACTCGAGGATCAAAAAATGAGCGGATAACGGTTCACGTACATTCTGTGTTAAGAAAATGAACTAATACGACCCGCAAACTTTGAAAGATATAGCAAATGTACAAGTTTAACATTGTCTGAATGTAGTTATAATTTAGATAGATTTGGAGTTTTTGCCAACATTCATTGTATGTTGTTATTTTAGAATATTACAAGGTTAAAAATACATTTAAGGAACCTTCTAAGATAATATTAATTCCAAATATCTTGTACACATGTGAGTGATGTTTTAAGTTGGTTAAATCAAAACATCGGGTAGACAACATAACCACTATGTATGAGACATATCTGGGCAACATAAAATCAACATTTTCATATTTATTTAATGAACATTATTGGTTATGCTATTTCGATGTAATTTATATGTAACTGAAAAATATTGTGTTGGAAACTTCATGACAACATTATTGCAATGTAAGTTTGCAAACATTACAAAAGTTATCTCTGGATAATATTTTTGTTATGTATCATGTTTAGTGGGATCATTTGTAATAGTTTCACAATCAGTTAAGGATCTAGATGCAAAGGCTACTGGTTCTGGTTTGTCACCTTGTAACAAACAAGCACCATATCCTTGTAAACTACTGTCACATTGTATTTTTAAAGGTTTTTTAGGATTATAATGTTGAAGAATGGGAGATGTTGTTGGGAAATTTTTCAACGTTCGAACTACATTAGAATGATTTTCATTCCAATTCCATATTGTGTTGTTATGTGTAAGTTCCCGTAGCGGAGCAGTTAATTTCGATAATTTCGGAATGAATCTGCCTAAGTAATTCACTAAGCCTAAAAATCTTAATAATTCTTTTCTATTTGTCGGTTCTGGCATTTTATTAATTGATTCAATGCGGTCATTATCAATAGTGATGCCCTTTTCAGAAACTATAAAACCTAATATTTTTATACTTTTCTCTTTGTATTTGAATTTATTTTTATTGAATGTAATTCCACATTTCTTTGCCATTTCTAAAACTTTCTTTAATTTTTTATCATGTTCTTCTTCCGAAGAACCAGCAATTATTTAATCATATAAATCATATAAATATTATCCCCTAAAATATCTCCAAAGATTTTTTTATTTCGCCGTTTAAAAATCTCAGTAGCTACATTTATTCCAAATGGCAACCTATTAAATTTATATCTTCCAAAAGGAGTTGAGAAAGTGCAAATATCAGATGAATCCTCATCAAGTTCTATTTGGTAAAATGAATCTTTCAAGTCCAAAACAGAAAAACATTTCATTCCACTTAAATTACTAAGTATTTCTTCGCAAGAAGGAATTTGAAAATGTTCCCTCTTCAAACATTTATTTAAATCCGCAGGATCCAAACATATTCTAAGAGATCCATTAGGTTTCTCAACAATAATAATATTGTGTACCCACTCAGTAGGCTTAGACTGTTTACTTATAATTCCGTCTTTCTGTAATTTATTTAAAGCGTCGTAAAGTTTAGGCATCAAACTTTTGGGTATTCTTCTAGCTGCATGAACTACAGGATTACTATTTTCTTTTAAATTTAACTTATATGGTTTCCCCGGAAATTTACCAACATTATCAAATGCGTTTTTATGATCCGAAATAATTTTTTCTTTATTAATTTTCTGTATACTCGCAACCACATTGTTTTCATTATTTGTGACTTTAATTAATCCCAGTTTCAAAGATGTTTGTAGACCTAAAATTGGCTTACAACCTGCACTCACTACAAAAAATTCAATCTGAAATACTTGATTCCTTACTATAAATCCAGTTGTATGGAGCCATCAGCCTTTATTCTGGTACCCTCGAATCCTACAAGATGAATTTTGTTTCTTTTGAGTTCGGCATCAGGAACAATCTTCCATAAATCTTGAATTGATAAAACATTGCATTCAGCACCTGTGTCAATTTTAAAATTAATTTTATTAGAATTTATAACTATTGTTTCTATTAATTGTGATTTTTCATTTTTTGATACTTGAGCTTGAATATTTCTTACTGAAATAGATTCCAAATACAAGTCATTTAAAGAACCTTCATCTGAAGAAATTTCATCAACATTCACATTAATCAAATTGAAATTTTTATTACGACGTTCTCTAGATGATATTTTAGTACAATTTTGTTGTTTATTCGACTTTTTTATCAAGCAGCCAGATTCAAAGTGATTAGTTTTTTTACAATAAAAACACGTTTTATCATATGCCGGACATTTTCCTGCTGTATGAAATTGACTACATTTAAAACATTAATAGGAATTATTATTTGAATTATTTTTTTGATGGAAATTATTATGAGATTTAGAAATTGGATTTTTACTCATCTTTTTTGTAGAAGACGATTGAATATTGTCCACATCCAGCGATTTACTCGAACCTGCTGCTCCTGCCATTTCATCGGTCTGCTTTCTGCTCACTTCCGATATCTGACAAATATCGATCGTTTTCTTCAGACTCAAATTTTCCACTTGAAGAAGTCGTTCTCTCAGGTTGGAATCTCGGATGCCCATGATTATTGTGTCACGTAGCATATCATTTGCGGCTTCATATTCACATGAATTCAACAATGTCTTCAATTTTGTGATGTAGTTATTCAGCGATTGTCCTTCTTCTTGATGGTAGATGAGGAATTTGTACCTTTCGTACACCACGTTTTTTTTTGGATTGCAAAACTTGTCGAAGGCGGTTATCACTTCATTCAATTTCAACTTTTCTAGTTTTAAATTGAAGGTGTTGAAAATCTCGATTCCTTCATCCCCAATCAAATTAAGCAGAATAGCCACTTTCAGTTCATCAGATGAATCTTCTTTAGCAGATGCTATCAGGAACACCTCGAACTTCGGCTTCCATGCCGTCCAATTCTTTGACATGTTTCCGGTGAAGTCCATAACTGGTGGTAATCTTAGTACTTCCATTTTATTAAGAATAACGTTTTATTATTTATGGTTATTCTGTTCACACCTGACACCATGTAATAGTTTCAGTTTCATTAAGGAAAATCAATAGCTTTTACAATGTTTATTCGTTCGCTGCTTATCTCAATCTGCGCTACAATATGTGCGAGGTCTTCACAATATCGAGAGGCCTGCGTCTGTCAACCTATATGATAATTATTTGTATTCATATACAGGGGTCTATAAACAAGATACCTTACACATGTACAGGGGTCTATAAACAAGATACCTTACACTTTAAAGACAATAATCGCCAAGCCGATTCACCGGACGAAATGTAACGGGAATCGATGAACGCTTGGATTTCGTCCCAAACGACCTTATTTCTCAACTGAAAAACGGCAGCATCTGGACCTTTATTTATGTATTTAAAAACGTATTTAATAGCTCCTACTGAAGTAATTGCTTCCACGTTAATGTGACATTGATACTTCATGGATAAATAGGGATTATAAGGAACAACATCTCTGTTATCTATCACACACATTCTATTATTGCTCTTAAATATCGCGGTACGGCCGTCGTTCCTTCGTCTTCGTCGCACTCAAATTATTGTTATTTCCGACAACTCTTTGGGGTCCATGAATCATGGTGGACATTATAACATAAAAAAGCCGGGTGTTTTCGGCTGGTAGCTCGGCGCAGATCAGCTTGCCTACGTCATAAGAATTTCGCGGTTTATCTTCATCTGCCAAAGTCTGAAGACAGTGCATGTGAGGAAGGATACGTTTTTGAAATTCTATGACGTAAACGTAAGCGATCACATCGCCGAAAATTTTGAATTTCAATACATCCTCGAAAAATGCCTTCCTTTTTAAATCGAAAACTCGCGCGATTAGTTCCGGTATATCCTGCGGGTTCAACAGTTCACTACCCAAATTCTCAGTGATCTTAAGTCAGTTGAGGTTGCAGGTGAAAGTGACGAAAAGGAAGGGTCTGCTAGGGATGTAACGATACCCAGAAGGTATCGATACCATGTACTCATTCGATACTTCACACAAAGTATAGATACTACTTGAATACTTGTTTCAAAAGTATCAATTGTTGTTTGTTTGTTTTGAAACAACACTTGCGTTGAAGGTTTAGGCAACTGAACGACCAGACTCAGAAGTTCAAGGGATGTCTTAACTCCACAGTTGCCGAAGAGGTGTATTGATCAGACTGAAGACGAATGATGCTTTATTGATTACAATCTAAACTTATATACTAAATCGATTAATGACGATATAAAAATAACATTTCCATATATGGTATCAGAACACTAGCGGAGTCCCCTGTTGCATCAATTGTTTCCATCCAGTCAGCAGATTTTGGTCGATCGACGGCTCGCTCGACGTGATCCACTTTTGATTGCATTATAATTTAAATGGAATTTTCCATATTATCGAATATTTTTAAGAATAATGTTCGAATTTCGAACATTACTCCCAAGGCCAAAATGCTGCAGGTTCTGTTCCAGTGTTGGCAATCTGTTACTTCTATACGGTCCTATTTCCTAATGTCCTATTTCTAACTCGTGTGACCCTCGATTCAATGCTTTTATTGGGCATGGTCAGGAGTGGGTGCTGACGTCCGGAGTTGGTCTCTCGTCTGGAGTTCTGTTTTCGCCTCGGCGTAGATCTGGTCAAGGTCGAAACATTGCTGGCGTGGTTTTGCACTCGGTGTGATTTTCGTCAACGGAATTTCGGCTTCTGCTTCGTTTATTTCCGTGGTGGATCTTCTTGTTCTTCTGTACCGAAGAAGTGGATGTATATATCGCATACAGATGTACGTCACAGCTAGTGTGGCCATAGCAGAGATTCCTATCACAGTGGTTGTGGCAAGAGGGTGTGAAAATTGTCTCCAGATATGTGAATTTGGTTCCTCTTCTTCCATAAGAATCTTTGTTAAATTTGTAGAGATGTTGTCCATTGCTGTCTCGGGATCGATGAGGTTTTCGTTGGAATGATTCGAGATCCCTTGCCATAAGATCAATGGGATTGGTTTGCTGAACGTCGTTGTTGATTTCATCTCATTCGTGAACCTTGCTCGAAGAATTATATTTTTCGTTCTGAGGAGACAGTCTGCTCCTATGTGAATTGTGCCAGTGCCGTTGATGGTTATCTCTTCTCGTTTTCCTCCGCATAGTTTTGATATGGTAGAAGGTTGGTTGGAAATGAACATCCATGTATTTGGTTTGATTAGTTCTTTCCATAATACGTCTTGGACTCGAATGCTGGAGAGTGCACAGTCGAATTTACCATTTTTCTGGTATATGCTTTGGATGATGCAATTCGGATGCTGCTCCATGTTTTTAACCATTCCAGGATTATAAATGTATAGGCCCTCTCGTAGTTTTACGGCTTCTTTAACTTCCTGTTCATTTATTTCGAAGTATTTTTGACTGTTGTACTCTACTACTAGTAAGTCATTGGATACTTTTGGTGCTATGAATATGTTTTCTGTCTTCTTAACCGGCACGGGGAATACTTTGATTATGTCGTAACTTTGTCTTTGAATGATGAAGAAGAAGGTGACTATTCTTAGTTCATTCTCATCATAGACGACTTCCATCCTGCTCACAGGTTTGAGTAGTATGTGCATGTCTGATGGAATGGTTGTTTCAGCCTTCTGGATCAGCTTTGCTAGTTCACTTGGAGAAAGTAGATCGGTGATGTGGCCCTGACCATGACATATGTTTATGATTTTTGTGTATTTATTATTGACTTCTTCCAAATAGTTAATAGCTAATTGGTAGTTCTGAATGATTTGAAGATTTATGCTGTTTTCATCCACATGTTTGTACCATAAATGCATTTCGTTGATGATAGCTATGCCCTTGTTGAATTTTATACGAAAATGTTCTAATTTTTGATTTATTTTTTCTTCGACCTGTCTCACGTCATTCGTTGTGGAAATCATTAGTTTTCTCTGATGATTGGTGACTTCTATGAGGTGTTGTTGGTTTTCCTGAAGATCGTTTATATCGTGATAGACTTCATCGTTGACGTGGAGTTAAGACATCCCTTGAACTTCTGAGTCTGGTCGTTCAGTTGCCTAAACCTTCAACGCAAGTGTTGTTTCAAAACAAAGAAACAACATTTTTTGGTCCTTCGAGCCGGATCGAGAGAAAGGATTTACGACCCTAATCTCGATCAATTCATCAACGCCTGCGAGAAACCCTTCCAGAGCCAAATCCAGCGCCAGCAGAAGCCCTTCAAAGCCAACAACAACATCCGTGAAGAAGCCATCCAGCGCCAAAACCAAGCCCGTGAACAAGCCTTCCGGATCAAAAATTCAACAAGCCAGGGAACACAACGAGTCCACTGGAAAAAAACAAGCACCAAGGATTTACAACCCTTGTTTCAACCAATTCATCAACGCCTGCGAGAAACCCTTCCAGAGCCAAATCCAGCGCCAGCAGAAGCCCTCCAGAGCCAACAACAACATCCGTGAAGAAGCCATCCAGCGCCAAAACCGAGCCCGTGAACAAGCCTTCCGGATCAAAAATTCAACAAGCCAGGGAACACAACGAGTCCACTGGAAAAAAACAAGCACCAAGGATTTACAACCCTTGTTTCAACCAATTCATCAACGCCTGCGAGAAACCCTTCCAGAGCCAAATCCAGCGCCAGCAGAAGCCCTCCAGAGCCAACAACAACATCCGTGAAGAAGCCATCCAGCGCCAAAACCGAGCCCGTGAACAAGCCTTCCGGATCAAAAATTCAACAAGCCAGGGAACACAACGAGTCCACTGGAAAAAAACAAGCACCAAGGATTTACAACCCTTGTTTCAACCAATTCATCAACGCCTGCGAGAAACCCTTCCAGAGCCAAATCCAGCGCCAGCAGAAGCCCTCCAGAGCCAACAACAACATCCGTGAAGAAGCCATCCAGCGCCAAATCCAAGCCAGTGAACAAACCTTCCGGATAAAAAACTCAACAAGCCAGGGAACACAACGAGTCCACTGGAAAAAAACAAGCACCAAGGATTTACAACCCTCGTTTCAACCAATTCATCAACGCCTGCGAGAAACCCTTCCAGAGCCAAATCCAGCGCCAGCAGAAGCCCTCCAGAGCCAACAACAGCATCCGTGAAGAAGCCATCCAGCGCCAAATCCGAGCCAGTGAACTAGCCTTCCGGAAAATCAACAACAAAAAATCTTCAAAGCAGAAATCACATGAACCCTTCAACCAACATGGAAGAAAAATTGGGAGAACAAAAAACTATTGGCCAAGACCTGAGCAAAATATTATCTTCACTCAAGAAAGACGGGTCTGCACGAAAAACAGAAGAATACTTCGAGAAGAAATACATGGCCGCCACAGATCTACAGAATAATTTTCAAGAAAATCACAACGAACTCCGGAAAACCCTTGATGAAGATCATTCCTACTTCAAACAAGATTTACATGGTCAGATATCCAAATGCTACCAAGAAATCAAGAACTATATCAACACATGGCAGAAGTCCACTCCGATGTCAGAAGACGTCTGCTACCAACACCCTTCCATCGTTCAAATTCAAATAAAATTAGGTTTATTCAAGAAGGAAATGGAAAGAGCACAAGAAAAAATTAAGTGCCAACTACATCCCAAAATGTACAACTTCCTTGAAGAAAACTTAACCAGGATCTGGCGGGACATAGAAGCACTCTATGAACAGATGCTAGCGATCAATGAAGAAGAAGTAATCAAATACAACAAAACCGGAGTCTTCGAAAAATTTAGAACTAAATACGAGGAAATCATAGAAGAAATAATCACTGCATCTCCTACTGATTCTAAACAGTTCCAAAACAAAAACATTTTCATAAATTCACCACGGATCAGCATCCCTATCTTCACTGGAGACTACGAGACTTGGATCACATTCCGAGATATATTCCTTCAAACTATACACAAAAATCATGAACTAGGGGACGCTGAAAAAATGCAGTACCTGAAGAGTCAAACCAGGGGTGAAGCAGCGAAGCTCATTCAACATTTAGAAGTATCATCAAGAAACTACCCCATCGCCTGGGAGTTGATAACGAGGAGGTACAACAACAACAGACTTCTCTTCAGCAAGTACGCCGACAACATCTTGAATCTACCGATTTTGCAACAAGAGTCGGCAGCATCCATTAAAAAACTTCACGACACGGTTCAAGAAAATCTCAGAGCCATTGAAAATATGGGAATCACAGCCGAACAATTGGGTAGCCACATAATAGCGCATATGCTGCTAAAGAAATTAGACAGCAATTCGAGAAGACTCTATGAACAATCTACCACAACACATAAGGATATTCAAGAACTGGCAGACCTTATGGAGTTCCTAGAAAATCGATTCCAATCCCTCGAAGCACTTCGAGGCACAATCAAAAAATCGGAACATCCATCAACATCAGCTGGTCCGCAACTCCAAATAACTAGTATGATTGCCACCACTGCACCGGAAATACAAATAACAAAATTCTGGGAAATAGAAGAAGCGGATACTCTCACAAACAACAATAGCCAAGAAAGCCTCTGCAAAGAATTCTCCAAGAAAGATTATACAAGGAATCAGGATGGCACATATACTGTACGACTGCCATTTAAAGAGAAGGAACAATTTTTAAGCCAATCAAGAAAAACCAACATCGCTCGACCTTTGCAAATCGAGAAGAAATCCGGCTCGAAGGACCAAAAAATGTTGTTTTTTTTGTTTTGAAACAACACTTGCGTTGAAGGTTTAGGCAACTGAACGACCAGACTCAGAAGTTCAAGGGATGTCTTAACTCCACAGTTGCCGAAGAGGTGTATTGATCAGACTGAAGACGAATGATGCTTTATTGATTACAATCTAAACTTATATACTAAATCGATTAATGACGATATAAAAATAACATTTCCATATATGGTATCAGAACACTAGCGGAGTCCCCTGTTGCATCAATTGTTTCCATCCAGTCAGCAGATTTTGGTCGATCGACGGCTCGCTCGACGTGATCCACTTTTGATTGCATTATAATTTAAATGGAATTTTCCATATTATCGAATATTTTTAAGAATAATGTTCGAATTTCGAACAGAAGTATCGAAGTATCGACACTTCAAAACAAAATTCACAGAACATACAATAACATATTCTATGTTGAAAGTTATCATTTATCATTTAGATCTAAACTCAATCCTCAAATGATCAAAACATCGAAATTCTAAATATTAACTTGCTCATTGCTCGAAATCATCTCTTTTTTACCTTTGGTTATAATGTTTTATGTGGGCAACAAAGAAATTCATTGAAGTATTATGAATTTTATTGCAAAAATATAAAAAACTGAAAATGTAGTAGGTATATGTATAATAAAAATGGAAAAAAATAATGAAAATATGAATTAACAAGTTTAGAACACAAAACCATTCACTTTCAGGAATAGAATTAAGAAACAACAGTTTTCCTAATCGTTTTCCAAGAAGCCTGTTTCTATTTTGAACTAAAGTGGCACCAGCTTTTGAAAAAAGCCTTTCAGATGAAACCGACGTTTCCACCAAACACATGTATTTGGTTCCAACCTTATACAGCTTAGGAAATACATTTTTAGTATCCTCCCAATATTTTACTGGATCCTCTCTGGAATCAAATGGAGGAAATTGCATTTGAAGCTGCTTGCGAATCTTTAAAATGTATAATTTTTGAATCTAGGATCCAAAATTGTAGAAACAGCCAAAACAGTCTTTTTCTCATTTCAGTCAATATGAGATTGTTGAGTAGCAGGGACTCTTCCATTTCGAATATATTATTTTCATAGGTATGCATTGCACAATTCATAATGGGAATTACTCTAGAGGCTGTTATGTAATCCTCCCCTGATATTTCCTTGGACTTATATTCCAGAGGCTTCAGAACTTTCATGATTTCTGCAATTGCTTCCAATTCCCCAGCAACTACCATTGGAGGGGCATTACGTTTGCCAAAGTGAATTTCGCTTATAAGCGAGGATAGTTCTTTGAAGCTTTCCAGTATATAGAAGGTGCTATTCCGTCTTGTTTTTACATCAAGAATAACGTTTTTCAACAATCCCGCCTTAACATTATTTTGCCTCTGTCTTTTTCTGAGATCGTCACATAAAATCACATAATTCTTTATCCACTTGACAATATTTCTCACCTTATCTATCAAAGTGGATATTTGTGGGTTGGCTAAGGGTGTTTCTGCTATCAGGTTGATGATATGAGCAAACAGGGTATTTGCTGATTTCCTCCATCAACCTTACTGCAGCAACCATATTAGCACCATAATCTGTTACGATAGCAACAACCTTTTTTTCATTGATGTCCCAACTATTCTAAATGATTTCTATTTGTTCTGATATGTACGCCGCATTAGGGCGGTCACATAATTCCTTCACATCCAACGACATTGAGTTTCTTCTCGTTTTGTGGTAAAGTATCGATACTTTGCTTACATCCCTAGGGTCTGCCATATTTCGCAACAATGGCCATTGCATCTTGGTAATTTTGTTGCATGAAACGTGCGCCTCCGGTGAACGAACTCGGGAGGATAGTATCTCGACCTATTCGTTCACCACCGTCTGGTCTCACTGCTGTTTTTCGCGCAATATAGTCTTGGAGCACGACATAACTTTCGACACGCAATTCCTTCTGATGTGTTCGCAAATAATTTAAGCGGTCACCTTCTAGCTCGACGAACTTGTCAACGAATAACTGTTGAGCCAAGCGTCCAGAAAGAAGGATCGGGTAAAACTGATTTGCACGAACCATCAGCTCGAATTCTAATTTTGAAATCCGCTTATTTCCAATCGTTTCGGCAGCCCTGTCGACCATCCCAATTCTGCGTTAGGGAAAAGCAATGAATAGCTGAGTGCTTCAACAATTGGAGACAATTTTGGGATATCCCTGATTTCGAAAGAGATATTATTTATTAAATTTACACGAACTGTGCCTGGTGGAGGAATATCCCCGTCGACTGTACGAAAAGAAGCGCCGATTTCGGTGGAAGTGGAAGGTGCCGCGTAGACTTTTCTGTTGGTTCGGGTTGTTGGTGGAAATATAGGCCAAGCTGCGGAACGGAATCGTTACCACTGGTTCGTCGTGTGTCACGAACCACTTGGCTTAGGGTGCAGTACATCTGGCGTATGGGTGAGTTTTCCTCAGCAGAGCATCTATTTGCCCCAACAAACGTTGGTCGCAGCCGTCTCCAACTCCTTTTGTAGATGCCCTCTTCCTCGTGGCTTCTCCTGAATCCACGAAATACAACGATCCAAATGCTGGATTGGATGGACAAACATCGCCTACTCGGTGGTATATTGCCCTGAGACCACAACTACTGGAGCTCCTCTCGCCAAACCGTCTCTTGGACGATTTTCGTGGAGCCGAGGGCGATCAGCGTGTTGTAACTTCTTATATGTTTGATGAAGTTCTTCGATTCGGGGTGGTTGTTAGTGATCAGAGCCTTCAGCCGATTCGGATACGCGGAAGACTCACTGCGCCTCTTTTGCAGCAGATCATTTTCGGCTCGAAAAAATAGAGCTCCACAGAAAGAGCACTCACACCTAAGTGCCTCCAGATAATGAGAAGGTATGACCTCCTGATGTTCAGCGGCATCACACACAACAGACGTAGAGGTTTTCGTTTCGAAATTATCCTCCTACCCATCTTCGCGAATTTACGATATCCTCGGTGGCAGAATGGCTTCTGTCGATATTCCTTCAGATGGAACGACTCCAAATGTGCTGGAGTCGTAGACCTCCAGTAAACAGTACTGGTCTGCATCTGGCAAATTATCAACATAAGCCATCCGCACCTTTATCGGTGTTAAATTATAGAGTAGAGCAGGGGAATAATTTTGCAATAAATAATCTAATAGATCCTGAATATCACTAAAAGTGAGCAAGCATGCTGTACCTTCCTCTTCTGTATATTCACCAATCACCCCGCGACTGTGAGAATCAAAAAGAAAATAAGAGTTGGCTGCTTTGCCTATGCAGGTAGATAATTCCCCAGACGTAAACACAGCCGAATTGTTATTTTGAAAAACCTGTGGTAATCCTTCGGCTAGCGAAATGTCGAATTCTTCACGATTTTCTAAATTTATATGTCCCACACTGAATCATCTCTCTCATTCATTCCCAAAGAAAAATAAACGTCACCTATTCTAAATTTTGAAAACACCTCTACAACCAATAAATGCGTGGATATACTTAAATTGTATAAAGCAATCGTTCTGGAGTAAGTTATTGAGTATCAGGCCATTTGTGTTTCTAGAAGGGTAGTTTCAGTTCTCATGGCGGCTATCAAAGTCTCCAATTACTAACGTTTTCTTCTGTTTAGTGAGGGTGTTTCAAGCAGTTGAGGGTCATTTTATTAGATGGACCATTATAGGCACCTATTATGTGGATTCCGTTAGCTAGTTTAATTCCTACGTTCTCTACTGTGCAGTTGGTTTTTGGATTGGGGTGTATTTGATGGAGTTTTTTGTTATGATAGCAACTCCCCCTAATCAGTGCCGTTATCCTGTCTGGCTACCTGGTAACCTGGGATTTAAAAGTTCCCGGTATGGCCCACAGGTGGCACTACAGATACAAAGTTCTTACGATTTTTATAGAGTACCTACCAACCTTCAACCGATACCAGTCAAAATGTCAAGTCGTGTCAATCATTTGTTCACAATTTACAGCTCCAGACAATGTAACGCGTGTCACAGTGCGTTAAGGTATCATGGCAAAATCGAAAGGAAATTACTTCCTTTTACCTAGGTTCAGACCTCAGCGGTTACTATTTTTTATAGACGTGAATGAAGGCTTCCGCAATAAGGTTTGTTTTGAATCAAAAAGCCATACTCGATAACGAAGCCTATTTCGAGGCAACAAATAAATTGTTCTACAAAGGAAATATCAAATTGGGGTGACTCGATTGATTGTATGACTCTAGATTAGAAGAACCCTATATTGATGAATAAAATATTTGATCGAACAAAATGTGTTCAGCTGTTATCTCTCATTAAACTAGATTAAAAATATTTCAATGATCACGTTATAAATCCTAATTTTGAAAAGATACTCACTCTGATAGCCTGGACTGTAGTTGTTCTCGTTCGTGGAGTCCTAGACCCGTCCTGCATTGGCGTCATGCTGTCTAGAGGTGTACAAGACCCAGCACCATGCAATGGATATGACTGCCTGCGCCAGCTAGAACAAATACAAGAAAAATAAACACTGAACTGGAAATGAAAGTATTTTAAACGACAGAACATTTTTAGATGAAGCATGGTACTAGGATGGAATATTTCTTTTCATATGTGTTCGATAAAAATCTGTTGAACGTTTATATACAAGGCGTCACAAAGGAAAGGTCATACTTGTTCAGCTTAACCCAAATAAACTCACCTTCCGTATAAGGAACACTTATCTAAAACTGTCCTATTCGTGCTTAAAATGAAAAATTTGAGAAAGCCCTGAGCAGGTGCTTTCGAGCGCTCGTTCAATGGTGAACAATGTGGCTATTACCTCAAAAATTTGTTTAGGACTTGGAATTGATAGTAAATTATATCTAATCTTGCAATTTGATGGAAATTAAAGGTAGTGGATATTTATCTGAAACTGTATTCGAATACTACCTCTGTAATCGACACACAATTTATCTGATTGAACCATTTTTCTTCTTAACTAAAATTATTGGAATCGAAGAAGGAGAACAACTTGGGCGAATTATTTTTGCCTCTAGCATTTCTTGTATTTTGAGTCTCTCAATTTCCATTTCAACATCTGCTAATCTATATGGCGACATTTGTCCTGTTTGCTTTCGTCAATTAATCTGATTTCTGATTCTCCAGTTGTAACACGAGTTCTAGGATTATTTTCGATAATTCTGAAAATTTCGACAAAATCGCAACAATGTAACTTTTATGATCATAATCTGTATTGGTGTTGATACCATTCGAATCAAGCAGCTCATTGCAATTGTTATTACACGTATTTATGGCTTTTCTTTTATCAACAGAATAGCTATATTATTACAACTAGAGAAATACGAATGGTATTTCAGTGAAAGAAGCGAGCGTGCTGTATATGAAACAATTTGATGTGAGGACTTAAAACGAATCGGGAAAATTACATTTGTTCAGCATCTGCCAATATGGCACAGTATGCAGTAAGGGGTTATTTATTCTTAACATTAACGATAAAAAACGAATATTTCGATCATTTTTTGTAAAGAAAATCACTTTTTTTGGCACAAACATGTTGAATATTTGGTTGTAGATTTTTCTCAAGGTGTGCCATCCTAATTTTCGATCAAAATTTTCGGGGCAATAATGAATGGTTCTCGAAACTTTTTTATCTTATTATTGTTATCCCTTAAATGACAAGGGTTATTTGTTTATGTTTGAGTTGGCTGTCTATGGTTGAAATTTTTGGCGCCATTTCTTTCTATCAAATTTTCCGCAAGTTCATGAATGTATTAAACTTCATTGAAAAACAAATTCACAACGTCGTGTGTGATAAAAATAAAAAAAAAATTGACAGGTGAATAAAAAACGATATCTACCAAATAGGGCATTGAATGTGCTTTTATGTGAGCTTTCTGTATCAAGGCGAATTTCTAAAAAGCATGGCCTGCATCAAGTTTCGAAAAAAAATTTGCATTTGCTACACTGGATAAAATTTCATCAATTGTTGGAAGAGGAAAATGCTCTTGAATGATAGAATCGTTTAATTGTTTTGGGTCAATGCAGATCCTCAATTCTTCATTTGGTTTATGAACAAGAACTAAACTATTTACCCCTTCAGTTGGTTCATACACTTTGACAACAATCTTATTTTTTTCGAGATTACCGAGATGGGATTTAAGCTTATCGTGCAATAAGATTGGAATTTTACTAGGTGCATGAATTACAAGTTTTACAGCATGATCAATGTTGATATGATACTTTCCGCATTGCATGCTTTCTGCTCATACATCCGTTGTTGAAATTATGGAATTTTCATTTGACAATTGCTGTTTGAAATGCCTTGACATTGCGTCTTACTTTTCAGATGTTATATTTATGTTCCCAATTGGGAACATAAAAATTCAATCTTGATATTTTCAGAGTCAGCATCTAGACGATAGAGTTTCTTCGGAAATAGAGGTGGTGAAGGTTTTTTTTCTCTCATGAATACCATTCTCATCGATGAATTGTTAAAAATATCGATGAGAATGGTATTCATTAGCAGAAAGGAGTTTGAAATTTCAAATGAAATTGGCGCAGGTGGTCCATCGAAAAAATGTATGAAGCTGAATACAAAAGTGAAAAGCCTCATCATGAAGATGACATCCGTTTCAGTATGTGTGAATCCATTCCGGAACAAGGGAGTGTAACAAATGCAATTAAGGAACATGGTGATTCGAATCAGAAACCTACTTACAGGTAAAGTAAAAGACGCTCTGGAAGAGGCGTCATGTTCATCCCTGATGTGTTGTTTTCTATGCCACGCTACCTGAAAAGACTTGTTCACTCTTAAAGTGTTAAGTGCTTGGTTGAACTTCGAGGTAGAGAGTAGAACACTTATTAGCTCGTAAAATACGGCTATTCCGGATGGTGATCGTATTTCCAAGTACTTCAAAGGTATGCGCTGAAAGATCGACTGTGACATACCGACCAATGATAGCGGCGCGGTCTCTAATGTGATGCGCTGAACTGGATACCAACCTAGTAAGTTGCGGTTAGGTACGAAGTTTCCAATGGGGCGAAGCTGCTCGGGTAAATCCCATTTTCATTCCACGGTTCAGCGGGGTCTATCCTCGTCATTTTCTTCAGGCCTATTCCCGTGCTTGAAATCCTCCTTGCATGGAGACGTATCTCGCATACTCGTAACACATGCGATATGAAATTAGTACGGCGAGGGCATGGGTTCGTATGCGATATGAGCCTCGGCGTCGACTCTATCATACGATCCTCGGATTCCATCGATTGATACTTGAGATAATGGAGTGTGCAAGGTGAGATAAGCGGTTCTTACTGAAGTATCTAAAATGTTGCCTATGCCATCTAAGTATCTGCCGACCTTTCAGGGACTGCCATCTGTGGCAATGCTCCAGCGAAGTCATCCGCGGTGAGCGGCTTCTCAGGCGTTCGCTCAACACGTAAAGGACGCGACGCCACAGAGAACTGTGACATAGTATTCAAACATGGACAACGTGATTGAACTCTTGAATTGTTTATCTCTTGAAAGGTGTAAATATAAATCACGAGCTATCGTTGTCACTGAGATGTATCGATCGAGTAATCAAATCCCGCTCCGGGAGTGATCGATGTGTAACCATCCAGTAATGTTGCTTGTGTCACTAGAGGATCATTCTTTAGGTGTGTAGTCTCTGTGGCGAGGTTGCGAGGGGCGAAGTTTCTTGGCCTTTTGTCCTGCAGTTTTTGCCAGTCCAGCCTTAGGTTGTACACGTTGTTTGGGTGGTTGATCCTTTAAGGCTTCTGCGTCTACTGGTTCTGCGTTGCGTAGTTGTTTAGGCTTGGCTTCCAAAAATTCTTTCCCTTACCCTTTGGTAGGTGGGATTTTCATTTGTACGTTATCGTTCATATCGGGACATAAATCCTTAGATGCGTCCAAACTGTGGACTTCTAAAACCAAATGGGACAAACTGAAATGGGTGATAGATCACATCATTTTAAGCAAATAAGTTCTCATGAAGATGGGTCCGGAAATGCTTCGTTTCCGAAATA
>CM024242.1:14833031-14949675 GCA_013421045.1 Propylea japonica | reverse complement strand
TTTTTTACGTTGTCTAGGGTTATTGTAAAACTACCACGAGATTTTAATAAAACTTTATTCACGGACAACAGCAAAATCGGGAGGAAATACAGTCTCTTAACAAACCACGTCTAAATCTGATTCTCAATCTGATTGACAACTATCTTCCATCTTTTATTCTCGCTACTATTACTACGTTATCGATAACGTCATAGAACAACATAGAATATAATGTACATGTATAATAAAATTACGAATCCCACACTCGGCCATCCTACGGAGAATCCGCCTCGGATTCAGTTCCGAGTTGCATCCAAAGCTTCAAATACTCTATATAAAATAAATATGTATAAATATAAAAATATTATAACCGTTGTTTGTTAAGTGGCTGTACTCCTTTACAAAGACACAATTGACAATCTAAAAAAATACAAATGTGGATGAATTCCTTTCGAAAAGCCTCCCTCAGTCAGTACGTCTCCTACCTTTATACTGCAAAACACTACCAATACCAATTCCACCTGTCGTTCGGAACCCAAGCCCCAGCTTTCCGTCTGAAAGTTCTCGCCGTGGGTCTCCTCACTTCGTCTACATCCATCAGTGGAAAGGGTACACCTCGTCTTGCAGCAAAATCTCCTCACTTCATCTACGTCTTTTGGTGAAAAGGGTACACCTCGCCTTGCAGCACTACTTCGTCTTCTTCCTTCAGATCTTCGTCTTCTTCTTCGTCAATGATCCAAACTCACAATAGTTCAGATCTCCTGTTCATCCAAATCGACAATTTGTTTCGTTATCCCGGACAATTTTTTCAAAATCGGGAAATATCAATAGTATATTTCCCGAGGTTGTCCTAGTTACATGTATAGACAACCGTGGGAAATGTATTCATATTTCCCGTGTTGTAATCAATAGTTTTTTTCTGATCGAAACAATATCGTTCTTAAAATGGAAAAATTAATATTATATTGTAAATTTTTGATTTAATTGGATTTTTAACGTTGCTATGGGCCGTGATTGTGAGAATCATGGTTGTCTGGTTTTATTTTGACGTCTTGTCAAAAATAAAATTATTGAAATAATGTCGAACTACATCGAAACTCAAACGGCGAAAGCCCGTGAATTTTTGATACCGGCCAAATTTAAAGCTGTCTATAGTATGAGTATGAAGGCTTTCGGGAGTAGAAAAGAAAAAGTTTGGTGGACGGTGTCAGCCAAAATATTTTGCTAGCATATTTTCAAGATTTGGTATGATACTCTGATTCTTGTTATTTTCAATGTATGATTAATTCATTCCATCTCTAGTTGCAGAATATTCATCAAACACGTTATGGCCAAAATGATCTATTTTAAGATCCATGCTACATTTGAAAGAAAAAACGAATTTCAAATTATTCGATGAAATGGAAGTATTTGAACAAAATAAAGGACACGTTCCCAAAAAAATCAGCAGTGTTGTCCAGAGAGCAGATCGAGAAATTTTTGATAGAAGCTCCAAATGACTTTATTCTGATGTATAAGGTTGCATATTATACGATTTTTAGTAAAATGTTACTTGACGTTTCATATTTCCCTTGGGATAATAAGACTTGACGTTTCATATTTCCCTTGGGAATATGAGTGTGTTATGACATATGGTAACTAAGGCGATAAGACTCAATATTGATTCGATCAGAAAAAAATAAAATTACGAATCCCACATGTATGTTCATAGGAACTTTTTTGCTTGAAATGATGTGATCTATCACCCACTTCAGTTTGTCGGAAACAAATCAGAACACCCTGTATAAGTATCAATCTCAAGTTCTTTTGAGGTAATAGCCTCATATTGCCCAACCAATGAACGAGCGCTGCTGAGCACTTGCTCAGGGCTTTCTCGAACTTTTTTGTTAACCCTCCAATGCTTATGGTCCAGGTCATTGCTACCCGAATATCTCCTGTGAACATTATTATGGAAATCATTCAAAAAATTAAATATGTAAAAAAAATGATTAATTAAATCAAATTATATGGTTCTGATGATGCTATTCTCTTGAAATCTCACATGAACATTCAGTATATCAGAATTGATTCACAACATAATTTTTCACTTGAATCTGTTATCCTTTTATGGAAATATAGAGATTTTCAATATTTCAATTCAATTTTCTATGGTTGTGTTAACATTAAGCCACAAATGTTTGCCTGGACATTCAGTGTATCAATCTTTATTCATAAGTAAATTTCATTCGAATCGGATATCTTTTTATGGAAATATGAAGTTTCTTCTTTTCAATAATCCAATTGATTTTGCATGAGGCTCAGTCGTCTGGTTAACGAACTTAACCGCGACATTTGGGAACCGAACTCATCCCGAGAATCTCAAGTCTCTAGGACAATCCCTTACCGTGCTGACGGCCGGACGTGGACGGCCGACCCCACGGACAGAATTGAATTTAACCACCGATTCTTCATCAGGGAGTCGAACCCTATCGTATGAGACTATTTTCTGCTCTGAATTCAGAAATTGCAGATATTTGGGCAAAACGATATAGTTAGCTCGTTTAAGTGGAACGAGCGCTAAAAAACGCTTTTCAAGGATATTCTTTCAAATAACTTTTCAACACATTTGTGAATACAAAACTCGGGTACTATTCATGATACAAAATAAAATTCCGGATTCACGAAGCCCCCACTCAATAGGCTACCTATCCAGTGAAGCGGAGCAAGCTAGAGGAGCGAAAAAAGAGAAATTACCAATCGGACTGGTCCCTGCAGATGAGCGGAGTTTATAAGCTGTCCCATTGGTAATATTCCTCTATTTTTCAGCTCCACAAGCTGTTCCGCGTCAGTGTATGTTCCTGAATGAGGAAAAGAATCCGTCGATAACAACATTGTTCTCTTTGTTACGGATTGATAGTGCTTTTTGACATTCAAACACTTATACTGCAGACCTAAAGGAAATAAATATTCTAGATGTCAACAATAAAGATGCATTTGTGGAGAAAGCACTATTAACAAAAAAACTCAGCCCTATTTATCCGTACTTATTAGAGTAATCAAACAATCCTTTATATGGCGGCCCTGTTGATGAATAAGTGGAACCAGTTAATTTTTCCTCAGGTGTTATTAATGGACGTTTTAACGATTATGCTCGCAATTTCCAATGTCCTATAAATCGTAGACATACAAATTTTCACTACACGATCACATATTTTGGTGCAAACAACAATGTCAAACCCAAATCTTCACGTGTAAATACGCAATTTGTATTTCAAACAAGTACCTACCTTAAGGGTTCTAGATGAGATATGTTTGTTCCTATACGTCTTAATTAAGATAGATGTTGTAACACAAACAAGTTTGACGAGGAAATGATCTGTGAAGAGAAGGGACGAACTTGCATGTCAAACATGTTTGACAAACAAAACACTCTAGGATGTGTTGCGGTCAGATCCACTTGAGTTAGTGCAGGCTAGTGTTTTGTGATTCATAGCTGCCCTGAGTCCTGACACAGTTTTCGAAAATGATGGAAATGGTTGGTTATGTCTTAATATGCATATAATATTCAGAGATGTGCCGACTATGACTTTTAACGACTAGCCCATTAGTCGGCTCAAGGAGCCGTATTCATAGTCATCCCTCAAGGTGAGGGTGAGTGTCAGATCGCCCTTGAGTAGTTGTAGCCGTTTCATAAAGTTTACTAATTTCATGGGTGCTAGCGGTGTCCGTGAAGTTAGCACCCACTTTTTCGAAAATGAAAAAAATTTCTTGCATTCGTTAGTAACTCGTTAGTAACTATCTGTAACATCAAAATTTTCGTTTGTACCCCAAAGGAACTGGTGGAAAAACACCGCATCCGCTGGTGCTAACTTCACGGGCACCCACATTTTCGAAAATTGAAAAAATATTTGTTGCATTCGTTAGTAACTCGTTAGTAACTATTTATGACGCAAAACATTTTGTTTGTAACCTTCCCTGTCATGAGAAAATGACACCCCCAAAATGCGAAGTTAGCACCCCACTTTTTCGAAAATGAAGAAGATTTTTTTGCATTCGTTAGTAACACGTTAGTAACTATTTGTAACTTTTCGTTTGTAACCTAACCTGTAATGGAAAAGTTACACCCCTAAAATGCGAAGTTAGCACCCACTCTTTCGAAAAGGAAAAAAAATTTCCATCCGTTAGTAGGTCGTTAGTAACTATTGCAAAAACCCTCTTCGTTTTCGAAAAAGTGGCAGCTAATTTCGCATTTTGGGTTGTCATTTTCTCATGACATGTAAGGTTACAAACAAAATTTTTTGCGTTACAAATAGTTACTAACGAGTTACTAACGAATGCAACAAATTCTTCTTTAATTTTCGAAAATGTGGGTGCCCGTGATGTTAGCACCTAGCGGAATGCGGTATTTTTTACCAGTTCCTTTGAGGTACAAACAAAAATTTTGATGTTACAAATAGTTACTAACGACTTACTAACGGATGCAAAAAAAAAATTTTCATTTTCGAAAAGTGGGTGCTAACTTCGTCTTTTAGGGTGTGATTTTTTCATCACAGGTAAGGTCACAAACGAAATTTTTGCGTTACAAATAGTTACTAAGGAGTTACTAACGAATGCAACAAATATTTTTTCAATTTTCGAAAATGTGGTGCCCGTGAAGTTAGCACCCAGCGGAATGCGGTATTTTTCTACCAGTTCCTTTGAGGTACAAATAGTTACTAACGAGTTACTAACGAATGCAAGAAAAATTTTTTTCAATTTCGAAAAAGTGGGTGCTAACTTCACGGACTCGTGCTAGCGCCTTCCCTCAAGTTAGTCAGGCAAAAATCGCATTCCACTCACTGAGTATGCTTTTGCTTTATGAAACGGCTCTAGTTATTCAAGGCGATCTGACACTTACACTCACCCTCAAGGGCGAACTATGAATTCGTGTTTGAATAATATGTTATTTTTCATTGAAGTGAAATAAGTCGATTAAACTTGAAAATCATATAAGTAGAATATTTTCTTCACTGGAAGATAATTCAAGTTTGTTCAGAATGTGAGACTAATTATAAAACAAAAATATTGATGAAATATCGAATTAGATACTCAATGTAATATGAGTTTTCCTACATACATTATATTGAGAAATTCACACAAGTATAATAGTGGGATAGTCGGTAGTTTTGCCTATTATTTGCCGACTAGTCGCCGACTACGAAAGAGGCCGAAAAGTCGGCTTTTCCGACTAGTCTCAGATTGGTCGGTACATCTTTAATAATATTTGATCTCTGCTGAAATTGAACGAATGTGTGAGTTATACTAGGGTGTTCAATAAGCAATGAGCCTAACAAAGGAAACAATTTTTGTCAAAATCACTATTTATTCTTCAACATAGTCCCTTTTCATCTTGATATACTTAGTTCAACGATTTTTCAACATTGCAATCAAAGGTGAAGCGAGAGGGGGTCCGATGGGGCCCACTGGCCCAGACCTCCCTCCGAAAATTTTCAGAATTACAGGATTAGAACATTTTCTTCTGAAAATTGTCATTTTGTCATTCGGTGGACCCCCCGAAATTTTTTTATGACTGCGGCTTGATTGCAATGTATTTGAATAGTGAGAGTTGTCAGAGTTCCCAAAATATGCTTCAGTTTTTCATTCGACTTCTTCATCCGTCTCAAATTTCCTTCCCTGGAGCCATTTCTTCATCTTTGGAAACAGAAAATAATTGTTTGGAGATAAATCTGGAGCATACGGAGAATGAGGAAGCAATTCGAGGCGTAGTTCATGGATTTTTGCCTTCGTTTTTACCGATTTGTGTGAAGGTGCCATGTCTTGCAAAAGGAAGCATTTTTTCTTCTATAAATGTGGCAGTTTTTTTTGCGATTTCGGATTTCAATCGGTCCGATAATGCACAGTAATAGTCGCTATTGATTGTTTTTCCTTTTTCAAAATAGTCTTTGAACAACATACCAATAGAATCCCAAAAACAGACGTCATAACCATTTCAGCCGATGGCTGAGTCTTTACTCGCTTGGCTGCGATTCCACCCAGTCCTATCCATTTTTTGTCGATTCTTTTGATTCTGGTGTGTATTTATTAATTGGTAGATTCATGTTTCATCTGTTGTTACTTTTTCGGCGCGAAAAGTCAGTCCGCTTACGGTTTGAAATTTGAAAGTTCCACACAATGCTGAGAAGTGCGAAAACGTCTACGCTTTTGATCGATTGTTAGCAAACGCGGCAACTATCTTCCGGTTAGCTTTCTCATGCCCAAAGCAAATGTAAAATTGATACCACCGACCTAGTTAATATGCCTACGGTCTTAGCTATCTCACGCACTTCTTATTTTACTTTCGGATCGTCCAATATAATATCGTGTATTTTTTCGATCATTTCCTCGGCAGTCACCTCTTTTGTACGACTTGGTGGGTCTTCATCGTATGCTCGTATGGCCACGTTTAAATTCAGCTGTCGACCATTCAACTGTAGCAAATAAACAGAATCCAGTTCCGATTTGATTTCATCAATTGTTTTTCCTTTCAAATGAAGAAACTAAATCAATTCACGGTATTCAACTTTTTTCCATTTTTCCAAGAATCACTGAGATGGTTCCCCTTTGACACTCAAAACAAATGAATTTATTAATAGATTTGGCTTAATAAACTTTGACAATATGTGTTTGGAGGATGATAAAAGTTGGAAATAAATTCGGTTTTTCGTTTGAGGCTTCACATATTGCAAGGCTCGCTATATATTGAACACCCGGGTAGAAAACCATTCACACCTAGTTTTTGCGATGGGAAGCTATTCACTAAATGTAACCGTAATTTCTCATCTTTTTCTTGAATCATTGTTGAAGTTCAATTCAAAAATATTCGAATATACCTACTGAGATTATTAACAAAATTAGTTTCACGGTAGAATGTGAAAAATTATTATTTAATTTGGCTTAATATAAGGTTCGGGCAAGCAGTCAAGGGCATGAAAGACACTTCACGCATGAATTATGAACATTATCTTTTCTACGACCGCATGAAGATTCAAAAAGCACACTGAAAATATATACATATTATACTTTCCCACACTCATTTTTATTTGGAAAGTGTCACTTCTAAACTGACATGAGGGAAAGTGGTAAAAAAGCATGGTCGTAGAAAAAATCCACTTTTCTATCAAATTGAAAATGAAAACTATCAATGAGTGATTGTTTGAAACTGTTGAATACCTATAATTACGCAACAAATCCGAATAATTCAAAGGTACTGTTTTTATTTCATGAAAATTAATTGTTGATTTTGTTTTATATGTATATGTAGATGAAACAATTCAACAGTTATTCAATCATTATATCGATGAAAGGCTGAAGGACCCTTGTCGATAGCCATTTGTATTGCTGCAATAAAACACAGTTACTATATCGATGACTAATTATTGATTATAGTGACTATCGGAGTAACATTGGACCAAGCGATTCAGAAAAAGACACAAGCAGAAGAGACTCGGAATCCATAACACCAAACCTAACTACTCCAAGGCTAGGCGTAACTGCTCCTTCTAATGACTCTGAAAGTGGAGGCAGTCACTCCCCTCACCTAGAGCTAGTAGGAAGCGCAGTGTGAGTACATTTTCATACTTTCTGTAATGAAATATATTTCCTACTCATTCCGACAAAAGAGCTGCAGAATGAAATTTGGGCCTTCAGGTTTAAATATCAGCAAAAATCTTATATATCTGCACTGTAATTTCAAATTTGAAAGTTGTTACCATATTAACGGTTGGTACTTAATCAGACATTACAAATTGGTGTGCTATCGCCGCCCAGAAGAACTCATAGAATATTCAATGCGTTTTCAACCGTAATGGCTTCTGAAAATAATCTGACAATTCACTCATAATCATGAAGAGTTCAAATAAATAGGAGTCAGCTAGAGGAGTACATACAATAAAGGTTGACGCTCACTTTGGCAAAGAGCGAAGAGGAGCGACGAGAGACGAAGCGTTATTTAATAATAATTATAAATGATGAAAGTGTTTGTGGTATTGGTGTTAGTGAATTTTCCTTGGGATAACTATTTACGTCTTTAGTGTCTGTATCCTATAAATTAAACTCATCTATACTTTACTTCGAAAAATGATAAGAACGTTTTGTATTTAGGTAATCGTGTAGAAGTAATTATCTGTCCAAAAAAATGAGAGATATTCCAATTGTTTTAGTTTTCTGAAATATGAACAGCGTAAGCTTTTATAGATGAGGTCCACACCGCGAAATTCCATTCCAACAATAGTTCTGTCTGCTAGAATCATTTCGATTCCAACGATATAATTAAGTTCGATAAACATATATAAGCAGATAGAACACACTTACTTTGAGATACCCGAAAGAACTGGCCAATTAAATTCTGTTATCGTTCATATGTGCTCTATTTCAGAATAGATATTTGAAAGATATTTTGAAAGACAAGGAAACTTTTTTTTTAAGAGTTCCGATCAGAAATCAATTTTATGTGCACTGACCATTCAAAGCATTGGATTGGACTTTTATTACCTATTTAAAATTCACTGAAAATTGTACTTGTGGATTCAGTTCGAAGTTCATTCTAAATTCGCTTTGCTCCATTTTCCCAAACATTTCTCAATAATTACGTGAAGAATACGAAGAATGATAATCACATAGAAGTAGGGAATAGTCCAAAAGAAATTTATTTGAATTTACCCTCATTTCGAGAGTTATATTTTAGTTCAAGTCTCTTGGCGAGAGACATCTCACACTGGTTTTTGCTGGACATAAATCGATTAAACCATCAACCAATGCACTTTAGTTTAATTTTTTCATTTATATTTAATTTATTGATTGAGTATAGCATACTTCGAACCTTTTTCAGATATTCATCGGAAAACACATTGAATAACATCAGGAAATGAAATTATAAGTTCCAAATATCGTACCTCTCGTGCAAGCGGTATATCTCCCAAAGATCGTCTTTTGCGGCTTTGCCGATTGAGGCGCCCGGTCATGTCTTCAGAAGGCCGTGCTCTAGGCCGCAATAAAATTTTAATACCTTTGTCCTTTGTCGCATGTCACCTCGAGAAATTTGACGCGCACATACCCCATGGATCGTTCAACAGCCAAACGACTCGTCTCTTCTCCGCTCTTCTCTTCGAGCCGTCTAGATGAGCGTGTGTCCATTTGATTCAATGCAAACATTGCGAACTTCTCCGTCGGAAAATGACGAGGCCTTTCTATTATTCCGAACGCTTCGCTTCTTCCAAGTGCGATTTTAAACTACCTATGCCGCGTCTAACGATTCGCCTCTTCTCTTCACGTCGTATAGATGCCCAATGTAAAAATAAATTATAAAGTGATGTTGAAATAATATGGATTCCATTTTTTAATAATTCATCGTTAAAAGTCACTTCAAACAATTTTCAGGTATCCAAGTTCTAGAAAACTTCACTGTTATGTTGAAAATTTGTGCAGTGAAACGATCTGCGAGAAATTTGAAGTACCTACAAGTCTCAATTAAGTTTTTAGTGGTGATTTTCAAAATTCCGATGTACAGGGTGTTGTTCCGAGGATTCAAAACGATTCATAATTTTTTGTTAACTCGGACCTGGATTTTTAAGGCGGTTATAGCATGATACGTTTGGGCTCTCAATTAGGAACATATTTGCTAAATAGGAAGAATATATAATAGGTGGTTCGTTTGATATGGTCTCAGAAAGAAATGGGCAAAATTCATAAATCACCCTATATCTCGGCTACGAAACAGAAGAACCCAATAAATGGGGTATCTACAGAGCCGCCTTCTTGCCACCTTTGTACCTGTGCATTAATTCAGTTTCCCCATGAAACACCCTGTATACATTATTTTCATTTCGCCTTGCATCTAATGCAAATATTTCGTAGTTATAATTCTGCAAACGAAAGCAGGCTATAGAGAGACAAATTTTTACACACTTAAGTGACTTAAGTTGATCGATGTTCCATAAGTTATTTAATGCTATTTAGTTTGTCTCTCAATTTTTCAGAGGATAAAAAATCATTCGCTCACATCCCTCTGTCTTTTATCTCACCATCCATTTTTCACATCGTTCAGGAATGTTTACACATACTGAAGAAACTCATAGATGCCTGTAACGAATCTTTCCAATCCTAGAAGAGTCGGTGGTTCCAAGCAAGCTCCAAGGTAAGTAGAATGAAAAAACGCATTTAGAATATGTATTATTCAATTTTTTAATAATTTTCAGGGAGTGTTTGGAGTGTATAACTGGCCAATCAGGCGAAGGTGCTTCTTCTATAGTTCTTCACGATGTAAGAGAAATCGAAACGTGGATACTGAGGATGTTGTCAGCGCCTGTACCTATACCTGGAAAAACGAAGTAAATAAGTAGAGAAGAATTAATCTTATTCGATTTGTGAAATCATATACAGGGTGTTTCAGAATAAGGTGCCGTATATTCAGGATCTTATGACATGAAGTTTCTAAGAACTATTGGTCTCTGACGCATTTTTTCTGTGATACAGGTTGTTGAAATTTGAAAGAGAATTGGTTTTCGAAAATATTTTCCACGCCCCACACGATTTCTGTTTTCTTTTTGGTAGGTTATGAGTACGCATCAAACACAATTTTTTCAAGTCAAAACATTGTTCTCAATTTTCACCAGTGGCGTCTGAACAGACTTCTTTCCGAATAAACTCGGTGGAAAAATGGTACGCCAATGCTATTTCTCAAATTGAAAATTATTTTTGTAATCACCACATTCATGGAATCTTATTTCAGTTTTCCACCTGCGACGAATATTTTCTGAGATGAAAAATATAATGCTATTTCATCTGAGGGAATTAAGAAATGTTTTGATTGCTTCCAAAATCGTCTAGACACAGATGAAAAATTTTGAAACATGGATAAATTGAAAATAGTAATCATCGAAATGAATACAATTTTCAATCAAATAAGAAGATATGGAGTATCGAATTACTGAAGAAGGTTCTGTGAGCCTATAAATTGAAAATTGTATTCATTTCGATAATTACTATTTTCAATATATCTATATTTCAAAATTTGTGAGTTAGCCTCCTTAAAGGCAAAGAATTTTTTGTTGGTCATTTTTCTTCATCTTTAAAACAGATGAAAAAGGCTCAGTCTCTTCATTTGAATTTTTTTGGCTCTGTATATTCTGTAAATGTATGGATTTGAATAATTGGTGATTATTAAGTTGAACCTCCATTATGCAAGAAACACACGATGTTGTTTATACACGACAAATTTTTTTTTAATGAAGGCGCTAGGCCACCTTTATCTTTGTACATCACTATTTTACAAAAAAAAATAAACATGCAGAGTGTACTTGATTAAATAAATAATTTCATTGTGTCTGCCTTTGTTTCTGAAAAATTGAAGTTGTAGGAAAATTTCTTACTGTTTTAATGATCTTTGTGGTAGAGTTTGAGGATATCCGGTCTTTCCTTCAGCCCAGTGTCTATCATTCTGGACTAGAAAAAGCGATTCCTCTATCTTTTTTTCATTCAAAAGGTATACTTCAATGAAGTCATTAGGACCAACGGTTTCCGGCTAAATGCATCGAAAAGTTATGATGCACGCAAATTGTCCAGAAACGCCAAGTATACTTACAATAACAACCAATAGCAGAAATTAGATCAAAATCTTAATCAAAAACACAAAATAATGAAAATGACACGCAATAAAAGAAAAAAGTTAGGGCTAACGAGTGTAGGTTCAGTAGGGAAGAAGAAAGAAACACCCAATTACCTAGTCACGGAATGCTTTGGCATTGTGTCCCTAAGGTGAGAATGCCTTGTGCGAGAAACTTGTAAGAGTGAGGAACTAACTTCGTTGAAGCCTTCGCAGATATTGGATTTTAATAGATATCTGAAACTGAAAGGCGAGCTGTGAATGGTGTGGCCAGAACCGATCTGTAAGGAGATGCAAAAGACCTTGAGGTCTCTGAACTGTAACCCCTTTTTAAACTAAACTAAAATAGGGTTATTTAAATGTGGAGGAATTATTATGTGGCGGCCACTATTAGTAATCCAAAAACTAATAAAATAATAATAATAATAATACAAACTTAACTTTGGATTCTGCATTATACAAAACCCCCGCATATTACATTAGACAAAGAGGTAAGAATTGAACATTCTTACCTCTTTGTCCAAAGTTATTCAAGAAAACACCACATAAAAAAATAAACTTCAACAACCAGTTCAGGACATATGTACAATTCCAGGGGCTTCTTTTCATATTTTACGGCCTTCTATCGACTGGAACAATGCATGGTACCTTCTATTTTCCTCGACATTTTGTATATGTGTACCTAGTCTTATTTTCAAAAGTTAATCATTATGTTTTCTGGAAAGCAGAATCATTTAAGTTCTGAAAACGGACTGTTTGCATGGATACCATTTAGCTATTTGAAATAAAATATTGAAGATGAGCTTGAATTCAACCGTATCTAGGGAGATACAGGTAGAAAAGTTTATAGGCAGAAAAATCTCGGGGAAGGGGGGCGATGCCTAACAATTTCTTAGTTAAAAAAAAAATTATTTTTTACCTCAGAAAGTAATCGTCGAAGGTAAAAAACAGAAGTAACCATTCTCACTGGAAATTATGTGGTGATTAGGAAAATACATAGTTCCAAAATTGAAAAGAAGCACTGGCGGTGGCAGTGGCGCAGCCAGGATTTTTTTATGGGGGGGGGCTGACCTGCACAATTCTTGATGATACAACAAATACGAAAGTTGCAATAAAATAAAGAAGAACAGAAAAACGGAAGCATTAATCTTTGGGGGGGCTGCAGTCCCAAAGCCCCCCCCTCTAGCTGCGCCAGTGGGCGGTGGCGTACCTTTTTTTCATCGAATTTATTCGGACAAAAGTCTGTACGTAGGTACGCCACTGGTGAAAATTGAGAAGATTTCTGAATTGTTTTGATGCTTACTCATAATCTACCAAAAAGCAAACAAATTTTGTGGGTGTGGAATATATTTTCGAAAAAACCAATTTTTTTTCAATTTCAACATCCTGTATCTCAGAAACAATGCGTCAGAGACCTATATAGTTCATAGGAACTTCATGTCATGAAATAATCTAAGGATGAATATCCTGAATTTACGGTACCTTATTGTGAAACACCCTGTACAACTACCAATGAATCAGCCAATCAAACTATACACAACCCTATTTTTTCCATCATTCAAATATGTTTTTGATTTCTGCATAGATTTTAATATTGTTAATTATTCCACAATATTTTTAATTAATCAGAAAATCTGCCCTTTGATTTGATTTCTGAGAAATATTCGATTTACCTATATGGGCAATATTTATTCACGATAAAAACGTTTATTACTAAAAAACGAATGTTGTGTCGAGAAATTCGAAGATTACCTATACATATACATATAGTCCGTTCACGAAAGGTTGAGCCGTCGGTTGGCCATGATAATTTGATATATTCCACTGTGTATATTAAAATTTTAGGTTATGATGTTTATTTTCTTGTCAGATTGATATGCAATGTTGTCAATATTGCATAGAGTCGTCTGATAACTCGCAAGCCCGTCGGAAGAGGCTGGATACATTCGGCAACATTGAATTATTTTACGTTATGACAGCAAATACTGCCAACTTCAGATATATAAAGAAACGCCTACTATGTGCTCAACCTTTCGTGAACGGAGTATATATTACTTAGAAAAAATCATTTATTTCCACCAAAACAAGTTCATTTGCATCAGGTACGAACTGCAGTTGTTTATGTAAAACAATGGTGTATTGAATTATTGAAGATATAATATCATTAATTCATTAAAAATGTTGATTGTGAACCAATAAGTGTATATTAACACTGGTTTGAACTTAGTATAAATAGTTGGAAATTTTCCGATCATTGTCCATGGACGTTCGTTAGCTGTTTCTGTTTTCTTTGGTATTCAAATTTGAAAAGTTTAATGAAGATATATACATATAATAGAATCATAAAAATATTTTTGTTGTTAGTAAGCTATGACCACTGAAAGTATAGAGAATCATCAATTTTCATTCTCAAATTACACAAACCTTAGATGTGAAGATCAAGTAGACAAATGATATGCGCGAAAATGAAAAGTACATAGGAGTTCGCTTCAGTTTTTTGGGCTGTTTCAAAACATCAAACTGTATTTTAAAAATTCTAAAATACAGGGTATTTTTTCGACATTCGGCGGCATATACCTACAATTCTTGTTAATCCCGACTAGGATTTCCAGAGTAACAGATAGTTCGGGCGCTTGTGTGAAAATTGGAAAATTCGTGCCAAAGGAATGAACCCCATTGATGGAACAGCCTGCTTCTTTTCACTGAAATGGTGGACCGGCCCATAAAATATAGTATATTCCTTCATCATCCACTTTTTTCCGTTTCCCAATCATCGTCTACATACAGGGTTTTCCTTTTAAGTTGGCCTATTAGAGGTTTTAAGAGAACTAGTCAATATTTCGTTCTGAAATTTTTGGTGCAGACCTGATGATGAAGGAACTCTTCGCCTAAATTATTTTCAAGTCGACAGTGTTGCCACGTCTATCTCAAACGCATATCTACTTTCTTATTTCAAATGGAACTACCTATATTTTCATTTATGTATCGATGCAATACCAAATTTGCAGTATAACCCACTAAAAAAAATTTCTCTGCTATGCACTGTTGCCAAGTTATTCACAAACTCCTGAAACTTTTGGCATTTGCATTGCCAGTTTGGAAATGCAATATCTCGATTATTTTTCATGCGAACGGAACCAAAATCAGCAGTCTCATAGTAAAGACTCCATGCATTCATGTGGTATACATCGTAAGGTTTTTCGAAGATATTGCTCCGAAAATGTGAAACTCAAAATTTAAATATTTCGAGATTTTCAAATGGCAACCCCATATTTATTTTACAGCATTCGATTCGAAATGAAAAATGAATGGCAGTTTTTTTTACACTAATTATTTATTTGGGATAGTTTTCGAATGAGATGAAAAATACTGAAATTTTTCAGTATTTATAGTTCATGATCTATGGTTCTGTTTACGATGAAATGGTTCTATGATTATGGCGTGAATTGTTGAAGTAGATTCTATGGTTCAAATCATAAAAGTATTCGATGATCATGGATGTCATAGAAAAAAGTTTACCCATATTATTCAAACACGATTCGGGTTTTTCACAATTCACGGGAAATGCCAAAAAATTATTGAAAGGACCTGTAGGAGCTTTAACAATCGTTATTCACATTTAGCACGAATAATCGGAAAGAAATTCCAAAAATTGTTTAGACTTTCTGTAACCCTGGCCCTATGTTCATGAACAATCCAAAATAGGATTCATTCCGATAATTCACTTTATAATCACACAGCATTATGTCCATTGAACATGACTATAAAAACTGAAAAATTTCAGTATTTTTCATCTCATTTGAAAACTGTCCAAAATAAATAATTAGTGAACATAAGGCCAGGATTACAGAAAGCCTAAACAATTTTCGAATTTCTTTTAAGTAATTCTTGCTAAATGTGAATAACGATTTTTAAAGGCATTTCCCGTGAATTGTGAAACAACCCGAATCGTGTTTGAATAATATGGGTAAACTTTTTCTATGACATCCATGATCATCGAATACTTTTTATGTTTTGAACCATAGAATCTACTTCAACAATTCATGCCATAATCATAGAACCATTTCATCGTAAACAGAACCATAGATGAACTATAAATACTGAAAAATTTCAGTATTTTTCATCTCATTCGAAAACTATCCAAAATAAATAGTTAGTGTAAGAGGAGACTGCCGTTCATTTTTTATTTCGAATCGAATGCTGTAAAATAAATATGGAGTTGCCATTTGAAAATCTCGAAATATTCCAATTTTGAGGTTCACATTTTCGGAGCAATATCTTCGAAGACCTTACGATGTATCAAAATACTGAATATACCACATGAATAAATGGAGTCTTTACTATGAGACTGCCGAGTTTGGTTCCGTTCGCACAAAAAATAATCGAGATATTGCATTTCCAAACTGGCAATGCAAATGCCAAAAGTTTCAGGAATTTGTGAATAACTTGGCAACAGTGCATAGCAGAGAAATTTTTTCAGTGGGTTATACTGCAAATTTGGTATTGAATCGATACATAAATGAAAATATAGGTAGTTCCATTTGAAATAAGAAAGTAGATATGTGTTTGAGATAGACGTGGCAACACTATCGACTTGGAAATATTTTAGGCGAAGAGTTCCTTCACCCTCAAGGCTCCTCCTAAAATTTCAGAACGAAATATTCACTAGTTCTCCTAAAACGTCTAATAGGCCAACTTAAAAGGAAAACCCTGTATATTACTTTCTTGAAGTATACCTACCTACTGTCGTGGAGATCACCCACATTGAAAATTTTCAGAAATTGTTTCTAAATTCAACCTAAGAGGGCGATCGTGTATCAAAACGAAATTTTCAGGAAATATACTTTTTTTTATTTTTGCTATCGAATCAAACCATGAATCAAAATCTTCTAGTTTGGGGGCACAGTGGTGAAAATCACCCTCGAAGCTGAATTTAGTTATTTTGATTCAATTTATTTAGGAATTCAACTTTCCTGTACAAATATTATATCTACCTACCTTGAAAATTTCAAGATTTGCTATTTTCTTTTCAGGGTGGAAGTTGAAGTGTTATCACCAAGTGTGTACAATCCTTTAGTGTTTGCCTTACCAAGTCATACTCGATTTAGCCTTGTGGATTTTCCTCTGCATTTGCCTTTAGAATTATTAGGTATTTACAATGGGTAAATCTCAATATGAATATTTTGAAAAGTTCTATGTTTTAGGTGTTGAAACATGTTTAAAAGTTCTAACAATTATACTATTGGAAAATAAAATAATTTTTCAAAGTAGAGACTATAATGCTCTTTCAATGTCTGTGATGGCTTTTGTTACCATGTTATATCCTTTAGAGTATATGTTTCCTGTTATACCACTACTACCGACATGTATGAATTGTGCAGAGCAGGTAAGGAAGGAGGTACCAATTGATAAGTGAATGACAGATTTTCTTAATAATTTATTTTCCAGCTTTTACTGGCACCAACTCCTTATGTTATCGGCCTTCCAGCAAGTTTCTTGATGTTGAAAAAGAATTTCAGGTATTATAAATTTCGTTTGGAGTTCATTCTGCATTCATGATTTGAAATTTCTAAACATTCCAGACTTCCTGATGATGTATATTTGATAGATTTGGACTCTAATAAACTTTTGGCACCTCAAGAGATACCATCTCTACCAGAACCTGAGGGCACAATACTCAAAAATCATTTGAAACAGGTGACGAAACTCTTATTTATGTTTGTATTAAATTCTTCTATATTTTAAGTATGTGATTTCAAATTTTCCTCTTGGTCTCAGGCTATGCAACTCATGGATAATAATGGTGTTGGAGTAAATATGTTTTTATTTAAGAGAATGCATGCTATAGCTCTAGAAGATATTTCAACTGTTCAAACCTGAGATATGCTACAAATTTTATTCATAGGAAATCCACTCAATTGTTGAATCATTTTTGATGAAAAATTGAGGATAACTTTTCAATAAAATGTTATTTATTCTCCATTCAAAATGACCATAATGAATACTTCTTATTAATAGGTATAAACAATAAATAATCATTAGTGATAGTAGCAAATAGTTGAAGACATATCTATGGTTTGAATTTATGAAAATTTAGGATTCATCAAATCTGCTTTGGTTACAGAAGTTAGAGCACAACCTACCATCCAGCTCCTAATATCATAGCTTGATTTTACTTGCTCAAAATGACTAATCATTGAATAGGATAGGAAATTTTCGTTTAATTTTCTTTAGATGACCTTTGGTCAATTAACACAATAATTGCATCATAATTGAAAAAATAAGCAACCTAGTATTCTTTTCCAGTTAAACATTTGTTTTTTGTAAGAATAATGACAATCCTTCACATACATATACAGGGTGTTTCATCATAAACTGGACAAACTTATATTTTCGTGTAGAGGACATTGGAGAATCATTTTTGCCTTATAAAATATATCCCGTTTTCGAAGCATAAGCGAGATACAGGGTGTCAAATGTCATTTTTGAGCAAGATTCTAATGAGTGTGGTCAGTTATGTATAACACTTGGTGTAACGGTTTTTGGTGAAATCTCAGTATTTTTGGGTCCTCTATTCAGAAAAGTTGACGAACTCCGAAAAAAATTCACAAAATGGCGGAAGACCCGCAATGTTCCAAATTCTTTTTTGCGGTTGTCAAATTGACTTTTGTTTTCTGATTGAACACAATTTTCTAAGAATTTCTGTGAAAAAATTCAAAAATCGAACACAAATTTTTTTTACATGTCTACAGCGATGAAAAATTTTCACTCGAAATGGATGAAATTTTGTACAATTATACTTCTTGAATTATCAATCACGAATATGAAAACAGAATTGTAAAATATCGAACGGTTTCGTTACTACAGTCATTCAAATGTTTCGTTCAGACCTCTGAAATAATGAAAAAAAATTTGTTTTGAGTTCTAGAGTCAAAATAATTGAATTATTGGCATGTTAAAACATTCTAGATGAATTTATACGAAAAAAATCAGTGAAACTTAGTTGGGACTCGAACCGACGTAGGTATTAAATAGGGAAATGGCACTGTTCTAAGGATATTAATATTCGTTGCCAGGCAACGGTAGTTCGTAGAGTTGGACTGGTATTTGAATTTCAGTGAATATAATTTAGCCAATAGTCAAACTCTATGAACTACAAACTACCGTTGCCTGGCAACGAATATTATTATCCTTAGAAAATGTGCCATTTCCCTATTTAATACCTACGTCGGTTCGAGTCCCAACTAAGTTTCACTGATTTTTTTCGTATAAATTCATCGAGAATGTTTTAACATGCCAATAATTCAATTATTTTGACTCTAGAACTCAAAACAAATTTTTTTCATCATTTCAGAGGTCTGAACGAAACATTTGAATGACTGTAGTAACGAAACAGTTCGATATTTTACAATTCTGTTTTCATATTCGTGATTGATAATTCAAGAAGTACCATTGTACAAAATTTCACCCGTTTCGAGTGAAATTTTTTCATCGCTGTAGACATGTAAAAAAAATTTGTGTTCGATTTTTGAAAAAATTTTTTCACAGAAATTCTTAGAAAATTGTGTTCATTCAGAAAATGAAAGTCAATTTGACAACCGCTAAAAAAAATTTGGAACATTGCAGGTCTTCCGCCATTTTGAAATTTTTTTTTCGGAGTTCGTTCACTTTTCTGAATAGGGGACCCAAAAATACTGAGATTTGCCCAAAAACCGCTACTTTAACACGTTGAGCGCCACGTGCACACCGGTGGACATTTTGAATTTTCAAAGCAGGACCAAGTGTTCACTGGTGGTCATTGTTGATTTTCATCGATCGGACAGCATGACCACCCGTGGTCACATTATGTATTTTATTTGGGGACCGCGTGCTCATCGGAGGCTACGTTTTCTTTCATTATAACATAAGGAATGTAAGGTTTGGTCCCAGGGTGTGAGCATATTTCACTTGGACATTTTAGTTTGGTCCAGCAATGTGTACTAATTACTGGATATGTGACCACGGGTGGTCATGCTGTCCGATCGATGAAAATCAACAATGACCACCAGTGAACACTTGGTCCTGCTTTGAAAATTCAAAATGTCCACCGGTGTGCACGTGGCGCTCAACGTGTTAAGTGTTATACATAACTGACCACACTCATAAGAATCTTGCTCAAAAATGACATTTGACACCTTGTATCTCCCTTATGCTTCGAAAACGGGATATATTGTATAAGGCAAAAATGATTCTCCCGATGTCTTCTACACGAAAATATATGTTTGTCCAGTGTATGATGAAACACCCTGTATAGTATTAAACATCAACTTTTATTCTAATGATAATAATGCAATCCCCATCTTTTTCGCGCGCTTGTACCAATGGAAATGATATTTATTAAACGAAGAATGTGATCACGATGTTATTACCAGTACAAGGAAATGATCAGTTTGTCCCATAGAGATAGAATAGTCTATTCTATCTCTATGGTTTGTCCCCAATATCACCAATGATTTCTAAGCGGTAACTTGCGGTTTTTAATATTTCAGGCAACCAGCTTCGTATATACTGCATGTCACTTATAAACAAGATTAAAAAATTTTCCCGCCGACCTCTAAATAAAGGCAATTTTAATGTGTACGAAATTGAACATTAATGACCCATTTTAATGCTCAATTATGCTATATTTTTATTGTGTAATCCTAATGGCAATCGTACACAAAGCAAAGTATTCAGAAGCACTACGAGAAATGTCAAAACTCATGTTAAGATCGTCGGAAAAATCTTGTACTAAATCTGTTATTAATCAAGCGACTAATTGTCTTGAACTTCGCTCCGCTCACGGGTTAAAATATCTTGACCATTAGTCGCTGTCTTTAATAACCTAGTTGATTAAATAACTATTATTGACACAAGTTTGTAGGTTTAATGGTAGCACAAAACACATATAGATTACGTTGATATTCTTTCATCAATTAATTATATCCTCCACATCAATAATAAATACAAAACATATAAAATGACCATTGACAGACGAGAAAGCGTGGTTACTGAATGATCTAGAATTAAAGTATGGTAGTTCTAGTGACATAATTCACCGACGTTTTAGGAAATAGTCACCGCTTTTTCAGGAATTTGATATATGGGTTTGGAAATTCACATTGGAAACGTACGGCATTCAATGCATTAGATAGAGTATTTCGCCGTGCAGTTGGACAATGCTATACTGAACATATTTACATGGTATGTTTCGCTTTAGTTTGATGCGATGGATGGTCCAATGAACAAATAATATTGTTGTTTCTCTCAAATTGACTAAACAGTAAATGCGTCAGGCAGCGCCTACTAATCGATGTGAGTACTGAAGGTTCTCTACCACACTTGTTGATTAAGCCACTTCCAACGAGAGAGACCAAACTACAATATTAAAGTCGCTTGTTTATTTGGATAGCTACGAATCACGTGAACCTTTTCATCATAGCACTGGTCAAATGCAAGTACGCCAAGCAACAAATGATTAGTTTTTTGACAAAAATACTACCTGGACGCCACCTGTGCCATTCCGTGCAGGACAGTCCGTAGTTTATTCCCACCTTGTTTTCAACACGAAAATGCCATTTTTTTATTTGTTATTAACAAAAAACAACAAAAATACGCGTTCTTTTTAGTTTTTTCGTTGTAAAATGGAAACTATTGATGCAGTGATAACGTTGCAATGGGATGAATTGTAGAGAATCACATTGTGAAGAGAATGGTGGGTCAAACGATCCGATCGAATAATTGAAACTGGAGAAAAGCGGAAAAAACCGGAAAATTGCGTGTTTTTTCTTTTAACTCATAACTCTGCCATTTTGCAATATTAAGAACTGAAACTTCACACGATAGTAGCTATTGACGTGCAATTCATGTGTGCCAAAATTGGATTCGGTCGGATAAATAGTTTTCATATAATTCCCATTTGAATTTTTTTTGGACATATTTTCGCGGAGAGCTGGATGCGATTGAGGTCGTCCGATTGAAATGAAAAAAATTGATTTGGAAAGAAGACGTGATCAGTAACAAAACGTCTATTCTGATTTTTCAAAAAAACGCGTTTAAGTGTGTTAAAAACTAGTGAGAACATGAGGGAAAACGGCCGACCGAGCGAGAGCGGTCGAGTGGAGAGGAAATAAGCGAATCGAGGGGAAACGTATATGTGTACAAAATTTGGTGCGCTGTCCGCGCAACAATTCTTAAACTCGGCGACCGTCGGCTTCCGCGGCGTTTCCCTTCGATTCGCTCACCACTCGACCACTCTCGCTTGGTCGGTCGTTTTCCCTTATGTTCTCACTAGTTTTTAACACACTTAAACGCGTTTTATTGAAAAATCAGAATAGACGTTTTGTTACTGATCACGTCTTCTTTCCAAATAAATTTTTTTAATTTCAATCGGATGACCCCAAACGCATCCAGCTCTCCGCGAAAATATGTCAAAAAAAAATTCAAATGGGAATTATGTGAAAACTATTTATCCGACCGAATCCAATTTTGGCACACATGAAACGTCAATAGCTACTATCGTGTGAAGTTTCAGTTCTTAATATTGCAAAATGGCAGAGTTATGAGTTAAAAGAAAAAAACACGCAATTTTCCGTTTTTTTCCGCTTTTCTCCAGTTTTAATTATTCGATCGGATCGTTTGACCCATCATTCTCTTCACAATGTAATTCTCTACAATTCATCCCATTGCAACGTTATCACTGCATCAATAGTTTCCATTTTGCAATGAAAAAACAAAAAAGAACCCGTATTTTTGTTGTTTTTTGTTAATAACAAATAAAAAAATGGCATTTTCGTGTTGAAAACATGGTGGGAATAAACTACGGACTGTCCTGCTCGGAATGGCACAGGTGGCTTCCAGGTAGTATTTTTGTCAAAGAAATATCTCTACTGCTTGGCCTAAAGGTAAAATTCTCTCTCTGATGCATTGAATTTCCAAACCTATATACCAATTACTAATTTGGGTATCAAAGTTTATATATGGACTATTGCCAATCTGTATTACGCTCATTAGTGCTGTATCTAAATATAACTATTTGGTCATTGGAAAATCACAAGTATTGTATTGTAAATCTCTTTATAGAAACATTAATACATTCACTACATTGTAATTGGAATATCTGATACCATCAGCACTCCTTTGCAGTATAAAAATGTAATATTTGAAAATATCATTAAAATTCAACGTTATCAGAGAAAATATAAATAGCGAAATACTGAGGTAACTGACAAATTATATATTCTAAGAATGAGATTTCAGCAACTCCTTTGCAGTATAAAAATGTAATATTAAAAAATATCATTAAAATTCAATGTTATCAGGAGAAAATATAAATACCGAAATACTGAGGTATCTGAAAAATTATATATTCTAAGAATGAGATTTCAGTCAATTATATAACTTGGATGAACAACAAGTAATGGATCATCTTCTTCCTGCTCTTCTTGTGAACCTTTCAAACCAACTTTACTTAATTCAATGATAACATTATCATGATAAATTAACCTATCTATAACTTTTTCGATAAGTTGCTTCTTTTCTATTAATTCATCTTCTGTTTCAATTTGATCTACAACTTTATTCAAATACCAATCTATCAATCCACTTTTTCGAACTCCTTCTGAGCTTTCCTCTTCACTCCTAGCTTCTTCCCTTCTCATATGGATCACAATCATATTACTTAATGTTTTATATTCTTCGAAGCTCAGTACTAGTTTTCTTTTCTGTACAGCAGGCGTTTCTTCTTGACTTTCTGGCTCCTCTTGCTCTCTTCCTTCTTCAACTAATACTTCATCATCTTTATCTAAGTGAATATCAGGTTGTTCAACTCTGATAATGGATTTGTTCAAAAGCCGAAAGCTTCCTTAACATGTTTTGGTAATACTTCATCTGAAATTTCCATTCTTGCCATGGCTTCAGCTAGACGAATCATACTTTCCAACTGCCTCACTGTAATTCTCCATGTGGACTTTCCAGTGCTTGTACTATCCCTCAGACGTAAATGATTGTAATGACGAACAAGAAGTTCCCCTGCTTCTTTAGTTATGACTGGCTTAAATTTCCTGGCAAAGGAAATATATTGCAGGACATCTTGTCTTGAGTAAACTCTATCAATACTTTCTTCAATGTTGCTGTGTAAATCTACAATTTTCCTCGCAATTGCATAATCTGTAACTTCGTTACATTCATCAACTAAAATGAAGAATAAATCGAATCTGGACATGATGGGAGCAGACAGTGCTATGTTCTGTTGTAGGGACTTAGCCCTATCATACCTGCCCCCATTTGGATTTGCAGCAGCAAGAATTGACGTTCTTGCATTCAAGGTAGCCCTCACTCCAGCCTTTGCTATAGAGATTGTTTGCTGTTCCATTGCTTCATGAATTGCTACTTGATCTCGAAGATCCATTTTGTCAAATTCATCAATACAACAAACTCCATTATCTGCCAACATAAGTGCGCCTGCTTCTATTACGAAGTCTGAGGTTTCTTCATCTCTCACCACAGCAGCTGTTAAACCTGCAGCAGATGATGCTTTACCAGATGTATACACTGCACGAGGGGAAAATTCTGAAACCTAATAAAAATTAAATCAGAAGGTTTTGCAGGCACAAATTATAAGGAAAAATCTATTGAGAAATATAACCATGATCTGTTTGTTCCGGAGATGAAAAAATGTATTTAATATGAATATGAAATGAAACATTAGATTTATTTAATCTCACACCCTTAAACGACTTAAAGTTCTTTGATTAGAATTTTTTATGACATATTTCTTATACACTCCTGAAAAAAACCGAATCTTGGGTTCCTATATCTCAATGCAATGAACAGGGACAACAATACCCTAGCAAATCATCAGTTAAATGGAGAAGAGAACCATGAGATATTATGAGATGAAATCATTATATCCCCCCCTACAAACCCAATTCTAATAATTTAAGAAGGTATGTTTCCGCGCTGCATTCGTCTTCATCCCAGCATCTCTCAGTTTATATTTTCAATTTTCGGTGTTACTGCTAGCTACTGCTTTTCAATACCATATCCAGTCAAAGAACTCTTTTCTAATATTTTTTGAAATTTCTGGTGTTATGGAGTCAATAAAAAAAAGATGTACTTGGACTTAAAAAGGCTCGGATAATGTACCACTATCAGCTAGAAATGTTGAAGAAAAAATTCTGTGGAATAGGATTTTGGTTCCGAAATTTTTATTTGAATACATATTAAAAAAGGTCTATTTCAGAAAATATTGGTCACCTTATTTCTATGATTGATTTGACTTTTCGACTCCATCATGGGTGATTTAATTTTAAGAAACGTTTCATGATACATCTTAATATACAAGCCATAAAAAAATTCTTCAAAAAAACTTTAGTAAAAAAATTTACTAATTTTCTTAGAGAATCCACAATAGTTGAAGAACTAGCACATTGAAGTATTATTTTTTTTTCAATCATTTAACACGCAAGGTTATTAGCTACAAAACAACACCTACATCATTTCTGTAACTTACATAATTTGAGAGAATTGCTGTTTGAACATGACCACTACGCGAGCGCCCCAAACATTTTTTTATTGCTATAGGTCGTCATGAGGCCACTGCCTGTCTACAAAGCAGAGGTGGCCGTTTTGAGCAATTTTTATGATTTATTTGTTTGATCATTAAAATCAGTATTGAGTTTTATTTTATTTTCATAAGGGTCATGTTCGAACAGCAATAACTTTCTAATTAAGTGACATACAGAAATTATGTTGGTATTGTTTTGTAGCTAATATCCTTGCGTGTTAGGTCATTGAAAAAAAATTATACTTCAATGGGCTAGTTCTTATACTATTGCGGATTCACTGAGAAAATAGGTAAATTTTTTTACTAAAATTTTCTTGAAGAATTTCTTTTATTACATTTCTAAGTTGAATGTTTTTATATTGTCCCACTTTAATAAAAGGTGGTAGTATCATCTTTCAAAAAACATTTTTTTCACATCTGCAGGACCTTTATGTCCAAAGAAATAGATATTATTTGGACAGGTCAACTTAAAGAAAAAAGTTATTTTAAAATGGGGGCCACTCCAAAACTGAGGGGGTAAACTCCCCAATGTGGGTGTTTTTGTCGATAATATTAGGTATATTTGATGCCCTTAAATTATCGCTAAGTCATGACACTGTATAACGATAGATCTTTCTATGGTTGTATTAATTGGCATTGAACATTTTACTGCAAAATTTCAGCTTGATCGATTCGACAAACTCAGAATTTTAAAATTACAGACAGTTGGCAAAACGATATAGTCCTTGTTTGAGTAGAAGGCCCAAAAAGGAAAATACTTTTTCACAATATCAACAGAACACACTAAAAACTCATGAAAAACAATTTTCATTGAATCGAGTTCCACTTAATCATTACCTGTTTCAAAAATTGTGATTTAGCCGTACTAGGATCTCCAACAATACAGCAATTAATGTCCCCTCTTAAAGTTGTTCCCTCAATGGTTGTTTTGGAAACACCACCAAATAACATAAGTAATATTCCCCTTTTAACTTCGTCATTGCCATGTATGCTTGGGAATAGGCTGTTTATGAGATTTGTATACAGGTTCTTATCATGAGACATCTCATACATGTGTTTCCACTCTCCGTCTGTCATTTGTTGCTTCATGATTTCTGGGGTGATTTCATCCATAGGCATTTCTATTCCTCCGAATTTCGGATTTGTAGGTTGAACACTGCATGCTAAGAAAGCCATTCTATAATGGAGATCACGGACACCAAGTGCTTTGAGACCCCTTACACCTAAAAGGAAAAATACAAGTGTAATTTAAATGTGGATTCAATAAGGTTGATGATAATGAAGCCAGAAGCACAATATTCAATCTACAATCAAACACATGATATAATTTTCTACTCAAGACTGTGCAAATTTTTCTTCAATTTTAAAAATCTTGGATCAAAATTGTTGGTCTCCAGTTCGCATTTACAGTGAATTATCTAATAATTTCATCCATTTACTGGAAATATTCACCTTATAGAGAGAGTAAAAAAATAGGAAGTGTTTTACCTTCCGCTAATTTTTCTGGTTAATGGGGGTGTCAGACTTTTCACTATGTTTCATATTCGAGAGGTAATTCTAGACCTCAAAATGAGTTAGGATTTCAAAACAATATGGTTCCTCAAATGAGGCATTTTGGACATAAAAGCGATTTCTGGTTTGCAAGGTACAGTGGAACTCTATAACGAAATTCTGTATGAAGAATTTCATACAAGACATTGCACCTTGAATCCAAATTCTATGTTAGAGACACCCTCTAAAACGGAGTAAATTCTCTCTATAACGAGATATTCAAAGAACATCACTCTTTGAATAGGTATTGGTAAGAAGGTATAAGGTGGGTTTTTCCGAAATTTTTCCGGATGTACATAATAAATCCCGACCTTAAACTAAATTATTACAGCGGGTAGAGAGATCCTTCTGCAACAGTTTTAAATACTCTCCTGACAGTATGGTTTCAATCTAATCATTATGCTAGTGTGAAAGTTGTGCAAAAATGTCCAAAAGGAAGTGCTTAAGTTTGAATGATAAAATAAATTTATCAGTGAAGTCGACCGCGATATTGCTGACTATAGAAATAGATAGTCCGTTCACGAAAGGTTGAGCGCATAGTAGGCGTTTCTTTATTTATCTGAAGTTGGCAGTATTTGCTGTCATATGGTAAAATAAAGTCAACATTGCCGATTGTACCCGGCCTCGTCCGACGAGCTTGCGAGTTATCAGAGTACTCTATGCAATATTGACAACATTGCGTATCAATCTGACTAGAAAATAAAGAACATAACCTGAAATTTCAATATACACAGTGGAATATGCCAAATTTCCATGGCCAACCGACGGCTCAACCTTTCGTGAATGGACTATAGATATTATTTATTCATCTCTAAGTATTCACGAATACAAGAAAAAATTTCAAAATAAAAATACTATGGAAATAAATTTTCTGTATAACGAAATTTCTTTAGAATGAATTTTTTTGCGGATTTAACGCTTTCGTTATAGGGGAGTCCCACTGTATTAAGATATTAGATTTGTAATCGACTTCTAGTGTTTAACCAGATAAAGTAATTTACAATTTAGGAATGATATTTTTTTTAACAACAAAGTAAAATTAAGTGAACAACTCATATCAGATACTCAATAAAAGTAGGCAAATGTCACATGAAAACTAAATGTTTGATGCGAACATAAATTTTTTCATTGAACTGACTGAAAAACGCTTTAACCAATTCAATAAATAAGACATTTGAAAGATAGTTGCGCTAATAACTATTTTATAGGAAATTTTTTATTCATTATGTCTTCGATCAGCTCCCAAAACTGCTTCTACTACAAAAGTATGTTATAACTGACAAAGAGAACCGAACTTCCCGCCCTCTGTAAACTTCAAACTGTCAGAATAATTTCTTCTGCACTATTTCCATTTGTTTAAATTATTAAGCATTCAACAGAAATATTTTATCTAACAAAAGAGCTCAAAATCTTTCCCAAATACATATGAGACTTGCCGCCAAACACAGTTTCTATTTTCCGAGTATCACCTCAGTTATCAGATAATGAGGAAAGGACCCCGCACATTTTGTATGGGAATTGGCTCCCGGTGGATTTGGCTGAAAATTTGATATGATGTTCTACTAATCCTTCTGATCAAATGTCTAAACAGTCATGAAGCTGAAAAATGCATACTTCTAGGAGTTTTTAGCGATTTTTTGTATCCATTATGGCTTACGTATTATGGTAATTGGCTCCCGGTAGATTTGGCTGAAAATTTGATATGATGTTCTACTAATCCTTCTGATCAAATGTCTCCACAGTCACGAAGCTGGAAAATGCATACTTCTAGGAGTTTTTAGCGATTTTTTGTTTCCATTATGGCTTACGTATTACCGTTCACACAGAAATGTTTGAAAATATTTCGAATTGACAGAATCTGCTTTCAATAATCACGAAATATTCTCAAACATTTCTGTGTGTATACGTAAGCCATAATGGATACAAAAATCGCTAAAAACTCCTAGAAGTATGCATTTTTCAGCTTCGTGACTGTAGGGACATTTGATCAGAAGGATTAGTAGAACATCATATCAAATTTTCAGCCAAATCCACCGGGAGCCAATTCTCATACAAAATGTGCGGGGTCCTTTCATATTACAAAAAATATATTCACCTTCTCCTTCATCTCCCCCTTTATGCCTTGAGTTTATTTGTGCTTTTGCTCCAGGAAGTGACATTTTGCCAACATCAGGAACAACAATTAAAGTTCCAGTAAAATCATATCGATCACCTGCTTGAACTGTTTCCACATTTTCTGCTCTCAAATCACTTCAACACTTCTAGGAATGCAACCTCTAGGAAGTTCAGCTTGTGTTTCCTGAATTCTGACTTTTTGGAAATCAATAAAAAGCGATTTGTCTATATCTAACATGAACCGTCTTCGATTCATACAGACAGGATTTCTACAAATAGTGGGATTTGTGAATTTGAATTGCTGTTCTACATTCTTGATGGCAGTTTGACAATCCAAACACACGAAAGTACCTGAAAATAGAGAAAAATATATTTATATAACGTTGAAGGTAATCTTATTATTATTGATTACCTGAGACCAATTCAGGATGTACAGGATGTGTTCTTATAACTTGTCCAGAAATTCTAATGAGTGTACCAATTTTCTCAGTTTTGAGTTCACGAACCTTATGCCGTGTAGGTACATCTGTAAAACTGACATAGCATTCTTTTTCTTTCTTCAATTCGCAAGTATCCTTAACATAATTCGACACTGCTTGGCACAGATAAGGATATATACGATAATATTCTTCGATACAAGTAGTTGCCAAATTTTGATTATACTTCTCTACATCTTCGAAACTGACCTCTATTGTACTTCTTTCTTGATTTAATAGTTCCTTAGCTGGTTCTAAATATTTAATTTCATTGTCTTCTCTAAATCTGAAAAAAAAACAGGTTAATTAACTGATCCTGCCGGCATGTTTCATTCATCTCCAAAAAATTTCAAATATATTTATTTGGTATCTTGAAAAATAATTCATACTCTTCTAGAAAATCTTGAAACAGTTTTTGGCATCGTATTCCTACTTCATCCCTCTGAACCCTATGCACAGTTTGGATTCCTTGGACATCCATGTCGACACATTAATCTTTGAGAATTACTATAAAATCTTCTAGAAATTAGATGTTCTTTATTTTATCCTCTAAAATGTTTTATACAAACGATAGAAAAAGTAGAAAACATAAACTGTTGCCGTTGATCAAAATCTGATTTTGGCGCGTAAAGTTATTCGTAGACGTCTGCTGTCAAATACACTACGTGTCATTTCTTCTTCTTTAATCAGTTTCTGTTTATTTTAATTTTATGATTGAATGGTTTAAGTAGTAAGAGGCAAATAAAAATAAACTGTAATCGTTAATCGTTATTATAATTCCGAGGCCAAATTCGTATCTCAATTTGATAAGGAATGGAAGGTAGTATTTCCTGCACAGGTCCGTAATAAGCTCAGTGGCTGTTCAGGATTGGAGTAGTGAAATTTAGAAGAATTGCAAATCGCATTTGTTTCGTTGTATGTTCGAATGGTAATTATTTTTTTGGTATTTCAGGCTATATCAGGATTATCAACATCAACAAATACAGCGATGCAATTACAGCCTTCAAGAAGAGACAGTATATCCAATACTTTAAGGTTGGTAAACAATTTACCTGATGTTTATAAATATTTTGGAAGCTTTAAATTAATATTTTTCAGTATATCAAAACAAAAATCTCCTGATCCAACACCAATTCATTCGCCTCACCAAAATACATCACCCAGATTATCAATTACTCCTCAGTCGTCTCAAAGTCTGAGTCCACAGAGATCGAGCGTGTCTCCGTCATCACCGGCAGGAACAAATACTTTCATTTATGGAAATGATGTTGATTCTGTTGATGTTGCCACAAGAGTTGCTATGGTGAGTATTTCTATTCACATAAACGGGTGCTATCGTTTTGCTAAATTGTCTGTAATTTTCAAATTTTGGGCCGAAAATGGTCTCGAACGAAAGGGTCAAATTCAATTCTGTCCGCGGGGCCGTCTGGTCGTGAGCACGGTAACTTTCGAAGGGATTGTCCTAGAGATTTTCAGAGTGAGTTCGGTTCCCAAATGCCACGGAAATTTTGCGGCCACATGCACGAAACTTATAATAAGCCTCATGCAAAATTTTGTGACCATAGTGTTAACAGAACCATGGAAATTTCAATTAGAATATTGAAAAGAAGAAACTTCATATTTCAATAACAAGATATCCGTTGCAAGTGAAATTTATTGTGTGAATGAAAAAAGATATAGCCGGGTTTCAATGGAAAGTTTTCCCCGCGGCCTTTTTGATTCATATCAGCTTTTTATCTCAAGCCATTTTTTAGCTTTTCGTAGAAAACACTTTTTTAGATTTTATTATTTTTCCCTTGTGAAATCCAAAATTTTCGAATGGCGATTTTTTCTCTCGATACTTTGCATTTAAAGAAATAGGCGTAATTTTTTGTTATGAATTTCAGCTGAAAAATCTATTTTCAGAAAAAAAATATAATTATAGGTATTTGTTTATCGGTGTTCTTCAAAAGTGTCCACCGCCATTTTTTGACATAAAATGTCTTCTTGGTCCTTTATACCATGGAATTTTTTCACATTTTAGAAATTGGTGAAACATTTTCAAAACAAATTAGAACTGTTTGAATTTTCCATCAAATTTTGGTGCCGTTATATTCATATTGACCCCCTGAACAATATAAGTGAAACAATTGGCGATCTGTCTTAGTTTGGAAGATATGGGCCTCCAAAGTCCGAAAAATATTTCACCTGAAAGTCAATTTTCTCATTACAAGAACACCGAATTACCTTTTTATCAAGTTTAAAGCTTTTCTGAACATTTTAACATGAAGATTTGATTCATTTTATTTCAAATATATTCAATAATCATTGCAAAAACATCGCACACATTCGAGGTAAAGCCCACCGTTCTTTATGGTAAGATTGGCACTACCGCACAGTCTTTCGGCAAGTGACAGGAAATGATAGCGGGATTTACCGGTATGCATCGTCTCATATTCGCGCGAAATAATTTGCGGCAGTGCCAAACTTACCATAACAAACGGCGAAATATTTCGATGTTTTTGCAATAATTATTGAATATATTTGAAATAAAACGAATCAAATCTTCATGTCAACATTTTCAGAGAGGCTTTAAACTTAATAAAGCGGTAATTCAGTGTTCTTGTAGTGAGAAAAGTGACTTTCAGGTGCTGTCGAGCGCTCGTTCGTCGGTGACGAAATAAGGATGAGGAGAGGATAAATATATGCCTTATTTTTGGTGAGAACTTATTTATTTATCAGACTGCAAAAACACGTCTGCTCGACTAGTTTCGGTGTGTTAATACATCACCATCTTCAGGAGCCAAGTAACAAGACGAGATGCAGCAGTCCTGTCATAGATCTTCAACAGGGCAGAAAAATCGATCCTGATACATATTCGTCAACAATTAAAAATATAAAATAAAATAACACGGAAACTAAATTCAAGTCAAGAAATTTAAAAAATCAAAAGATTTAAATTGTTTTGTTTTATTGGTTTGTTTGTATTAATGTCACTTTTAAATCTTTTGATTTTTTAAATTTCTTGACTTGAATTTTAGTTTCCGTGTTATTTTATTTTATATTTTTAATTGTTGACGAATATGTATCAGGATCGATTTTTCTGCCCTGTTGAAGAGCTATGACAGGACTGCTGCATCTCGTCTTGTTACTTGGCTCCTGAAGATGGTGATGTATTAACACACCGAAACTAGTCGAGCAGACGTGTTTTTGCAGTCTGATAAATAAATAAGTTCTCACCAAAAATAAGGCATATATTTATCCTCTCCTCATCAATATGGTGAACGCCAAAGGGTTTAAAGAAGTTAAGAAATAAGGATATTGAGATTGATTCTTAAAATATGAGTGCAGAATCTCAGCACGATAGGAATTATACTTTGGATATTATTAAAAAAATTAAATATGTAAAAAATCGATAAATAAAATTATCGAAATTCAATGGTTGTGTTTTCACAACTCTCTAGAAAATTTGCATAATCATTCACTTCCCCAAGTTACATCCTCAAACTTGATTTCATTTCAATCGAAAAGTATTTCATGGCAATAATAGAATATTTTCTTGATATACGTAGAATTGTGATAGACTTTTCTATGGTTGTATTAACGCAACGAATTTTGTGTACTGTTTTGAATTGGCATTGAACATTTTAATGTAAAATTTCAGCTCGATCGAATCGACAAACTCGGAATTATTCGAACAAGTTTATTATTTAGAAAAAAATTGAATTCTATGGTTCTGATCATGCAATCCTCTTGAAATTTTGCATAAACATTCAATAATATACCAATATTCTTTCACAAAATAAATTTCACTCGAATCGGATATCTCATTATGGAAATATAAAGATTCTTTCTTTTCAATATTCCAAATGAATTTTATATGGTATGGTATGGTTTTTATGGAACACTCAGTACGATGTGGCTGGTTAACGAACTTAACCGAGGCATTTTGGAACCGAACTCACCCTGAAGTCTCTAGGACAATCCCTTCGAAAGGGCGCAGCAGTGGCGGCTAGTGAGATTTCAATCGGAGGAGGCCCGAGACCATATATAATAATTTACTTTGAAGTGGGCTTCCTTCAGCTGATGGCATTTATTATACCCTTCTACGTAGAACGAACGATTATAATAATTATATAAGCAGAATTAGTAATTAAATTTGGCATTGTTGATCGGTGGGTCTCAATTACTTGAGTTATGAGAATTTTATCATCGTAGGGCATTCTACTGAATTTATTTTTCAAAATAAAATCTACAGGATCTTGTGTTCACTAATTGCATTAAAATTCTCATTTCTTGTTTCTGTTTCCATCTTACTTGCTGAAATATTAAAATCTAACCTACAAACTTTTCCGAAAAATATACATCAAAACTACAAACCGGACGCTAAGAGGATTAATACGTTAATAAAAAGTGAGGAAATCAAAACAACATCCATGATCGCCGGGGTTGATTCGAGCTCGTTCGCCTAGAAGCGAAAATAATACCGAGGAGCCGGGCCCCCGGACACGTGACTTGCAGCTCGAATTTTGAGTGGTACACCGTTCACTTGAAGAACTTTGAAATGTTACATTCTAACGAATCTCGACTCGTGGAGGCGAGCCTCCTCCGCTAAGCGGTTTGACTGCTTTCCGTTACGCTGTATTTTGTGTGTTGCGGATAATGTATGAAAGTTTTAGATCGCTAAATAACAAATATATGTTTATTACTTGGAGATTTGGATAGTAGATAGAATTATGGAATTATACAGATATACAGGGTTATCCATTTTGCGGTTTCAAAATTAAACGTAAATAAAACACATAAAAAATATTTTTTATCATGATATTTCTTTTTATTTTGAAGTTTGAACGTTGACATTTGTGTGAAACACTACATCATTTATACAGTATTCGTTTTGAAGAGTTTCGTGCTCCTGAGCTGTTCCAGTGCTAGTGCGCAGCCAATGGCAAGCCGTATTTCGAGCTTTTGAGTTACTCAGGAGCACGAAATACCACAAAACGAATAGGCTATTAAATGACAACCACCCGAATTGTTGCAAGCATCGATTCTTTTGAGGTAATTTTCGACCAACTTTTGACACATATTGGGCGGTATCTCAGCCATAACTTGACGAATATTGGTTTTTAACTACTCAAGAGTTGAAGGTTTATCTGCATATACACGGTCTTTCGCGTAGCCCCACAAAAAAAAGTCAAGCAGTGTCAAATCGCATAATCTTGGTGGCCAGTTGATATCGCCGTCCACCGCCGGTTGTTCAAGCACCCATTCGACGTATCCACGATGTTGATGTGAATGGTCGGCTGGCTTCAGTTGTTGTGTGAGCTATTACGGAAATATGGGGGGTTGATTTGTATCTTTATATTTTTAATGAATCACACTAAATTCCCAAATTATTAACTTCACTTTATTTTAACAATCTCTTACATTTTTCTCACACTTGTTGACGACAGTGTCATTCTACTTAATGTCATTCTAACCACAGAATACTATAATATTTATCATAACTAAACAATGTCATATTCTTCTTCTTCTTAACTATTACATAATATTTATAACACACCTCCTCGATTTGAAATGTTTATATTTATTTATTTATATATGAGAAAACATGAAAATCGTTAATTAAGAAATGTTGACCTTATTCCTTAATTCAACAAAAATTTCTTTGCTTAAAGGTTTTGTTAGCATATCAGCCAAATTTTCTTCAGTTGAAATATATTTAACATCTAATTCTTTTCTAGATACTAAATCTTTTAAATAATGATATTTTATATCTATGTGTTTCGCCCTTTTAGAATTCTCATTGCTTTTAGACATTAATATTGAACTTTTGTTGTCACAGTAAAGAATTGTATCATTATTAAGTTTTAAATCATTTAAAATTCCTTTTAAATTAATTAAGTCTTGAGCACAAGTAGCCGCAGCCACATACTCAGCCTCAGCTGTAGATAACGCAACGCAACTTTGTTTTTGGAAAACCACAGTATTGGATCTCCATCATACAATGTTATACAGCCACTCACACTCTTTCGATCATTTTTGTCTGTTCCCCAATCTGCATCTGAATATCCTTCTAATTTTGAATCATTTTCAGTGTCTTTATAAAATGTCAGTCCAATATCTTTAGTACCTTGAAGATATCGTAATATTCTTTTACCTGCATTCCATATTTCTAAAGTCGGTCTATCTAGAAATCTACTCAAATATGAAACTGAGAAAGTTATATCTGGTCTGGTGCTAGTAGATAGATACATTAGTCCTCCTATCAGTTGACGATAAGGCACATTGTCAAGTATTTCGTTTTGGTCGTTATATTGAAAGGTTTTTTCCATCGGAGTTTTCTTTGGTTTACATTGTTCCATATTGAACGTTGTCAAAAGTTTCTCTATATATTTAGTTTGATTAATTTTAATTATATTTTCTGTTCTTAATATCTTCATTCCCAGAAAATTCTCCACTTCTCCCAAATCTTTGGCTTGGAAATATTGTTTCAGTAATTTTTCTGTCTCCTGAACACATTGCTCTTTTCCAACTACAATTATGTCATCGACATAAAGTACAATCCATACATTGTCCCCACAATATAGACAACAGTCATGTCTTGATCTTTTGAAGTTATTCTTAGTTGCAAAGTTATCGAAGGTGTCGTTCCATACTTTTGGCGATTCTTTTAGTCCATACAGAGCTCTATTTAGTATTAGATTTGGTTTCTACACCGGCTGGAGCATAAATGTAAACTTCACTTTCTAACTTTCCGTTCAAAAAAGCTGTAGGAATGTCTAATTGTCTTGTTTTCCAATCCTTTTTTAGAGCTATCGATAAGAGTAATCTTATTGTGGATAATCTCGCAACTGGCGAATATGTTGCAAGGGCGGATATAGTTCTTTTTCATGGGGGGGTAATAACTATTGAGAACCAAGAAATCAGGTACACAATATTTATTCACTCCAGATAAACTTTAAAACGTGTTTTTTTTTAAATTTAACAAAAATTGAATCAAAATATAACAAAATATGTAAAAAAAAATTAAAAAAATTACAAGTAAATAACATAAAAAATAAAATATTTCAAGTAAAAAACAAAAAAAAAATGAAAATATCTCTTACAACGAAATAACGAACAACAGATAATGTCAAAAAAAGAAATCTCGTTATCCAGAAGAACACAAAAAGGGGAAACCAATACATCAGGTACATAACATTCATTAATGAAATTGAAATAGACATTTTTTCACAACCAAAATACAGAAGGAAATACGTACATCAAAATACTAATATCGTCAGTTGAATGCAGAACTATCCCAAGTCCATTTTTCCAGAAAATCGGTTTATGGCCTAAAGAGATGCTTAATACTACACTCCATCTGATGCAGAAGTATTGCAAGTCCATCTTATATCCTTACCCCACTTTTTCAATTTCATATAAACTCACGTGATAGTTCAATCTAGCGAGAAAGTGGACATAGCATAGTTCTGACCCTGACATAAGGACATAGTTTAGTTGAAAGTAGACATAGCATAGTTCTGACCCATACCATAAGGACATAGTTCAGTTGAAAGTGGACATAAAATAGTTCTGATATGTAGAACTACCGTACAAGGCTATATTTTGTCCCAATTTTTCGAAAATGTCTTTTTGGGCAAATTTTGACCATCACAAAACAATCAGGATCTTCAAGCGGAAGTTCAAAATGAAAGAATTTTTATATATTTTCAATCATCTTTTGACCTATTCAAAAAAACGTGTCTCCTGAAAAGTATGAATTTCGGACTTGGTATAGTTCTGCATTCAACCGACGATATGTAAAACAAATACATAATGCATAAAACATTTCGAATTAAAAATAAAAACAAATAAAATATATAAAACCAGATAACAAAAAATGAATAATTTCAAAAATAAAAAATTTTGTTATCCAAACCAAAGGAGGAATATGTAATTTAAACAAGTAAAATAAAACGATCTTCTAAAATGTTTTTATAAAACAAAATCGGTCACTCGTCGCCGGCTATTCGCAAATCGTTCGATTATTTTGTCTTCCTCCAAAATTATTTCTTTATGCATATGCATAAGAGCCAAACCACATAATCTCTCCTGCGTCATGTTTGACCGAAGCCACGTCTTTAGACGTTTTAGAGCCGAAAATGATCTTTCCGCTGACGCAACGGTCACTGGAAATGTTAATAATATCTGAAGAATCATTTTCACATTCGGAAAAAATTCTTCATGACACTGAGTGTACAAAAAATTAACTGATTTTTCAACGGACTTGTCTTCATTCTCGAAGTTTTTGTGCCACAATTCAATTTCAGCTTTCAATTTCATTTCTAAGATTACCTGAGATTCTGTTGTAAACTTGCTAAGAAAGTTCGATAAATTTTGCAATGAAGTATTTACCTCATCCATGGATAACTTTCTGAACACGGATGGTAACGTAACATTAAAATTCAAAATATTCATGAAATCGTTGTCAAATCTATTTACCACATCCTCTATTAAAAAATCCAATATAGGAATGTAAATTGTGATTCTGTAATAGTCTTCTATATTCTCTGTTTCTACATTTATTCTATGTTTTTGTCTCCCTACTACACGGGGTTTAGATAAATTTACATCAAGTTTTTCATGCAATAAGGCAACCCTACTGAAAATATTTGAAAAATCGGTTTCAGGTGCGACTCGTTTGTCTTTTAATTTTTTCAACACGTTATTTACCATATTTTGAGCTGTCACCTTATCCATGTTTATACTTTGCAAAATTTTGCTTAAATTTGCTGTATAAGAAAAAATTTCCGAAAGGCAGAAAATTGTTATAAGGAATTCTGTATTTAAAAGAGAATTTCGAAGAGTATCAGCTTTAGAAGAAGAATCAGGGTCTTTCCAATTCGAGATACTATCCAACGCTGATATTATTGACTCTAAACAACTACAAAACCGAAATATGGACTCATGACGCTCTACCCACCGTGTCTCACAAAGTTTGATGAGATTTGAATCACATAATTTCTTGAAAATGACCAAACGTTTTGGCGATGCGTTGAAAAAATTTATGGTTTCTTTCATTTTGCCAACCGAGTTTCTAACACTTTGAACATTTGTTGTTTTTGAAACAGACAAATTCAAAGCGTGGTTATAACAAGGTGATTTGAAAGCATTTGTCAATGTTTTTTTAAGCACATGTACCGCACCTTTCTGTTCTCCCAACATTACATTGCACCCATCTGTGCCAATACCTATACAGTTTGCGAAATCAAGACCATAGTCATTCATGGTTTTAATTATAGTATCCGCTAAAACCTTTCCTGACAAAATGGGCTCTATGGCCACATCACTGTCTTCATATGTTCCCCGATTGTGACACTGTAAAAAGCATAAAAGTCCTCATTAATTTTATGACTATTAACGCTAACATATCGAACGAAAAAAGTCATTTGACTGGTATTAGATATATCCGTGGTTTCATCAAATATAATGCTATAAAACTTTGCTTTTCCAATTTTTCTGTTATGATACCGGTAATTTCTTCTCCAATAGTCGTAATGAGTTCGTTTTGAATAGTCTTACTGATATAAGTAGATCTTGCAGTGGCAGTCATTAGATGTTTTTTTAAAATCGGATCTCCTTTGGCTCGGAATTCCAAAATGGCTTTAAAATTACCGCGATTGACGACAGAATCTTCTGCGGGTTGTTCTTTCTCATTTTTCTCTTGGAAGTTTATTAAACTAGGGAAACCATCATCGCGATGAGATCTGAAAGCAATGTTTTGCTGCCCTAATAAAATAACGGCCTGGATAATGGGTTTTAATCTTTCCCTATTTTCCAAAACTTGTTGTTTTCTTTTTTGATCTAACAAGTTTTTCATTGATTGTTCAGGATTATTAATTCTTTTTAAAAACAACTGCGCTTGCTCTGCTGCCTCCTTATGATAGTTGTGGCAGTTATGTTTAACTAAATCCCCATTTTTGCCTAGAAGCTTAGAATATTTCTGTAAAGGTGATTTAACCAATTTGCTCAAATTCGTTTGTTTGTAGACACCGCCTTGATTCGCAAATAAAAAACAAAATTTACAAAATAAGCCCTGCAAATGACATGAATATGTAAGCCATCGAAACTGATCAAAATGTTTTTTGACAGATAACATTTAATGTCCTTGTTGTTCTTTCTGTGAATGCTGAACGGATATGTGAAATTTTCTGGAGGCTCCCAGGCGTTTTTTAACAAATTAATTTTTTCCACATCACTCAAACTTGTGTTAGCTACATAAAGTCCAACATCAACATTGTGTGTCTCAGAATTCAAGGAGATGCTTGCCATAGCCCTATTTTCAAATACCTGTGGAGTCCCAAGGATCATACTGCTGGTTCTACTGCAACAAGAAGTGCCTACTCTTGCTGTGGGGACGATTTCTGGAATATCAGCTTCAGCTACTTCTTCAGATACAGTTGAGGATGAAGATGAAGTAGATGGGTCGCTTAGTTTGATTTTCTTTTTGGCGATGAAATCTATTAGAGTGCTTTGTCTCTTGCTCATTTTGAAACTGAAAACGTACATAAGTTTTGTTTTAATCAGTGTTATATTAAATAAACGTTATTCTTACCTCAGTAAAGCGTTTCACAATGAACCTCACCAATACTGCGAATTTCTCAGGAGAAATACAATAAATAATCAAAATGTGAAAAGCAAGTATATGCGCGTTCGAATCTAATTGCTAGGGTAGTTACTGTACGAGTACGAGAAGCAACTGAAAAGAAAAATATGCTCTTCAACTTGCCGAACATTTTTATTATACCATGCGGCAAGTGTGTGCAATTATGCCTTTGTACCACTGAAATATCCATCCCTCGAACAGTCCGGCGAATATTTACCCTCCTACATCTGGATGTAATAAACGAACGATTCAGAGGAATCCACCGAGGGGTTGTCGGTAAAAATAGAACGTCCTAATAGACGCATTTTTTGCAATAACATACAGATACCTACTGATTATATTGTTTGGTGTGTATTCACTTGGTCGGTTTCCCGTTTGATCGAGCGAAATCTCGAAAATTACAAGAGCTAGAGACTTCCTGCTTTTTTAAATTAATTTTTGTTGAAAAGTTTTTTGCTTATAAAATATTCAGAAAGGCATTGAATGCAATATTTGGGAAATTACTAAATTAAAATTATTGCATGGAATATTTTATGTGCGCCACGTTGCGTAACTTTTTTCAGATTTCCGATTCTCATGGGGGGGGTAATTACCCCCATTACCCCCCCCGTAAATCCGCCCTTGATATGTTGGTTCAAAATAGTTCACCTCCTTCATCTGATAACCTTGGCTACTACTCTTGCTTTCCTTGTTCCATCTTCTTTTATTCTGAATATCCATTTTGTTTGTATTGCTTTATTTTCTTGTGGTAATTTAGCTTCTGTCCATGTGTTTAATTTTCGATGTGAATCGAGTTCTTTTTCAATCGCTTTCTTCCATAATTCATCTTTCATAGCATCTTCATATTCTAACGTATCAATATTTTGTTTTGATATTAAGCAATAAGCTGTGTAGATTTCATATTCGTTCAAATGTTTTGGTGGATTTATTTTCCTTCCTCTTCTTGTTTCATTTATTTCTGGTATACTTTCCTCTGAACTTTCTGAACTGATACCTGTTGAATCATCCCGATTGTTTTCTTCTATTTTATCTTCACCATTTTCAGATTTTCCTGTAAAATTTTGAATCGATATAATTTTTTCTTCTTTATTATCTTCCATACTTTTTGTTATCTCGTCGAAATTTGTACATTTCTCATTAAATCTTACATCTCTTGAACATATTACTTCATCTTTCTGATAATTCCATAATCTATATCCAGCTTTCATGTATCCTATCATTATACATGGCTGTGCTCTCTTTTCAAGTTTGCTTTGCCTAGGTAAAATGACTGCCCAAGCTTGACTTCCAAAAATTCGTAGTTTAGATAAATCATTTTTCTTATACCATCTTTGAGCTGGAGTTTCTCCATTATTGGCTTGAGTAGGAGATCTGTTTAGCTCATAAGCCGAACACAAGACTGCTTCGCCCCATAACTTTCTTGGTAGATTTGTCTCAGAAAATTTTGTGCGTACTTTATCCAAAAGTGTTCTATTCATCCGTTCAGCTTTTCCATTCTCTTGCGGAGTATATGGCAGCGTGTACTCGAGCTCAATACCTTTATCTCTGCAAAAAACCCTAAAATAACCTGATACAAATTCCCCACCATTATCTACTCTAACTCTTTTTGTCTTTAAACCATGCTGTGTTTTAATCAATTTGATAAAGTCAATTAAATTTTGTTCTGCTTCATTTTTATGTTTTAAAAGTTTAACAATTAAAAAATGAGAATAGTCATCAATCAAAACTTGAAAATATTTATGACCTTCTGAAGTCGGAGTAGCAATAGGACCTGCTATATCTGAATGTATTAATTCACCAATTTTCATAGTTTTCTTTATACATGTACGAAAGGGCTTTCTTGTACTTTTTCCTTCAACACAAGTACTACAAATATCATCATTGAAAGGTAAACCTAGTTGTCTTAAGCCTTGTCTATTTAAATGACCTAACCTTCTATGCCAAATATCCTTATCAGTAGTTTCACCAGTTAAATAGTTGAAATCATAGTTATTATTTGTCACAGTACAATTGGATTTTTTGACATCAAAGTTTACCTTCAAAAGAATAAATCATCGATTGACTTACAATTAAATATTACATTAGATTTTGACAAAATAGCTTGTTTATTACCTTGCTTATCATTACTAAAGGTTACTTGAAAATTATTCTTCAACAATTTTGAAACAGAAATTAAATTATGAGACATACCTTCAACTATCAATGCATCGATTTTAATTTCTTTTCCTTGACAAATACCTCTAATTATTCCTTGTTTTCTAGCATATAGAATTTGATTGTCCTTTGCAGTTCCAATTCTAACTTCCAGTTTCAGCTGCTTGATTTCTGTCATGTATTGCTCCAATTCTTCCATCACCATATGTTGTGTACAGCCTGAATCTAGAATAAACTTGGTAAGATCCCTTCTTGATTCTATTGGCCTATTTGTAATGAATGATACTTCATCAGCCTTGTTTGCCTGATTATGATTGCCATTTGTAATTGAGCCTTGTCCTCTATTGTTGTAAGCGCCCCTGCTGTAGCCTCTTCTTCCTCTAAAATTTCCTCTTAATTGACTACGACATTCTGCAATTTTATGACCCTTTTCGCCACATTTAAAGCATGTATATGGACCTGCTGTGAATGAAACCTCAGAGTTTTCATTGTTTGGTCTACTTTTTGATTTGATTTTAAGTTCTTCATCTAGAAGTCTTGATTTTACAAAATCCATCGACACAGAGGTTGAGCTCATCGTTTCGATTGCAGTAATTACTGACTCGAACTCATCGTTAAGTGATAATAAAAGGTGACAAACCTTGTCTTCTTCTTCCATTTTAGCTCCTACGCTTTCTAGGTCACGTAACAGGGTATCAAAATTTAGGAAATGATCTTCCAGTTTTTCATTTCTTTTATGTTTTAACATTAACAATTTCTTTTTAGTGTCAACTTTGTGAACACACTTCTTCTTTCAAATACATCCTGTAGGGCTTTCATCATTTCTTTGGAAGTTTTTGCATCCTTGACCATGTCTAAGTGTTTGTCGGTAAGACATTGTACTATTATGCACTTGGCCTTGGAGTCCTTTAATAGGAAATCATTTTTCAAAGTTTCGTTTGCAAATTCATCTATTGTTTTCTCCAGTGTCTCAGATATCTGTTTTTCCTCTAACAATATTCTCACTCTAAATTTCCAGTTATTAAAATTGCTGGATGAGGTTAGTTGTGGTAGATGAACGAGCGTGGATGCCATTTTTTGAGCAAATTTCCAAATTTACCTTATTAATCACTGATTATTCACGTAACCTGGGCCCATAACCTATTACGGAAATATGGGGGGTTGATTTGTATCTTTATATTTTTAATGAATCACACTAAATTCCCAAATTATTAACTTCACTTTATTTTAACAATCTCTTACATTTTTCTCACACTTGTTGACGACAGTGTCATTCTACTTAATGTCATTCTAACCACAGAATACTATAATATTTATCATAACTAAACAATGTCATATTCTTCTTCTTCTTAACTATTACATAATATTTATAACATGAGCTGGATTTTATTTGGGTGTAGGTGTAGATCTTAATGCAAAATACGCCATAATGTGCCGTAAGACAGTCCTAATTCCTGAGAATGACGAGGAATCGACAGATTCGGGTCTTCGGCAACACTTTCACTCACAGTAGCGATATTTTCAGTGGTACGAGCAAAACGATGATGCACAGGGCTTACAATATCTGTAACCAATCCAGTCTCTTCAAATTTCTTCACAATTTTTCCAATTGCTTTCCAATTGCTTGGACGATTATGTAAACCAAAATCTGCTCTTGAAGCACGATATGTCGCTGTGGCAGAATCGCCATTTTTGTATTAGGTTTTTACAATTTCATGCGTTGTGCGATAGTCAAGCGATCCATTTTCATAAATGTCAGACTTTCAACTAAACAAAAAAATTTTTTTAAAAAACTTCGTTTGACAGATATCGAATTCCAGCCGTATACTTTTGAAACCGCGAAATGGATAACCCGTTAGAAACGTGATTATTTTTCATTTGTTGAATTTAAAATTGAATAAAATGCAGCGAAATTAGGGGAGGCCTGGCTTCCTCTGAGCAGCCGTCACTGGTCATCAGGGAGTCGTTGGATACCATTTCGGCTGGAAATTCGGAAATTACAGACATTTGGGCAAAACGATCTAGCACTCGAGAACGAGCGCTAAAACGCTATCACATAATACTCGTATATATTCTGATGAAATGTAGGTGCGTTTCTTCAACTCACAAAACACACTTGCCAATTTCACGGAGCATACTAGAACTTTACGTCTCTACCCGAGGCCAGTTGTTGCATTTCAAATCAACAGCTTTCTGAGGTCCCGCCCAAGAGCTTCACAATTTCTCAATAGATTTGCAAGAACTCAGGCTGTCGAATTTCTTGCTGAATGGTCATTAACTCCAACTAACGTAGCATTCCAGAGAGTTCAAACTGGCGTTTTGGATCCATCCCAAATAGGGGACAAATCTAAGTGGTTTTTGCATACGTTGGATGGCATTAAATTCAGCATTTGGGATGATGGGAGTTCCTTGAATGGTGCATTGAGGTATGTATAGTGTCCGTATTTTGTCATACCTTCATTTTAATATACAGGGAATTACATAATAGTATGCCACAACTTAAGTGGGCGAATCTACATGTAATTTTAAGACAAAAAGTTTATATGAACATAATTCCGTAAAAGCTTCGTTAAGAAGCTACAGAGTGTTGAAATTCCCAAAAAATGTTTTTTTCTTCATAACTCCTGCACTCTTTGAGATATTCAATTCCAATTTGGAATACGAGCTATTTTTAATAGTCTCCATCATTGCACGTCCTGAATCTAAACTAGAATCTACAGGGTGTTTTCTTTTCCGGAGCCATGTCTCCTTTTTCCCTATCAAACTTTTTTACGCTACGTTAACTGGTCAGCGTAAAGTCAAATTTTGATATATTTGTTTAATTCAGAAACTTTTTTGACTATTGTGATTTTTTCATATCCCCAACCGTTTTCGAGTAAAAAATTATTGAACGATTGGTTGTTATTTGATAAATAAAAATAAAAATAATAGAAATTAATACTCGATAGGTATGCCCAAAATTTGCTTTTATTTTGATAGTTCGTCATCTAAGACTCAACTTAAGCTTTTTCAATATCAAATTGAAAAAGAAGAGAACAATTGAAAATTAAATAAATTGCTGGAAGTGTCTTCCAACTGCAAAAATACAGGCCTCTGCATTTCTTCGCATATTATCACGCACTCTGTGAAATATTTTTGGGGTATTTCTTATCGAGTCACAAGAGGTTATTATTCGATTTCTCAATTCTTCTACAGTGTTCAACTGAAGGGGTATGAATTAAACTCTTGAGATATCCCCATAAGAAAAAGTCCAAACTATCCAAGTCAGGGAACCAAGGTGGCCATGGTTGTGGCACACCCCGACCTATTCATCGATTATTGAATGTTTTATTCAAGAATTCCTTTACTACTCCACTGAAATGTGCTGGTGCCCCATCTCGCATGAACCACATTACGTTTCGTACCATAAGTGGCACATCCTCTAGCAATAAAGGTATATATCCTCCTCAAGAAATTGCCCATAAGCGGGACCGTTTATTCTGTTAGGCAAAAAAATGATCCAATCAAATATTTTCCAATTATTCCCACCCAAACATTTGGTGAGAATTGTTCTTGATGATGAGATTCTTCTATCAAATGGGGGTTTTCCTCAGCCCAATAATGATTATTGTGAAAGCTTCGTCTGTGAACATTCTTTTACTACCAAAATGAGCATTTTGTCTTATTTTATCTAAGAACCATCGGCAGAAATTCAGTCTTGAAGAAAAATCTCGATGAAGTAGAGTTTAGACGCGTTGAATATGATACGGATACAATAAAAAGTCGTGAAGAATCCTCCAAACTAGAACATTTATTCAACTGATTTCTATTTTTTCTTGTACTCGCATGCTTCCTCAATATCTGGTGGTCTCATAGTTCGAGTTGACCTTTTAAATTATCATTTGTTTTCTCCGAAATTCGCTATTATTTCAAGTAAATAGTTTGTGTTTTTTCAAACTGGTCTAAATTAATCTGTTTTCTTACGAAATTTTCATTGATCTCTACTTTCGGAGTTCAATTGGTTTTCATTAGAAATTTTGATCTAGTTTCCTGAAAAAGTTCAGGTAGATCTTTATATTATTATAATTTTTGAATTTTTTCGGATTTCCAAGCAAAATTTTTTTTATTGGCTAGTTTGAATGATGCAGAAAGAAAACATTTAAATTGGTATTTATTTTTTTATTTATATCAATTGCACTAAACTGCTTTGCGATTTTCATTACATTGAATGAATGACGTTTGAAATAACAGATATCTAGAGAAAGCAGTTGTAGAAAGTAATAAATCTAACCGAATAGAAAAACCTTGATTGTTGTTTACATTAATTCCCTGCTTAATGGCAAAATAATTTGGTGCAATATGCCCCCGGTATCAAAGTAGGTCGGATGAGTTGTGAATAAACAACGATATCCTAATTCATGTTTATTTCATTCAATTATCGATATTTTTCCTCCTTCTTTTTTCACTGCGAACATTGCATCAGACAGTCTTGGGAGAACACCTCAAATCCTTTTTCTGTTGTACTCCATTTTCGTGTCAATGCATCTACAGAAATAAATACACATATCTAATTAGAATTGTTTAATCCTCTTTGGAAAACTGAGTATTTCAGAACTCAGTTGACCTAATGTTATTCAATGTGTATTGATTCAATTCTGTTGAGATTAGGTCATAAAATTGAAGGATAGCCCTGACATGAAGTCAAAAGCTTACACGCCCTTGTTGATGTTGAAAAAACAATAATTCAAATTGAAATATTCTTGGAGCTATTGGTTTCATTATAATAATCTATTAAAATCTTTCAATTTTTTTAAGTTTGAACCCGTAAGTCGAATTCATAAAACAAAATAATGAAACCAGTAGCTCTCAGTTTATTCAAATTCGAATGATCGTTTTCCCAAAATGAGAAGTTATAACGAAACTTTTGACTTCATTCAGTAGACCAATTATTGAAAAAACTCAAATAGTACAGTCAAATAGGGTGTTTAGCAGGAAAGTTTTGGGGTAGTTTTTGATTTTTCGGTTTTTTATGTTTTTTGGGGTGCTGAATCCGAATCTGAGGTTTGATAACTAAATTTGTGAGGGAACATTGAAAAAAATACAAAAAAAGAGGAAAAATCTATTAAAATCTTTCAATTTTTTTAAGTTTGAACCCGTAAGTCGAATTCATAAACAAAATAATGAAACCAGTAGCTCTCAGTTTATTCAATTCGAATGATCGTTTTCCCAAAATGAGAAGTTATAACGAAACTTTTGACTTCATTCAGTAGACCATTATTGAAAAAACTCAAATAGTACAGTCAAATAGGGTGTTAGCAGGAAAGTTTTGGGGTAGTTTTGATTTTTTCGGTTTTTTATGTTTTTTGGGGTGCTGAATCCGAATCTGAGGTTTGATAACAAAATTTTGTGAGGAAACATTGAAAAAAATACAAAAAAAAGAGGAAAAATCTCATTCTTTGGCAGTTTTCTGCTTATAATTCGGAAACTATCAACTTTTCGTGAAAAACCTTTTCATACAAAATGAAAGTAAATGAAATTTCCTACAAATTGTATTACCACAGCTTGTTCTGCGCAACCCGTTCTGGCTCAAATTATAGTTGAAAATGAGGTATTTTCTATGACTCAATAAATGAAAATAATTAAATTCCGTGGTTCCGATAATGCGAACGTCTTGAAATACTGCATGAACATTCAGTATATCAGTCTCGATTCACAAAAAAAATTTAAATCGAATCGGATATCTTGTTATGGAAATATAAATATTCTTCTCCTCCATATTCCAATTCAATTTTCTATGGTTCTGTTCACACTATGGCCACCAAATTTTGCATGAAGCTTCTTATGAGCATCTTGCATAGGCCGCAACATTTCATTTCGATGGGTTTCGTTTTGTCTGAGATATTGGGAACAAAAACTTTGAATGGCCATATTCTATGTTTCATAAAACATGGCCATTCAAAATTTCTGTTCCTCAATATCCCAGATAAAACTAAACCAATCGAAATGAAATGGTGCGGCCAAATGCAACATGCAACATGCAAAATTGTGTGACGATAGTGTGAAGAGAACCATAGAAAATTGAATTGGAATATTGAAAAGAAGAATCTTTATATTTCCATAACAAGATATCCGATTCGAGTTAAATTTTTTTTGTGAATCGAGACTGATATACTGAATGTTCATGCAAAATTTCAAGACGTTCGCATTATCGGAACCACGGAATTTAATTTATTTTCATTTATTGAGTCATAGAAAATACCTCATTTTCAACTATAATTTGAGTCAGGACGGGTTGTCGCAGAACAGCTGTGGTGATACATTTTGTAGGAAATTTCACGTACTTTCATTTTGTATAGAAATATTTTTCACGAAAAGTTGATAGTTTCCGAGCTATAAGCAGAAAACTGCCAAAGAATGAGACTTTTTCTCTTTTTTTGTATTTTTTTCAATGTTCCCTCACGAAATTTTGTTAGCCAACCTCAGAATCGGACTCAGCACCCCAAAAAACATAAAAAATCGAAAAATCAAAACTACCCCAGAACTCTCCTGCTAGGGGTTCTTTTGAGCACAAATTGACTGGACTAAAATTCAAAAACATGACATGACATGTCTACCAATTGAGCAACCGACCGGTTTTCCTTGGAACAAGAGGGTAAAAGAATTTTACGCCAACGGTGATTATTGCGATCTTGAGTAGTCTGTACGCGTTATTTGAAGCAAGTGTTGCACCTTATTATTATTTTTCCAGATTACTTCAAAATCCCGAAAATCAACCAACTGATGAAAGCGGTTCTGACTCCGAAGGATTAGAAAGCACAAGTTCTAGCTACTCTTCACTTAGCGATTTCGTATCCGAAATGGCTTCATCTGATTGTCACCAGGCGGTGCTTCTTACCAAGAACGGCGAAAATCATCTCAAAACATGTGTTTGTCATCTAATGTAGATATAGCATCTGTATATCATCCACCAGATAGTTTGCTTTATCCTGATGGAAATCTACCTTTGAAGTTGGAATCACCGAGTCGATCAAGCTCGAGTAGCGAGTCTGATCTCAGCTCACCTTCATTCAACAGAGATTCCGAGTTTGAATTCGGAAAACAGAAAGAAGTTCCTAGCAAGGAGAAAGCTGATGAAGAGAATGGTAGTATGGAAAACGAGTCGGATTCAAATTCTACTACAACACCAAAAACAATAGTAAGTTCGAACACCATTAAACCCGAATCTTCAAATGATTCTCTGGACAGATCTGCAACATCCAGAACACGAAGATCTATTACACCTGTAAGTATTCATAAAAATTGCTTCGGTAATTGCATCATTTCTTTTCTGTTATTTTTGTTTGATTATTTTCACACACAATTCACATTACACTTTTTTCACTATATAGGTACCCCCTATAGCACCCTATTTACAAAAGCAACCAAGTGTGGGTAATGTCTTAGCAAGGACATCTAGTTTCGGCTCCACGGGTAATTCCTCTATATCAAGTGGTGGCACTCCAACCCAGGTTCAAAGACAAGGATCTCAAGGATCCATTTTTGAACAATTTGCTTCCCAAGCTAAAGAATTAGTTAAAGAGACAACAAGGCAAAGCAGTCAAGATGGTTTGTTAGCACATATGGACAAGGTGATTTTGGTGCATGATTGAACAGATACGCACTTTATTCTATTCTGCATGTCATACCTCGAAGAATTCTTGACTATCCCTTGAAGAACCTAATCAAACATAATGCAGCCTGTGTAGAGAGAGTCTTCAACAAGATTTAATCATTGAGTTTGAAGAGAGTTGCAATCGAAAATTTAATATTTGGTTGATATATTTTAATTTCAGAAAGTATTATCTGTGTATTATTTTAATTGTTTGGTTATTCAAACTTTAATTATATTACTTTCAGTTCAAGCACCAGGCTAAGGAAAAATTGAACGAGGCAGAAGAAAGTAATATATTCGCACCATTCGACAAAGTAAGGGATTTTGAACGTTCAAATGACAAAAATATAATATTTTTATTATAGCTGACCCATCACGCGAAAAAAGCTGCAGAAGAAGCTACAAAGAGTGTCCAAGAAGCTGGGAAATCTGCCTTATCAGCTAGCAAAACAGCAACAGCAGTAAGCAAAAACACTTTCGAAGATCTGACTTACGTAGGGAAATCGACTTTGGGTGACTTAACAAAAAGTGCCAAAGAAGTAGCCAAAAAAGGTTTATTGAGGGTAAGCTTGAGAATATAAAAAGAATGATTTGAATCAAATCATTACTTCTTTTTTCAGGGTGATTCTTTCAACAAATCAATAGAAGAACGACGTGATTCCACCAGTAGTTCAACGTCAGTAGTAGTAACTTCTAATGTATTGACAGGAGCCGGAAGGGATTTCTTTTCAAATATAAGCTCAGATATAAACGGAATAGCCGCGAGTACAACAACCATGTTTTCAGACTTCTTCGGTAGTAAAAAAGAAAAAGCAAAACAGGAGTCCCAGCCTCCTCCGAAACGCAAGGATTCTAAAGTTGGTATGTTTGGACCATTTCCAACAGGACCAAAAGGATTAGTGAAAAAAGCCCATTAATAAAGCATTCAATCCGTACTAAAGAGGAGGTTCAACGAAAGCAAACTGCAGAAAGAACGACAACTAACACTGAAAACCAATCCTTCCTCAAAGATGTAAGTTGGTGGATTAAAATTTCATTTGGATCATTTGAAAGTTTGAATTTAAAGCAGTCCACGCTTATTTTTTCAAAATACGTCGATATTTTCTATTTTGAAATGACTTATTAAAGTGACGAAAAGTTCAAAAGGCTTCAATCGTTGTCCGCCAGTAAGTCAACTTGTTAATCAGAAAATTTTGTACGAACCAAAGATGGCATAAAGGGGACAGCCCGGTATTCTCGACAAGAGATCTTTCGAAGCGAATACGAACTTCATTGCGCGGTGTGCACTTTTGTAGATAAAAGAGGGACTCGCGCAATGAAGCTCGTATACGAATCGAAAGATCACTTGTCCAGAATGCGAGCTCTGTTCTTTAGTAGTCTTGACGGAAAAATCTATATCACCCCGATTACACTCAGCTCACTTCCACGGCATGTAGCAGGGAATTGGCAGGGAAGTGGACAGCGGCTGAATGTAATCACTATACTTCCCTGCTGCATGCCGTGAATCCTCGTGCTGCCTCATGCTCCCCGAATTGGCGGTTTTTCGGACGGAAGTCAAAGGGACTGCCAATACGGCCGCAGTGAGTGATTACATTCAGCTGGGTTGCTGTGGCTGCGCTGACAAAAGATCGCCCTGCGCTCTAACGAAATTTAATAATTTTTACAAAAATATTGTTTTATTATTATCGAAAAAAAGTCCACGATGGAATGGAGTTATGAAAATAAAAAAACTATGAATTACTCTTGAAAATACATTTTCCTGTTTTTTTTATTCAATTTTAATTTTTAAAGTGTGAATTATATTTACGTTTTTTTATCTGTATTTGTTACCTTGATAAGATCACTGAGAACAATGTTGATAGCTCTGCACACTTCAGGGAATTATTGAGATAATGGATTCTGAAACTTTGAATAGATAGTGTAAACTTATCCCTTGTGACCAAGAATCGCAGAGTTATCGCCAATCTAAATTTAGGGGGAATTGCAATTCTCAATCTCGTATCCCCTTTTTTTATCATCGGTTGAATTTTGTTCAAGAGAAATTCAAAATCTGCAGGTGACATTTTGCAAAAATTGATAAATTCTCCAGATCCTTCACAAGTCATTTCATTCAAAAAACTGTCCATTCCATTCCTGTATACGAAACATCGAATAATTGTAGATTGTAGTCACAAATTGGTATAATATAATAATATTTAGAACTATTTTTGTTTGAATAGATACAAAAACGGCAAATTGATACTGAGGGACTAACTTTCTTTTTTTCTCATGTTTTCAAGACATTTACATATTTATATAAAATATAAATCAACGAGACAAAGCGCTGAGGCTGGAATTTCTTCATGAGTCATTGCCGAACCGTGGTCACGAGAGCAATGCAATGCTGCGGCTGAGTGCAAATACATACGTACATTCTGCCTTCGAAACTGCTGCAGAAGTATTTCGTTTCGGGAATTATTGCCGACAACGCGAGTGGCAGTAAGGAGGGCTGAGTGTAATCGAGGCATATCAAACAAAATAACTACTGTTTAAGTTTATTGTATTAGGCTAGTCAATTTTTATTACCCATGATTTGAGGGATAGAGAGGTCAGAAAATAATTTTTGAATTGTAGCAGGAAAGTTGATTTTTTGTGGATAGCCTTTTGCTTCGCAACTTGGTGTTGAAGTGATGTTATTATTATTATTATTATTATTATTATTTATTAAAGATGAGAGCCAAGTTAACAAAACTATGGGGCTCAGAATACATACAAAAACATAAGACAGTCACAGTGCACAATTTCACGAACTGAATTGGTTGAAGCGGTCTAAATTATCAATGCTTTCATATTAGATTTCATGAAAAAATTGCTGTTGTTGTCGTATTCCTCTCTAGAATTTTGACGAACATATAATCAGTGAAGATCCGTATTTGAGTTAATTTTCCACTTTATTTACTCATTCGAAATATTCAATATGAACCACAGTCTAATGTGACTATTCTACAGGTTGTTACCCAAGTCCTCGATGGAGAAGGAGTTGGATGGCTGAAGTTAAATAGGTTGAAGAAACTAATGGAAGATGAATCATATAGAAATTTCGTATTGAGTAAAATAAATAAGACATTAGACAGAAAAATAGCTCCAGATGATCACATTGATGACGTTGTAAGTATTCTGCCTTTCATGACATGGTTGGCGCATGCCAGATCGCATAATGAACCACCTAAAACCAAAGTATAGAAATAATTTTTGAGCGCTTGTTCTACTCAAACGAGCGCTATAATGTCCGTTATTTTAACATTTCGATCCGAAATAATCTCAAACGATAAGCTCGACTCCCTGGTGACGAAATCGTGGTCAAATTCAATTCGGTTTGTGATCCGTCCGGCCGTAAGCACGCTAAATTTCAAATGGATTGTCCAAGAGATTTTCTGGGTTAGTTCGTTCCCAAATGCCGCGGTTGCGTTCGTTAACACGCCTAATCGAACAAGGTGTTTCATGAAATATGGCCATTCAAAATTTTTGTTTCTCAATATCTCAGACAAACGGAAACAATCGAAAGGAAATTTTACGGCCACATGCAAGATACTCATAATAAGCTTCATGCAAAATTTTGTGGCCATAGTGTTTACAGAACGATAAAAATTCAACCGGAATATTAAAAAAAAATCTTCATACTTCCGATTCGAGTGAAATTTATTTTGTGAATGGAGATTGATCAACTGAATGTTCATACAAAGTATAGGTGATTCAATTTCTTAAAAATTTTTTGATTCTTTACATATTTCCTTTCTGAATAATTTTCAGAATTTACTTCCGATCGTGCTGAGATTTTGCGTACTTACTTATATTTATATTGGCTTTATAATAGCATTAATCTCAAGTCCCATACTAAATTTGAAATCTCCAATGAAGCTCAAAAGCACCTGATCAGGACTTTTTCTATTTATTTCTTGCATATCGTTACTCTCTTTCTGAAGAGTTTGGGAGGTTCAAAAAGCCACCGATTATTTTGATGAATTGATCTATATGAGTTAAACAATATTTTTAATTAATATTTTCGAATGATCAACTAAAAATAATTTAGAGTGAAAAAAAGAGATGGGGAAGCAAAGCTAGTCCACTTCTAACAAATATACAGGGTGTTTCATCATAAACTGGACAAACATATATTTTCGTGTAGAGGACATCGGGAAAATTATTTTTGCCTTTTACAATATATCCTGTTTTCGAAGCATAAGCGATTGATAATTCAAGAATTACAATTGTACAAAATTTCATCCATTTCGGGTGAAATTTTTTCATCGCTGTAGAAATGTAAAAAAATTTGTGTTCGATTTTTGAAAAAACTTTTTCACAGAAATTCTTAGAAAATTGTGTTCATTCAGAAAACAAAAGTCAATTTGACAACCGCAAAAAAAATGGAACATTGCAGGTCTTCCGCCATTTTATAAGTTTTTTCGGAGTTCGTCAACTTTTCTGAATAGAGGACCCAAAAACACTGAGATTTGATCAAAAACCGTTACTTTAAGTGTTAAAGATAACTGACCACACTCATAAGAATCTTGCTCAAAAATGACATTTGACAGTCTGTTTCTCGCTTATGCTTCAAAAACGGGATATATTGTATACAAGAAAATATATGTTTGTCCAGTTTATGATGAAACACCCTGTATGTCTTAAATATATTATTCTTGAGTCTCTTTGCGAAATTTATTAAGGACTTATTGTTTGAAATGATACATAAGGAACATATTTATTCAAAAAAAGAATAGATGAGGAAAAAATTGATAAAAACGCAGCACCTGTGAATATCTTGAAATTGGAATCGTTGTTTCTGTTTCTGTTTAGGGAGCTAATGAGTCATGCAGCATGCTTTTCATTGTGAATATGTGATAATAATGTTCTATCGCTACAATTCGTTTTTCAAAAACTCTGTTTTCTCTAAATGGAAGATACATAAATCATCAAACGTGAGAAACTCATTAGAGTTCTTTCAAATCAGTGTTTTACATATTCGAAAAAATTTAGATTCTTAATATTTTGACTAAATATTTCCAAGGACTGCGTACCTATTCATAAATAAAAGTGTACCTACATATTGTATGACAGAATAAGTGGCCAGTTATTCATTGAATGTCACTCAGATATTGATATTAATGATTATAATGTGCACTCAAATTAAGGTTTTTTGCAACAATAATTTGTTCTGATTGTTTTATATAAATTTCTTTTATTAATATTCAAAATATTCTCTATTAGAGAAAAATGTGTAATGGCTCACCTTTCGCAAATTTGTTTTTGCATCAACAGGGATTTAGAAAAATCACGATAAATTAGAATATTACATCACAAAAAACAAGTTAAACCAACTCTCAACCAACCGAAAATCGAGAGAAATAAGTACGATCAGTTAAACCAGAAATATAAATACCGACACACATATACATACATATAAATATATTTTTCCACTCTGGATAACGTTTTTAAAAAAACAACTATTTATTTGGAAGCAGGTTTATTTCTTGGCAGACTGAATAATAATGATTACAATTGTTCAGTTTTAAAATAAGGAAAGCTCGCTCGAGCCGATGTGCTGACTTAGAAGATATGCTCTCGCCTAAATACTTCTAGGAAATGGTGCGAGTGCATTCACATCATAAAAAGGAATGCTTAAGCCTATTTTACATAATGGTATTCAATGAACTTTTTTAATATTAAAAATATAAATAACATAAATATGAATAGAATGAATATAGAATGAATATTTCTCAAACTACATACTCACATTCAAGATGTGCTTTCTATTGTAAGGCGCAATGTATTAAGTTTACGTATCTTTGGTAAAAAATATTATATAATTTTCGTGCAATACTTACTTAGCTTGTTTTGCCGAAATTCCTCTCTTCTTTTTTATGCACTCAAATAATTTATTCAATTTATTTAAAGCTGTATAGGTGGATCCTTATTTGATTTCAAACAATTCAAACAAGTTGTAAAATCATTCAAAACTTGAGCTTTATAAAAAACATGTCTCAGAATCACGTTTACATTATCTTTATCAGCCCTAGTGATAATAACTTGTTGATTATTCGATTTAACCAAATTTCTTGTCTCTCGACAACCACGCAATAGTTAATCAACTAGGTTATTAAAGATAGCGACTAATGATCATGATATTTCAATGCGTGATGCGATGTGGCTTTCAGTGTGTACCTAAGCCTGTTTGGAAGGGAATGGCAAAAATCATACAAGCAATCGTTCATGGTCTAGAGGTTACCTACGAGAATTATGGCTTAGGAGGGATGGCTTCCGTTTTTCAGTTACATGAAGTAGCTCATACGCACTATTGGAGCAGAGATTTAAGTGATTATAGTACCAGTGGTGATTTCACTCAGGTAAGAATTATTGTCACGACCAGAAGAAATATTCCCAATAAGAAGGGGTTCGGCACGGCACGTTCTTAAATGTTGTGCTATTATAAATGAAGGTGATTTTATAGCCAATTCGAGCACCTTTTGAGATATACATAGAGTGGTGAAGTTTTCAAAAGTATTGTATATTACAGATTTTTCCCTGAAATTGGTAGTTCATACAATTACACTGCATCAAGATACATTTTCGAATGTACAACAAATTTAATTGTTTTACCAGCAGCGTTCGTTTAAGATTCCCATACAATATTATTAACAATAAAAAGGGTATAGTCCGTTCACGAAAGGTTCAGCCGACGGTTGGCCATGGAAATTTGGCAAATTCCACTGTGTATATTGAATTTTAGGTTATGTTGTTCATTTTCTTGTCAGATTGATACGCTATGTTGTCAATATTGCACAGAGTTTCTGATACCTCGCAAGCTAGTCGGACGAGGCCGGGTACATTCGACAACGTTGACTTCATTTTACGTTATGACAGCAAATACTGCCAAGTTCAGGTAAACAAACAAACGCCTGCTATGCGCTCAAACTTTCGTGAACAGACTATATGTATTATATTCTCCGATCTTCATTTCCTACCAGATTTTGATTCTTTTTTGTTCAGCGCATGGTTATGTTAAAAAAATGATAATTGGTTATCTTCACTAACAAATTGTTTTGTAACTTGAGGAGACCATTCTTGGGTAGTATAGGCTGAAATTAAATTGAGAGTACAATTTTGTTCAAATGAATGAATTTGTAGTACAATATTTTCGTCGTTTGATTTCTTAATTAAAAACAATAAAAATACTTCACATCGAAGTAAACAATTCCTTTCACAAATCTCTCTATGACACACACCTTCAACAATTTGTCCGCGTTGTTGTGACACCCATGAAGCGAATGGAACGAAATCTAAAATCAATTTTAGAAATGAAGGAGAATATCAAACATTTATCAATTCGAGAAATAACAGAGTCACACCATTTTTCCTCCAGAATTATTCGACGCATAACCTATATGGATGCCACTGGTGGAAAATACGAAATTGTTTATACATAAAAAAATGTATCTTGAAGCGGTGCAACGTGTAATTTTTTATAGAATGCAATAGAGTGATTGTGGTTATGAAAAAATATTATGTTCAGGAAACTTTTGTATCAAAAGTTAGCACGTGTGGGCATTGCTTCATATAAAGTTTTCCCCTTTGAATAGATCCGAAAATCGCCCACATAAATATTATTATAGCTTTTAAAAACACTCTGTATAAGCTATTTTATGAATTGTTCCAACGAATTCAATATCTGATTTACCGTTATGTCCAAATATGATTCGTTTTTAAGATGAATAAATATAATGTTTTCAAAACAAAAAAAAAAAAATTGAAGTTCTCTGATATTTTCTTAACAGTTTGAGATATCTTGTTTTAGCATTGATTTGCATATTTTCTAATAAAATAACAAAACCCCAGTTCTTATTACATTTATAGAACTCCCAATTCAGAACAAACAAGATTTGCACGAATTTTAGTGAAATATTACTATATATTATTTATACTGAAAATTACCTTTTCAGCGATGTATCACACTTTGTATTTTACCTTTGATTCGATGGAGGAAACGTCAATTGAAATTTCAAGTTCACGGTTGTTCTTTATTGCATGTTAGTTACTCTGGCACTCACGCAAGCATTGAGAACTGTAAAAGTTACAAAAAAATATATTCACATTATTCACATATTTCTTGGATTATCAATTATTATTGAAGTCAAAATTAAGATTAGACAAAATATTATCGTATCCTACTGCGATTCTTCCAGTTTGAAATTTCGAAATCAGAACTTGAACAAAAGTGTGCTACATCATTGGAAAGGCTTTTTCAAGTAGGAATCAAAAACGGCAAAAATATACAAAGCCACATAAAATAAAATCAGTATCTCTTCCGGTCTAATCGGTGACTTTCAATTTTCATTTACTCAAATGAAGGTTCCTCGAACGAAATGTAGAACATAGGTACAATTTTCGAAGTATCTTTCGAAATGCCTGAGATAATCCATTGGAACAGATTTAGTGGGACCCCAAGTCAAGACTATTGAACAAACGAATCAACGTGTTATGTTGAAGATAACATAAGAACTAGTCAACCACAATGTAAGAAAAATGTTGTAATCAATAGACAGATCATAGTTCATGCTAAACTCAGCTCATGTGTTATTCTGATCCATTCAGTAGCTTTCTCGTCTATACTCACATTCTTACTCATTTATAATATTAGTAGGGAAGCAGGGATATTGAAGACAAACATTACTATCATACATTACATGTAACTCTAGGGGTTTGGTAGCGCACACCAAAAAAGCACCTTTCCTACTTACTTGACCCTTATAGTCAAAGGGTATATCCGGGTTTCAATGGTAAATCTGCCCCCGCGGCCTTTTCGATTCATATTGAGGGGATCGATTAGGCATTGAATGAAAATAATTCAGCCAACTTTTCAGCTTTTTATCTCTAGCCATTTTTGAGATTTCTGTTAAAAACACTTTTTTCGTTTTTATTTTTTTTCTCTTGTGATATCCAAAATTTTCGAATGGTGATTTTTTCTGTTGATTCCTGCTATTAAAGGAATAGACGTTTATTTTTTTATGAATTTCAGCTGAAAAATCTATTTTTAGAAAATAAATAAAGTTATTATCGTTTGTTTTTCGGTGTTCCTAAAAAGTGTCCACCGCCATTTTTTGACATAAAATGTCTTCTTGGCCCTTTATACTTTGGAATTTTTTCACATTTTTAAAATTGGTGGAACATTTCGAAAAAAAATTAAAACTGTTTGAATTTCAGGATTCAACAGATATCCATCAAATTTTGGTGTCGTTGTATTTATATTGGCTGCCTGAACAATATTAGTGAAAAACATTTGGCTATCTGTTTTAGTTTGGGAGATATGGGCCCCCAAAGTCCAAAAAATATTTCTCCTGAAAGTCACTTTTCTCACTACAGAAACACTGAATTACCGCTTTATTGAGTTTAAAGCCTCTCTGAACATTTTAACATGAAGATTTGATTCATTTCATTTCAGACATATTTAATAATTAATGCAAAAATATCGAAAAAATTCGAGGGAAAGCTCACCGTTTCTTATGGTAAGTTGGCACTACCGCGTCTTTCAGCGAGTGCCATTAGGAAATGATAGCGGATTTACCGGTATGCATCGTGTCATATTCGCGCGATATAATTCGCGGTAGTACCAAACTTACCATAAGAAACGGCTGGTTTTCCCTGGAATTTTTTCGATGTTTTGCAATAATTATTGAATATATCTGAAATGAAATGAATCAAATCTTCATGTTAAAATGTTCAGAGAGGCTTTAAACTCAATAAAGCGGTAATTCAGTGTTTCTGTAGTGAGGAAAGTGACTTTCAGGTGAAATATTTTTTGGACTTTGGGGGCCCATATCTCCCAAACTCAAACAGATAGCCAAATGTTTTTTTCACTAAATTGTTCAGGAAGCCAATATGAATACAACGGTACCAAATTTGATGGATATCTGTTGAATCCTGAAATTCAAACAGTTTTAATTTTTTTCGAAATGTTCCACCAATTTTAAAAATGTGAAAAATTCCAGAGTATAAAGGGCCGAAGAAAACATTTTATGTCCAAAAATGGCGGTGGACACTTTTTAGGAACACTGAAAAACAAATGACAATAACTTTATTTTTTTTTCTAAAAATAGATTTTTCACCTGAAATTCATAAAAAAAATTATACGTCTATTCCTTTAATAGCAGCAATCATTTATTTATTTATTTATTTATTTATTAAACAATTTACAGCTGACCTTTAAACAGTTCTTACAAACTGGTAACAAGGCCTACAATTAACACAGATACATCGATCAGATAATCACAGGCTCCAAAAACATATAAATATATATATCACAGTTGTACTATCACAGTGCATATTTTCATTAATTAAACAGTCTCTTATTATCACATACATTAATTTCTGGGCTTCAAATGATCCACAACAAGCTTACTGAATTTGCTCTTTTCTATCACATTCTTGATTGCTTCTGGTAGCTGATTAAAGATTCTACTTCCAACATATATTGGTGAACTTTGTGTCTTGCTGGTTCTTCTCAGTGGTCTCCTAATTAGTTCCCGCGACCTAGTTCCATGTTCATGTGTTTCCCCGCCATAGTGAAGTTCTTGTGTTGTCCTGAAATATCCATTCATGATGCCATGTACAAGTTTAGCTTCTTCCAAATAGTGAATTTTATTGATGTCCATTATTCCAGTTTCCCTATAGATCAATTCAGTGCTAGTGAGTCTGCTATATCCAAAGATGGTCTTAATAGCTTTGTTCTGTACGATCTGTAGTGGTTTTATATACGTAGCAGCTCCAATCCCCCAGCATGGGATCATGTACCTCAACCGTGATTCAATGAGTCCATGATAGAGACTCCTTCTAGTCTTAGAGTTAAGAAATTTTGTGCACCTATTTATGGCTCCTATCAATGGCACCAGTTTATTTTTTACTGACATTACATGGCCGCTCCAGGTCAACTTCTCATCAATGGTCAATCCAAGGTACTTGTATTCACTAACTTTTTTTATAGCTGTTTTATTTATTTGTATATTGATGTTGTCTTCTACTTGTTTATTCTTGTTTTTTATCACTAAATATACTGTTTTGTGTACATTGATGGATAATCTGTTCTGGAGCAACCACTTAGCATAAACTCCAAGGCTCTCGCACACTCTTACACCCAGACCCTCCAAACTCCGCCCGCTAAACATCAGAACTGTGTCATCAGCAAATGTGACATACTTTGCGTTCAGTATTAGGTATTTCAAACTATGGACATATAAGAGGTAGAGTAGTGGACCCAGAACACTCCCTTGTGGAACTCCTGTTTTTACATATGTTCTCTCACTAGCTACATCATTCACAACCGTAAACTGACATCTCCCCCTCAAATAAGAACTCATCAAGTTGAAAGACTCTCCTCTAAAGCCCATTAGCTCCATCTTCCTCAGCAGTATTGATATGTCCACTGTATCGAATGCCTTTTTGAGGTCAATAAACACCAGTACAACTATATTATTCTTATTCAATTCATCATATACAAACTCCAGGACCTCTGTTGCAGCACCAAGTGTACTCGAGCCCTCCTGAAAGCCCAAACTGAGAGGCATCGAAACCAAAGTTCTGTTTGACATACCCTACTATTTGGTCCTTCATAATCATTTCCACTATTTTAGAGAACACACTAGTAATAGAAATGGGCCGGTAATTTTCCTTGTCATTTCTTGACCCTGATTTATGTACAGGAATTATGTAGGTTGTTTTTAATTCCTGTGGGAATTGTCCACTGACCAATATTTATTAATGAGTTGAGTCAATTTCTCCTGTATTATGTCATAGATTTTATGAACATCGTTTTTTGTTATACAATCATAGCCACATGTGTTTGACTTAATAGACTTCAACTTTTTTAATATTTCTGATGAACTTACTGGTACAAACTTCATAACCTGCTGACATTTCTCTTCCTCGCATTCTGACTGGACGTTGGGTATTGTATCTCCAATAATCGTACCCACATTCGTGAAGTAGTTGTTGAAGGCTTCTGCCATCTGCTTGTTGTCTCTAATATTTTCATCCTTATCTATAATCTGGTTTACAGCATGTCCTTTCCTGATATTTGTATTATTTATCAATCCATTTATTACCCTCCAACCTTTCCTACTGTCATTTCCTGCTTTTTTCAGTTCCTTTTCAGCCGATAGTTTCTTTAGTTTTTTTGCAAGGTTATTCACTTCAGTTTTCATTCTTTTGAAAAGACACTCAGACAGCTGACTTCCAGTCTTTCTCCATTTACTATAGAGTTTATCTCTTTCTTTCACCTTGTTCTTGAACTCCACAGTTACCCAGTAGTTATTGTTCCTTACCTTGATTAATCTCTCATTTGTAGCTTTGTTTTTTGTTCTCTGTATAATCTATATCAGGTCTTCAAATTTGTCTACCCTACTTTCCTCCAACTCAGACTGCAAAATACGCCTCCACTCATCAGTATCAAGACACTTCACCGAGATCCTCTCAGAAACTCGTCTATGGACCCTTTTATCCACCGTTTATCTCAAGTGTATTATGATCCGAGATACAAGTTACTTCAGTTTTTATTTTGCATGTGAGTTTTTTATTTGAAATAACATGATCAATTATGCTGTCTTTTTGTTTACCCATTCCACACCTAGTTACATTTTCTGCATCTATTATATTTTCAATTTTGTAACCATTCATGATTGTTACATCCACATATTGTTCAGTAATTACATCCGTATTTAACAAATCTATATTCATATCACCTACAATCAGTGTTTCTGCTTTATTTCTGCCAAGTAATGAGTCGTAGTAGGTCAAGAAACTGTCAACATCACGAATTTGTGAACGATAAACAACATATATAACCAAATTGTTACCTTTCATCCTAATTCCCGCTATATCACATCCAAGGTGGTTCAGGGCAACTCATGTATTCATAATGTAATCCCTGTTTGATATACAATGCTACAGATCCTCCACGACTATCTCTACAGCTATGGACTGCAGTATAGTTAGGAATATTGAAATATTCTATCTCATTGCTGTATAAACCAAGTCTCTGTAACTGCTATTATATGATAATCACCCATCCCCACTATAGTCTCAAATTCCTGTAACTTATTCCTAATACTTCGTATATTGATATAAAATACATTCAGTTCCATAGTTAGTGTTTGGATTTCCTTATTTTTATTTATTTATTTTTTTTTTGAGACTATTATATTAGTGGATCGATATTCATTGATCATTCAGATCATCTTCATGCAGGATTTTTTTGGGTTTACTATTTTCAAATTTTTTTACAAAAACAAAACCATCCAATGTGTAAGCAGCCGCAAATTTATTTTCCATTTTCAATTCTCGAGCCTTCTTATACATTACCTGATATTCAGCTATCAAGTCATCATTGAAAAATAAAAAATTTTTCCCTTCCAACTGACAATCTTTCGTAGAAATGGAGCCTATGTCTTCGTAACTATGAAACTCTACCAATATTGGAGAGTTAACTTTGTGATTAATTTTTCTAGCTACTTTTATCTTAATATCAGTTATATTCATGTATTCTTTTATGTTATCCACTATTTCAACTGGTGTTTTCGTTGGCTCTTCGACCCCAGATATAACAATATTGTTGCGTCTCTTGTGCTGCTCATTCTATAGAACTTAACTTCCATTTCCTTTAATTTAGTTTTCAAGCACTTATTCTCATTTTCACATATCTGCACAAGTTTAAGTGCATTTGCAAGTTCTTGTTTCTGTTCTTCGAAGCAGTCGGATATAAACTGCATAGATTGTTTGATTTCTTTTATTTCCTTAAGATAAGTATTCTCCAGCTCCTTTCTGAGTTGCTCCAGGTGATGTGTAAGCAATTTTTCCATAACTTTTTCCACATTATCAGTTTTAACCTCACTTTTTCCTCGCTGTTCGTAACAAATGACTTGATCTTTATTATTAATAACTTTAGCTTGGGCCGCACAACTTAAGTGAAATGGAGCACTACAATTTATGCAATCGTATGACGTTACAACTTTCTTTTTGCAGTATTTACAAATTTTTAAATCGTTAGAATTTCCGGAGCTCATTTTGACGACCTGATCATAACATAACCCCTAATCACCAATCAACAGAAAAAATCACCATTCGAAAATTTTGGATTTCACAAAGTGAGAAGAAAATCGAAAAAAGTGTTTTTTACAGACATCTCTGAAATGACTAGAGATAAAAAGCTGAAAAGTTGGCTAAATTATTTTCATTCAATGACTAATCGATCCCCTCAATATGAATCGAAAAGGCCGCGGGGGCAGATTTACCATTGAAACCCGGCTATACCCTTTGGACAATTCACACAACATCTTTATTACTTGTGGTATTCTGATGCATAAGCTATATTATTGTGGAGTTTCATTGAAATCCATTCAGTAGTTTTATGAGAAGGTAACATACATCCATCCATCCCTACTCACATACTTTCGCATTTATAATATTAGTGAGGATATACGAATGCATCTGCTACCCACAGAAATATGTTCAGTTTTACACAATGTATAATTGATAAATAATTTGATTTATTAGAGTTCCAGTCCAAGATCTCCTCAAAGCCCTCGCAAAAAATAATACAAAACCACATAAAATAAAATCAGTATCTCTCCGGTCTAATCGGTGACTTTCAATTTTCATTTTACTCAAATGAAGGTTCCTCGAACGAAATGTAGAACATAGGTACAATTTTCGAAGTATCTTTCGAAATGCCTGAGATAATCCATTGGAACAGATTTAGTGGGACCCCAAGTCAAGACTATTGAACAAACGAATCAACGTGTTATGTTGAAGATAACATAAGAACTAGTCAACCACAATGTAAGAAAATGTTGTAATCAATAGACAGATCATAGTTCATGCTAAACTCAGCTCATGTGTTATTCTGATCCATTCAGTAGCTTTCTCGTCTATACTCACATTCTTACTCATTATAATATTAGTAGGGAAGCAGGGATATTGAAGACAAACATTACTATCATACATTACATGTAACTCTAAGGGGTTTTGGTAGCGCACACCAAAAAAAGCACCTTTCCTACTTACTTGACCCTTATAGTCAAAGGGTATATCCGGGTTTCAATGGTAAATCTGCCCCCGCGGCCTTTTCGATTCATATTGAGGGATCGATTAGGCATTGAATGAAAATAATTCAGCCAACTTTCAGCTTTTTATCTCTAGCCATTTTTGAGATTTCTGTTAAAAACACTTTTTTCGTTTTTATTTTTTTCTCTTGTGATATCCAAAATTTTCGAATGGTGATTTTTTCTGTTGATTCCTTGCTATTAAAGGAATAGACGTTTATTTTTTTATGAATTTCAGCTGAAAAATCTATTTTTAGAAAAAAAAATAAAGTTATTGTCATTTGTTTTCGGTGTTCCTAAAAAGTGTCCACCGCCATTTTTTGACATAAAATGTCTTCTTTGGCCCTTTATACTCTGGAATTTTTTCACATTTTTAAAATTGGTGGAACATTTCGAAAAAAAATTAAAACTGTTTGAATTTCAGGATTCAACAGATATCCATCAAATTCTGGTGTCGTTGTATTCATATTGGCTCCCTGAACAATATTAGTGAAAAAAACATTTGGCTATCTGTTTTAGTTTGGGAGATATGGGCCCCCAAAGTCCGAAAAATATTTCACCTGAAAGTCACTTTTCTCACTACAGAAACACTGAATTACCGCTTTATTGAGTTTAAAGCCTCTCTGAACATTTTAACATGAAGATTTGATTCATTTCATTTCAGACATATTTAATAATTAATGCAAAAACATCGAAAAAATTCGAGGGAAAGCCCACCGTTTCTTATGGTAAGTTTGGCACTACCGCGTCTTTCAGCGAGTGCCATTAGGAAATGATAGCGGGATTTACCGGTATGCATCGTGTCATATTCGCGCGATATAATTCGCGGTAGTACCAAACTTACCATAAGAAACGGCTGGTTTTCCCTGGAATTTTTTCGATGTTTTTGCAATAATTATTGAAATATCTGAAATGAAATGAATCAAATCTTCATGTTAAAATGTTCAGAGAGGCTTTAAACTCAATAAAGCGGTAATTCAGTGTTTCTGTAGTGAGGAAAGTGACTTTCAGGTGAAATATTTTTTGGACTTTGGGGCCCATATCTCCCAAACTCAAACAGATAGCCAAATGTTTTTTTCACTAAAATTGTTCAGGAAGCCAATATGAATACAACGGTACCAAAATTTGATGGATATCTGTTGAATCCTGAAATTCAAACAGTTTTAATTTTTTTTCGAAATGTTCCACCAATTTTAAAATGTGAAAAAATTCCAGAGTATAAAGGGCCGAAGAAAACATTTTATGTCCAAAAATGGCGGTGGACACTTTTTAGGAACACTGAAAAACAAATGACAATAACTTTATTTTTTTTTCTAAAATAGATTTTTCACCTGAAATTCATAAAAAAATTATACGTCTATTCCTTTAATAGCAGGCAATCATTTATTTATTTATTTATTTATTTATTAAACAATTTACAGCTGACCTTTAAACAGTTCTTACAAACTGGTAACAAGGCCTACAATTAACACAGATACATCGATCAGATAATCACAGGCTCCAAAAACATATAAATATATATATCACAGTTGTACTATCACAGTGCATATTTTCATTAATTAAACAGTCTCTTATTATCACATACATTAATTTCTGGGCTTCAAATGATCCACAACAAGCTTACTGAATTTGCTCTTTTCTATCACATTCTTGATTGCTTCTGGTAGCTGATTAAAGATTCTACTTCCAACATATATTGGTGAACTTTGTGTCTTGCTGGTTCTTCTCAGTGGTCTCCTAATTAGTTCCCGCGACCTAGTTCCATGTTCATGTGTTTCCCCGCCATAGTGAAGTTCTTGTGTTGTCCTGAAATATCCATTCATGATGCCATGTACAAGTTTAGCTTCTTCCAAATAGTGAATTTTATTGATGTCCATTATTCCAGTTTCCCTATAGATCAATTCAGTGCTAGTGAGTCTGCTATATCCAAAGATGGTCTTAATAGCTTGTTCTGTACGATCTGTAGTGGTTTTATATACGTAGCAGCTCCAATCCCCCAGCATGGGATCATGTACCTCAACCGTGATTCAATGAGTCCATGATAGAGACTCCTTCTAGTCTTAGAGTTAAGAAATTTTGTGCACCTATTTATGGCTCCTATCAATGGCACCAGTTTATTTTTTACTGACATTACATGGCCGCTCCAGGTCAACTTCTCATCAATGGTCAATCCAAGGTACTTGTATTCACTAACTTTTTTATAGCTGTTTTATTTATTTGTATATTGATGTTGTCTTCTACTTGTTTATTCTTGTTTTTTATCACTAAATATACTGTTTTGTGTACATTGATGGATAATCTGTTCTGGAGCAACCACTTAGCATAAACTCCAAGGCTCTCGCACACTCTTACACCCAGACCCTCCAAACTCCGCCCGCTAAACATCAGAACTGTGTCATCAGCAAATGTGACATACTTTGCGTTCAGTATTAGGTATTTCAAACTATGGACATATAAGAGGTAGAGTAGTGGACCCAGAACACTCCCTTGTGGAACTCCTGTTTTTACATATGTTCTCTCACTAGCTACATCATTCACAACCGTAAACTGACATCTCCCCTCAAATAAGAACTCATCAAGTTGAAAGACTCTCCTCTAAAGCCCATTAGCTCCATCTTCCTCAGCAGTATTGATATGTCCACTGTATCGAATGCCTTTTTGAGGTCAATAAACACCAGTACAACTATATTATTCTTATTCAATTCATCATATACAAACTCCAGGACCTCTGTTGCAGCACCAAGTGTACTCGAGCCCTCCTGAAAGCCAAACTGAGAGGCATCGAAACCAAAGTTCTGTTTGACATACCCTACTATTTGGTCCTTCATAATCATTTCCACTATTTTAGAGAACACACTAGTAATAGAAATGGGCCGGTAATTTTCCTTGTCATTTCTTGACCCTGATTTATGTACAGGAATTATGTAGGTTGTTTTTAATTCCTGTGGGAATTGTCCACTGACCAATATTTTATTAATGAGTTGAGTCAATTTCTCCTGTATTATGTCATAGATTTTATGAACATCGTTTTTTGTTATACAATCATAGCCACATGTGTTTGACTTAATAGACTTCAACTTTTTTAATATTTCTGATGAACTTACTGGTACAAACTTCATAACCTGCTGACATTTCTCTTCCTCGCATTCTGACTGGACGTTGGGTATTGTATCTCCAATAATCGTACCCACATTAGTGAAGTAGTTGTTGAAGGCTTCTGCCATCTGCTTGTTGTCTCTAATATTTTCATCCTTATCTATAATCTGGTTTACAGCATGTCCTTTCCTGATATTTGTATTATTTATCAATCCATTTATTACCCTCCAACCTTTCCTACTGTCATTTCCTGCTTTTTTCAGTTCCTTTTCAGCCGATAGTTTCTTTAGTTTTTTTGCAAGGTTATTCACTTCAGTTTTCATTCTTTTGAAAAGACACTCAGACAGCTGACTTCCAGTCTTTCTCCATTTAATATAGAGTTTATCTCTTTTTTCACCCTGTTCTTGAACTCCATAGTTACCCAGTAGTTATTGTTCCTTACCTTGATTAATCTCTCATTTGTAGCTTTGTTCTTTGTTCTCTGTATAATCAGGCCTTCGAATTTGTCTACCCTATATTCCTCCAACTCAGACTGCAAAATACGCCTCCACTCATCAGTATCAAGACACTTCACCGAGATCCTCTCAGAAACTCGTCTATGGACCCTTTTATCCACCTTTATCTCAAGTGTATTATGATCCGAGATACAAGTTACTTCAGTTTTTTATTTTGCATGTGAGTTTTTTATTTGAAATAACATGATCAATTATGCTGTCTTTTTGTTTACCCATTCCACACCTAGTTACATTTTCTGCATCTATTATATTTTCAATTTTGTAACCATTCATGATTGTTACATCCACATATTGTTCAGTAATTACATCCGTATTTAACAAATCTATATTCATATCACCTACAATCAGTGTTTCTGCTTTATTTCTGCCAAGTAATGAGTCGTAGTAGGTCAAGAAACTGTCAACATTACAAATTTGTGAACGATAAACAACATATATAACCAAATTGTTACCTTTCATCCTAATTCCCGCTATATCACATCCAATAGGTGGTTCAGGGCAACTCATGTATTCATAATGTAATCCCTGTTTGATATACAATGCTACCGATCCTCCACGACTATCTCTACAGCTATGGACTGCAGTATAGTTAGGAATATTGAAATATTCAATCTCATTGCTGTATAACCAAGTCTCTGTAACTGCTATTATATGATAATCACCCATCCCCACTATAGTCTCAAATTCCTGTAACTTATTCCTAATACTTCGTATATTGATATAAAATACATTCAGTTCCATAGTTAGTGTTTGGATTTCCTTATTTTTATTTATTATTATTTTTTTTTTGAGACTATTATATTAGTGGATCGATATTCATTGATCATTCAGATCATCTTCATGCAGGATTTTTTTGGGTTTACTATTTTCAAATTTTTTTACAAAAACAAAACCATCCAATGTGTAAGCAGCCGCAAATTTATTTTCCATTTTCAATTCTCGAGCCTTCTTATACATTACCTGATATTCAGCTATCAAGTCATCATTGAAAAATAAAAATTTTTCCCTTCCAACTGACAATCTTTCGTAGAAATGGAGCCTATGTCTTCGTAACTATGAAACTCTACCAATATTGGAGAGTTAACTTTGTGATTAATTTTTCTAGCTACTTTTATCTTAATATCAGTTATATTCATGTATTCTTTTATGTTATCCACTATTTCAACTGGTGTTTTCGTTGGCTCTTCGACCCCAGATATAACAATATTGTTGCGTCTCTTGTGCTGCTCATTCTTATAGAACTTAACTTCCATTTCCTTTAATTTAGTTTTCAAGCACTTATTCTCATTTTCACATATCTGCACAAGTTTAAGTGCATTTGCAAGTTCTTGTTTCTGTTCTTCGAAGCAGTCGGATATAAACTGCATAGATGTTTGATTTCTTTTATTTCCTTAAGATAAGTATTCTCCAGCTCCTTTCTGAGTTGCTCCAGGTGATGTGTAAGCAATTTTTCCATAACTTTTTCCACATTATCAGTTTTAACCTCACTTTTTCCTCGCTGTTCGTAACAAATGACTTGATCTTTATTATTAATAACTTTAGCTTGGGCCGCACAACTTAAGTGAAATGGAGCACTACAATTTATGCAATCGTATGACGTTACAACTTTCTTTTTGCAGTATTTACAAATTTTTAAATCGTTAGAATTTCCGGAGCTCATTTTGACGACCTGATCATAACATAACCCCTAATCACCAATCAACAGAAAAAATCACCATTCGAAAATTTTGGATATCACAAGAGAAAAAAATAAGAACGAAAAATGTTTTTTTACAGAAATCTCAAAAATGACTAGAGATAAAAAGCTGAAAAGTTGGCTGAATTATTTTCATTCAATGCCTAATCGATCCCCTCAATATGAATCGAAAAGGCCGCGGGGGCAGATTTACCATTGAAACCCGGCTATACCCTTTGGACAATTCACACAACATCTTTATTACTTGTAGTCTATGTGGTATTCTGATGCATAAGCTATATTATTGTGGAGTTTCATTGAAATCCATTCAGTAGTTTTATGAGAAGGTAACATACATCCATCCATCCCTACTCACATACTTTCGCATTTATAATATTAGTGAGGATATACGAATGCATCTGCTACCCACAGAAATATGTTCAGTTTTACACAATGTATAATTCTGATAAATAATTTGATTTATTAGAGTTCCAGTCCAAGATCTCCTCAAAGCCCTCGCTCTTCATTGCAACTGGATTGGGATAATTCCAGGAAATCATCTACCGGTAAGAAATTATTCTTTAAGTTGAGAAAACTATATATTACGAACTCTACAGATATTTCTCTTGACAGAAACTCCAGAGGTGAGACTGACAAGTGTTGAAACTGAAGAATCTCAGCAATCTACTACCGATATGTTCAAAGATATGATAACCCAAAAAAAGAATCTACTCTTCAGCAAGCTGACATCATTCGACTCAGATGTGAGTAGTATGTCTACTTGTGGAGCATGTTTTCTAATAATCAGGCATATTCTTGAGATATGTTAATTTCATATAATTGCAATGAGTTATATTTTAGGAACTATATCTATAATTATTCAAATCATTAGTACCAAATTTTATCTGAGTATGTCTTTAGAATGTGCTTGATATTAATGTTGTGTGGCAGGCTGAAGGTGCAATGCATGGTTCTGGGTACAGTATCCCCCTCAGGGGGCTCTATAACTACAGGACCAGCATGTGGTTTGAACAGAGGTGGCTTGCACTCGTCCTTCCGGTCAACAGTTTCTGATACAGAAGTTGAAAATCTTCAGGTATGTCCATAAGAGATCTAAGCACGAGAAATGTCAAACGAAAAATATTCTTTTATGAAATACAATGATGTATACCTAATTTTTCAGTTCCCAAAGAATAACAAACCAAGTAAGTCATCTTTAGTACCGGGTTCAGATACCACGGGACATATAGTTAACACAGTAACATCACCTTCGCCGGAAACAGCTAGAACATATCTTTTCGAGGTTTTAGTCGGCAAAGAGAGATCTAATCTTTGGAATCAGATGCAATTCTGGGAAGATGCCTTCCTTGATGCAGTTTCCAAGAAAGAGATATGGTCGGCATGGATCAAGTAACAATTAATTACAAAAAGTTGTCGCGAACTAATACACATATATTACAGGGGCCAAGAGAAATGATGGAAAGATATAAGAATTTGAGTGAGACTGAAAGGAAGAGACTTGAATTCGAAGAAGATAAACTGCTTGCTACAATGTTGTATAATTTGACAGCAATTTTAGTCATGCTCAATTGCAATAAAATGGAGATTAAAAGAAAAATAAGGAGGCTACTTGGTAAAAGTCATATTGGCCAAGCGCATAGCAAGGAAGTTAATATGTTGTTAGACCAGATAAACAAATTAGTAAGTAACAAGTATATTTGGAATTTGTATAATTATTTTACACTGCGCCAAAAAATTAATGCACATTCTGAAAATCTCAATTTCAATGAAAGCTATTTTTATGATCTCTCGGGGGGGTTTGAACGAAACAACACACATTAAATGGAAGAAAAATTGCGGATTTCACAGAATCTTATGTGAAAGAAGAGAAATAAACATTTTCAAAATACTGGAATGCTGATAAGTGATGTAATACTTGGTTTTTCCACCCCTTGCGTTAATTAAAGCTCGGAAACGAAGGTTCATACTCAAAATGAGAGATGTTCTGATCTAATCCTTCCCAGATTTCTCTGAGTTGGATTCCTAAGTCTTTAAGAGTAACTGGATGATTTTCTGAACTTCTCATCCTTCTATTGAGGTTGTCCCAAACCTGCTCAATCGGATTGAGATCTGGACTTCTTGCTGGCCATTCCATTCGAGAGACTTCATCCTCTTCAAGGTACTCCTGAACGATGCGCGCACGATGGGGTCGGCATTATCGTCCATAAAATGAAATTTTCACCAATGTATGGGGCAAATGGCACAATATGCTCCTCAAGAATGTTCTGTATATACCTATCAGCATTATTAGCACCATTTTCAACGACCACTAGTTCTGTGCGAGCAGTCTAAGATATTCCACCCCATACCATAATCGATCTCCCCGAAACCAGTATAGTATTCAGGAATTGCACTGAGTATATCTTTCATGTGGACGTCTGTTGTACACAAGGGAACGTCGATCACAATGGTAGAGGCAGAATATAGAATCATCTGTGAAGAGAACTCTTTCCCAATCAGCCACTTCCCAATGGATATGCTCTCTCGCAAAATCCAAACGCGCTCTTCGATGGGCTGGGTAAGAGCTGGGCCTCTTGCTGCGACACGAGGCCCTAAATCATATTCTCTGAGGCGATTTTTTATTGTCTGAGTGCTAATTTGCACCCCATGAGTTTGCTCAAGCTGATTTTTGAAGGAGGCGAGCGGTTGCAAACCGTTGTCTCACGAACGAAGAACTCCCAAGTAACGTTCTTGAATGGCAGTTTTTCCCGTGTCTACCCTGTCCTGGTCTTCGGACATTCATACCTGTCTCCCTGAATCGCTGCAACTCCAAACTTCCTGCAATTCTTGTGTATGTCCACCCTTCTTCTTGCAAAACTACCGCTTGGGCACATTCCTCTGTAGAAAATCAAACGAAAGAAAAACTATTGATCACTAGAATTGATCAAGAACAACTGATTTCAGAATGGAGCCAATATATTCAAAATCTGATAATCACATCGTTTTTTATTCCTGTTGGGAAAAACTCTGTATTGCATGCATAATTCCAATAAAAATATTTATCGTTGAGAATTTGAGATTTCCATAATGTGCGTTAATTTTTTGCTCAGTGTAGTTTCTTTTTCTTGAAATGCTTATTTTTTTCGATTCATTATTTATAGAACGGCAATGATATCGACTTGAAACCGTTGGGCTCTAGGCTCTTGCATAGGCAGAGTTTCACTGTTCATCAGGGTGTAGACGGCGGAGGAGAACTTAATTTTTAGAGGTCAGAGATGATGGTTTAGTCTTGCGATCTGTAAGTGGAATTATCATAGAAAGGTGGTGGTTTGAGAGGTTGGTCATATGACATACAGTCCGAAAAATAAAGTGCTCTGTCTTTGGAGGCGTAATGGTCAACAAACTCAGTGCATAAATATTACACAAAAAAAGTAAGAAACAGAATATTAATATTTTAATTCCGTCCACGTTTACGACGAAGCTATACAAAACTTTATTGGATCGAATTTTCAGTGTAAGCAATTATACTATTGTATCAAAGAAGCTATGGAAAGAGGTGGAGTTGCGGGAACTGCACCAGAATTAGGCGGTGAATTTCCTGTACAAGATATGGTAACCGGAGAAGGTGGTTTACTACAAGTTTGTTTTGGAGGGTGTTGGTCTACTCTTTGAAACTAGCAAGGTATCTTCATGACACCAAACTTGAAAGTTCACGAAAAATATAGTGTTGTATTATAGGGTGTCAAAGGACGTTTTTTAGTGCTTATGAAATATTGCTGTTTTTGAGAGGTTTATATCGTAGCGTCCTCGAGTTTTTAACCTTGTTTCATCATTAACAATCGCGCACTATACAATCAACCATTATGCCTGTATTAACGAAATAATTCATTTCATGGAAGTGAATTAGCGCAGACCTGTAAGTACAGTACATTTGTTCTTAAAAGAACCCCTAGCGGAAAAGTTTTGTAGTAGTTTCGATATCTTCCATACTTCTTGTTTTTGGTGCTGAACCCGAATCTATTTTGTCTAAGATATTGAGGAACAAAACTAAACCCAATCGAAAAGAAATGTTGCGGCCATATGCAAGATGGTTATAATAAGCTTCATGCAAAACTGTGTGACAGTGTGAACAAAACCTTAGAAAATTCAATTGGAATACTGAAAAGAAGAATCTGTATATTTCCATAACAAAATATTATTGGATTCGTGTTAATTTTTTTTGTGAATCAAGAAGCAAATTTCAAGAGATCGCATAATCGGAACCATAGAATTCAATTGCTTTTGTCATAGAAAATACCTATTTGTAATTTGAGCCAGAACGGGTTGCTGCAGAACAATTATTGTAGTAGTACAATTGTAGGAAATTTTTTTATACTTTTATTTGTATGGAAAGGTTTTCTCGAAAAGTTTATAGTTTCCAAGTATTAAACTGACTAAGAACGAGATTTTTCATCTCTTTTGTATTTTTTTCTGTTTCGAAAATTCTGTTAGTAAACCTCAAACAAATTTGGATTCAGCACCCCAAAATCATTTTAATGAAAGAAATCGAACTAATCGAACCACTACCCCAAAACTTTCCTGCTAAAAGCACAATTCGACTGAACGTGATAATCCGTATAGCTGAAAACTAAAGCATGGCTCGATTGGTTCAGACTACGCTGATACTCTGAAAATTATCTTTGGAAAAACTATAAACGAATGAACGGTCTTCTCATTTCACGAGTGTTCAGGTTTAACAGTTACACTGTAGTATTAGTAGGTAAACTTGGCTGAGTATTTTAAAAACGTGTCTTGGGAATAAGAAGGCTGGCAACCGTACTTTCAAGTTGTATTGGAATTTCAAGATGGTTCAACATCTCCGAAGGGGCCATACACTATGCGATTGCCTGCAGGACGTCGCCTCAACAGGCGATCGTAAGACCAATATCGCCGAGTTCCATACACTACGTCAACCGCCTGCAGCGGCCGTACTGAACTGCAGATGATAGCCTGAAGATAGCACACACTACAGTCCGGTACCTGCAGGGCGGACTGTCGGTCAATGAAATAGACGGCAGGAGATCCCCAGTTTTTCACCATGCTCCGTCCTAAACGTGCGCTATGTTTGTCTGGTCAGATCTTGGGGAACCCCAAGAAAAAGGGTCTGGGTAAAAAGTTGGCTGCGAGATAGAGAGGCTAGCTCTCACATTCGTTGCTCCGTTAACTGAGACTGTCTCACAACGAGGATCTAACGAATTATCTGAGGATGAGTGAAGAAAATTTCCAAAACTTTTAAATTTGGTTGAAATGAGAATCACAAAAGTGACACTACTTTGCGCCAGGCTATCACTGCCGAAGAAAGTTGACTGCAACTCTGAGATTTTTGGCAACGTGTCAAAGTTTCGAAGTTTCCCACGCGAATTTCACCTCAAGCACTTGGGAAAATCATACCCGAGACCTGGTCAGTCCAATCTCGGCTGGTGAATGATCTCACGAAAATTATCATAACACGCAAAACTGATGGAAACGGTGACAACAGATCGTTTGCCTGCAGACTAACTGACAGTGTGTGGTCGGGGGCACATGAGATCATTATCCGACAGGTCGCTGCCTGTCGCGAATCTCTCATCCTATCCCCGCATGCCCGGCGACCACACACCTTCAGTCCGGGCGAACTGCAGTCTTTTCTTCAGATCAACTGATAAATGTGTGGGCAATCCCGATCTACGGCCTTACGATTATCTTCAGTTAAACTGACAGTGTATGGGGCGCTTAAGGCAGAATATTTCAAGAATTATCTGGATCTTATTCCTGTTGTACGGCCTATCATGTTCGAAAAAAAAACACTGTCGTTTTCCTGTTTGCTTATCGTGGTCTTCGATATCAATTAATTATTGAAATTTCAAATAATTTTTGCAAGTCCTCCTGCCGATAAAGATAATCACAGATTTTTATAATTGCATCTGTCATTGCTTTGATGAAATTCATTGGGATGTGAAAAAATTGAATTTACAAGGTACTACTTATTGTTCTACCTATATTAATTGAGTCTGATTGAGTTGTTTACTCTAAAGAAAGCAAATACATTGTCTTAAAAATCTTCTGCTATTATGAATTGAAGATGTGACAGTAGAAGTTGAAATATTCCAATGTATTCTCTTTTTATTTTCAGGAAGTGGTGATACTATAAAATCATCAAAATATTTCTCATTTAGGTTTTTCAACCACGATTTTATAAGATCATTCTCACATTAAATGACAGAATTGTACTCAACTTCGATCCCATTGCCACATTCAAATAATTGAAGGTAAACTTTTCTAATATATTATTCTTCGTCAGTAGAAAGAGCAGTACAATTTTCAAAAGTTCCCATCAAGCTACTTTTAAAATTTTTCAAAATTTCATTTCCTACAGTTTTGCTTATCGGCAACAATATCATAAGCCTTTACAAGGCGTCAAGAGACATTTGTACGTATCTGAAAGTTGTCGGTTTCTTATCCATACTTATTTCAAGTAAAAATATAATTGCAGTAAGAGATCGCTCCACTCTGAACACGCTCTGCATTTTTCCTTTTAAAGCACAAATTCCTTCTCGTTCATTTTTATGATTATTCTCCACCAGTTTGTCCATGGTACTGACAATAGAAATTCCAGTGTAGTTTATGTTCTGCGACCCAAAGAGGCCTTTCGTGCGTTACTATACTAGAGCTACAATACTTCCAGTAATGTCACCATCCTTCGCAAAGTTTATTGTTTTCCTAGAAGACTTAGCTCTTGTGTCGGCTGGCGTCAAGGTTGCTCCAACAAGTAGAGTAAATCTGGGTTGAGCCGATACATTTTATCGGCATAATACACTACTGGAAAAAATTAAGGATCAAAAAAATTCCAAATTTTTCGGCAATTTTCAATATGACGTAACTTTGAGAGGAATGGTCGTACAAGGAATTCAAAAAAGGGAAATTGTAGCTCCAAGTGTCTAGTTTTTCGATTAAAACTTCAAAAATTATAAGTTTCAGTGGGTTTTCGAGTAATGATAGAAAAATCAGCAACAAAAAAAAAATTCTCAAAATTTACCACTTTTTTTTTGTCTACGAGCGTGGAAATTTTATTTTTGCATTATCGTTATAATGATGGGATACTTTGTTAATTCAGCTTTAATTTATTTTTTATTGACCTCAATACGTGTCCACTTCTCGCCGAGATATCGGTCTTTCAATGGAAAGGATCCATTTGTTTGAGAGCCGTTATTGAAAACAGGGGTGGCAATACCCGTTATTAAATTAATAAAAATTTTTATTTCAGTTTATTTTATTTTTTTTGAAATTTATGTACTATCTGCAATTAAAATGTGGAAGAAGCTCGAGAAAATTCTTTTCTGCCTTTTTTAAAGATTATGAGCTTCTCAGAGCAAAAAACGTGATCCTAATTTTTTTTCAAAAATTCAATCCAGTCAAACAAAAAAACGGTTCGCTGGATTGAGTTTGCTCTTCTTAGGTTTTTATCAACATATTGAACTGTGAAAGTCACACTTAACATAATTGGTTTCCTCAAAATTTTCGATCCAGCGGTAGATTTTCCAAGAAACCACCAAAAGCCCTTTTTTTGTTAAACTTTCATATTGATGCGACATGAAGAAAAAAAATTCTATGAATAAGCAATGGTTGTTCATTAATGGGAGTTCATTTGAGGTCTTGAAACCCTCCTTCAATTTTCTGTGCGATCATTGGTTGCTGAGAAATCGATAATCGAATATAAATGATCCTTTTCCATTTGAAGACCGATATCTCAGCGAGAAGTGGATGTATTGAGGTCAATAAAAATAAATTAAAGCTGAATTAACAAAGTATCCTATCATTATACGATTATGCTAAAATAAAATTTCCACGCTCGCAGACGAGAAAAAAAAGTGGTAAAATTTTGAAAATTTTTTTGTTGCTGATTTTTCTATCATTACTCGAAAACAACTGAAACTTAATATTTTTGAAGTTTTCATCCAAAAACTAGACACTTGGAGCTACAATTTCCTTTTTGTAAATTCCTTGTACGTCCATTCCTCTCAAATTACGGCATGTTGAAAATTGCCGAAAAATTCGTAATTTTTTTTTTTGATCCTTCAATTTTTTCCAGTAGTGTAGTTCAGTTCAGTTTAGTTTAAAAAGGGTTTACAGTTCACTGCGACCTCAAGGTCTATTGTGCTCCCTTAGAGAGTTGTTCGGAACATACCTCACCAGCTCGCCTTCCAGTTCCAGAGATCTGATAAAATCCTGTGAAGACTTCAACGAGGCATTCTCTCCTTAGGCTCGCAATGGCGAAACATCCCGAGACTAGGCGAATGGGGATTTCTTTTCCTCCTCCCCACAAAACCTACACTATTCAGTGTACGATAATCCCATCCTAACAGGTGCCTCCTGAGGCAAAAGTGTCCGGTGAGAAAGCCTGTGAGAGGAGTAATTGTTTCTACTAAGATCCAGATATCTTTTTGGACCTTGCTTTTTCAAGTTCCGAAGGAACTTAGTGGAATTATCCATCCCTGGGAGATTGCTCCAGAGTGTTTCCCTCTCAGCTTTCTCCTTCTCCAGAAATTCCTTTTATAGGTACATTTACCTATACCACAGAAGGGCTCTGGGCCAATTATTTTTCTTGCCCACCTTATTGAGTATGTTTCGGTACCCCAGATCATTTTTCAGTCAATGACGTAGGAGCTCAGTGCTTTAATATTAGCATGACTATCTGAGTGTATGGCTGTATCGCACTTCTGATAGTTTTTCTCTAGATTTATATCTATAATATCAATAGCTACATATAATCTATGATATCGGAGTTTTCCCTACCGAACTTATGCAGTGATATCTTATGAAAGACTGAACTGTGAGAAGACCAGTAAGCCTGCAAATTCTTTTTTGACAAACAAGAGCTTGTTGAGACTTCTCATTTCCTTAAATATGATGGGCAGATACCCAAACTAGACCTATAGCTTGTTATACTTCGTCAGTGTTTAAGGGATTGTTTACAGCTTCGTTTAGTACTTGAATTACCATCAAGGGCAATCCGTTGCCCTGGTGCCATATAACAATCAGAGGCAATGCAAATTCTGGCTTTCTTGAATTGTCTTGACAGACAAACTGCAGCAGGTCGCTTTATGGCCAGAAGTTTAGTTGCGAGCGTTGTTATTGGTTTTCCCAAAGGCACCGATTCTCTGTAATTGGGGCCGTATATTCCATTGCCTGATTCTTGCTCCCTAAGAGGATAATTGTATAGCAGATGAGATTGGAAACAAATTTCTCGCGGTTTTTACACGGGATTGAATCGGTAACATGCAGCGGTTTTGAAATCAGTTGCGGTTAAAAAACTGATTATCTGTAGTGCGGAGTCAACCTTAGACTAATGGTTTCTCTGTTTACTTGCATACTTGTGTTTCGCCATTATGAGGTCCTACCTGTCCGCTGTCTTTCAATTGGTTTCATTCATACTTAATATGGGTGCGCGCATCTGATTAGCATTTATGAAGTTCCAGGCTTCTGTGCATCGTCGTCCTTCATGATATGTGAAGACTTTCCTACAGTTACCTTTCCACATTGCAGTTTTGGCTGCGTTTTGTTTCGACATGCTTGGTTTCAACCAAATATTTTTTTCCCTTTTTGAGCTTTTCCTGAACTTATCCATATGAAAACCAACGTACTTTCCCCGTCTCTTTCCCCCTCAGCAGGTCATAGCTCAAATCCGCTGGATCTTTTTCTGACCACCCACCCCGAACCTTATACCACCACAGTGTGTGCTCCTCTGAGTCGCTCCGATCATGGACTTATCACAGTGGAATTCCCACTCAGACTGAGATGACTGAAAGTGCTCACGGCGCACCTATGGCATTAACGCGCTGATTGGGAACGTCTCCGAGACTTTTTCTCTGCCTCCCCCCTGGATATCTTCTTGTTTTTCTAGTACGAATCCTTCGGAAGTATGCAAACAGGTTACCGAAACAATTCTCACAGGTATTGACACTTTCATCCCTCACACTCAAAACCGCACCCCAGCTTCCACGATATAAGCCTTGGTTCTCCAGGGCAAGACTGGTAAAGGTTCGAAGCCATAAGATACTTCTGCAAAAAACTGCAACACCCCACTTCTGAAAACCGTCAGGCTTTCGTAGAGGCAAAACGCATAAATCAAACCATTACTCAGTCCGAGGACGCCTTCAACACTCGTATAAAGAACAAAGTTCTATCCTGCCCAAATGGTGAAAATCATTTTGGTCCTTGGCAAAAAAATCAGTCAAAACATTTGTAAGAGCGCATTTCCACCACCACTGATTTTGGATGACGAAATTGTTTCTACCTCCAAAGGGAAAGCCCAAACATTCTCCAAAATGTTTGCTGCTAATTCTACTCTGAAACCACCACCCAGTCTTCACCCCCCGGCGATTGCCCCTGGACTCATAAAATGTCTGAAATAACCTTCAAAACCAAACAGGTCTATAAGATCCTGCTGTCCTTGATACCAAAAAACCTCTGGTTTAGACGGCATACCAGCAATCGTTCTCAAAAGTGCGCCCCGGAGCTTGCGCCCAATTCTAACACGACACGCCTCTTTTCAGTTATCATATAACCAAGTATATTTCCACGGCTGGAAGAAAGCCCGCTTACAGCCTGTCCCAAAAAAATCCCTAAGTCGTCCTCCCCTCCAACTACAGACCGATCTCTCTTCTCTCAACTGTCAGTAGGTATGGAAAGGTCATCAATATTCAATCCTAAAACACTTAGAGAAACACAAGCTGATACACGATCGACAATATGATTCCGCAACAGAGGTCCACTGCAGATCTTCTACTCTTGTCACTAACAACTGGGAGAAATCGCTTGAACTTTTCGGCGAATCCCAAGTTGTTGCTCTTGATATATCCAAGGCATTCGATTAGGTTTGGCACTCAGCGCTTCTCAACAAACTTCATCTTCTTTATCGTACGGTTCCCCCAGGCTTTGTGGGTGGATCAGCAGCTTTCTCTCTAATAGAGCCATATCCGTCGTAATTGACGGCCTGCGTCAACTTTTATCCATTAATGCAGGCGTGCCCCAGGGATCCGTTCTGGCACCCACTCTGTTTCTACTGCCATCAAGACCTGATCTCTTCCACTGTTAACCCCATTCATAGCTACGCCGACGACAGCACTCTCCATGCTAGTGTCCACTTCTCCAGGGCTGTCCCGAGTCCGAGCTGAACAACAGGCGTCAGGCCATGCACGAATCCTTTCCCGTGACCCTCAAATAATTTCTTGATTGGGGCGACAAGAACCTGGTGCAATTTAACTCATCCAAACTCAATCATGCCAGTTATCACGTAAAAAGGTTGCCAACACCCACCGCATTCAGATGAGCGGAAATATTTTGGGAAACATGGAGACATTCGATCTCGTCGGCAACTCGTTCGAGTGGGACCTCAGCTGGCACAAGCAGTTTCTTCTGTGGCCTCACCGGCTGCTAAAAAGTTAGGATTCCTGTTTCGAGCCCGAAAATACTTCTTCCCCTCTAACCTTTATACTCTGTATGTCTCTCACATATGGGGAGCGGCAGCCAAATCAACGCTTAAATACCTCGACTCTATCCAGAGGAAGGCAATCCGACTCATTAATGATTCCAATCTAACAAGGTATCTCCTTTCCTTAGCCCATCGACGTGGGTGACCTTTCGCTATTTTACCGATACTATCACGGCCTGTGTTCCGAGGAATTGGCATCGATTGTCCCCTCCTCGGATAATCCCAACAGAGCCACAAGAACATCGCACATGCATCCCTTTACCGTTCAACTCTCCACGCATAGAACATCGACTTTCTCCCGTACTTTCATCCCAAGGGCCTCTTGAGTGTGGAATCAACCTCCTGCCTACGCCTTTCCTCAGAATTTGAACCTCCAGTCTTTTAAATCACGTGTTAATAGACTGAATCTGTCCCTCCATCCTCCGACACCCACGGTACACTAGTACTTAGGCCTGAGCCTTCGTGGTCTATCTCAGATAAAAAAAATGATATGAAGTCTCTTCTTTCTCTTTGCGTCTTTTTACTCCTAGCGTTTATCTTGGTTTTTGTCGAATTTTTTGTCTGATCGAGATCTGAACAGATTTTTAATACTCTCAAGCAAGAATTTATCTCTTCCATATCTTCACATCTTTCGCTTCTTTTCTTCAGTTGCTATTTGCTTCTGTATCACATTAGGGGTAAGTGCAGATGATGGCGCTCAACGCGAGTTTTGATTCTGCTGTGCTGTTGTCTACGCTTTATAATCATATGTATTCTATGTATCTGTTCAGATGAACGCTCGCTTTCGAGTTTCGACGTGTATAGACGTATATGGTTCGCCCGAGATTCGCCCGCAATGGAAATGCAAGAATTATTCATATCGTCCAGCCATAAGGGACATGACAAGTTGTGTTTATACAGATGAAAGAAAGGAGACTAGCTTGGAAAAAAAATAGTCCTCATATTCAGTGAAAAAGATGACAAAAAAATATTTTGTCAGTAGAAAGTTAATTGATATTTGAACTGGTTTCTTTTACAATTAAATACCAAGATCTAGAAAATCGACTTCTCCTTGGTTTTTGAAATAATCTGTTCAATGTACCCCAACATTGTCCGCCTATCACACATCCGTTTCAATGTGAGACTAGTTTTTTTCTGTGGCGGAACATGTAGTGTATCTTCATAATTGAAGACATGTATTATTTGGAAATAGTTGTGCAGTACACATATTGGATCACGATTTGTACTACAGAATTGTGAATCTGTGTGAAATTCGCTATTTATTGGAAATAATTGCGAAAGTGCATTCGACATACCAGCGGCGGTGTGCTAATATCAATGAATAAGCTCAGCTGCAACAAAACGCGCTTTCAACGGCTGCCAGCGCTCATCATATGAACACTTAACAAAAACCTAACGCACGTTGGTGGGCTGATCCACATGTTGAAACTCATTGAAATTCTTTCAGTTAGGTTTTCTGTTTAGTTACAAGATAGTAGATAAGGGTACGTTCAGATGATGAGCGCTCAATGCGCGTTTTGCTAACGCGCGTTTACAACTACACGTATTTTGAACGCCCATCATGAACGTACCCTAAACAAATACATGTATAGTTGTAAACGCGCATTAGCAAAACGCGCGTTGAGCGCTCATCATCTGAACGTACCCTTATTGACTTGAGGACTCAGGTTGTCTGGAATCAAGTGAACTCATAGCTGGAATTTTAAACTCCTTGAAGTTGAAGTCGCATAAATGGGCAAGTCGTTCGCCGTTGTCGTTCAACAGTAGTCCAACAAGATTATATTAAAGGTTGATCCGATTTCCATGTAAACTTTATTCTAAAGTTAGAAAAATCATCTTTCATCTGAATGCAATTTTTCTGTACAAAAGATTTGAGCTCATTGCGTACACCACACTTTTACTTTCATCAACAATTTCAAGAAATATCGTAGGTACATTTATCTATTCAATACTACTTTTTAATTGCATTTATTGATTCATCATGAATTCTTGATGGTGTAATTTATAAACTTTGTTCATATTCAAAATAAAGCATTCAATTGAGTGAGTCAACCTTCAGTCAAGGATATTTTGTAGTATTTCTAGCCTTTTGGTGTGAATTTAATTGAAATAATTTTCAGTACTTGCAAAATTTGTCCTCATATCTTTGAAACGGGGCTTTGTATTGGATTTTTGAGAGGCTTTTTTCGGAGAATATCTTCTCATTGTCAAACTATTATACATTTGCCTGAATGGAGTAGGGTTTTTTAACTTCTTGCTCACAGCGTATCATAGTTTGGCCAATCTGTAAGTATCTTCGGAAATTTGGAAAATTTAAAATCAAAACCAAATTTATATTTGAGTATTAAACGAGAGTATGAAGTATCTAGCAAAATTTCAATATCAACAAAAACGAAAAAAAAGTTCATACAAAAATTGATACTCCTCAAACATTCAGCTGTGAAGCTACTAAAATTTCCGGAAGCAACGACTTCAGTATTTTACATTTCAGAAGATTTTGAAAGGTTGAATTCATGATTGGACCAAATGGATCCCATAATGAGGAAATTCAAAATTGAATTCTAATTTTCTCAATAGGTACAAAAGATTTTTTTCAATTCATAAAAACTATGCAGTCCATCTCATGATTTCGACAATTCTCGATCATTTCTCAACAATATTTCGGTATAAACCTCTACAAAATTGAATTACATATTTGATCAAAATGATTATAGATAAGAAGAATAACATTTTGACACTCTATATTTTTTCTTGAATATTTTTGAGTATAACAATTTTTTTCCTCTTATTGTTAGTTTATATAGTTAAAACTTGTATGAATTATTTGATAATAATCAGTATATTGTGAAATCGATAATCATACTGGTACATTTGCTTGTTGATTTATATAACTGGATGTTAACAGTCAATGGGTGCGCTAAATTGTGCATTGTCTGCAAGGACCACTCAAACTTTCCTACATATCTGTGCCACTCGCTCATCTTTTATCATTTGTTTTTGATGTGATGAATTGTTTGACTTTTTTCAACTCCAATGGGTTAGCAGTAGTAGCAAATCGCGAGAACGCTTTAGGCGTCTTTGTATCGGATTTCCATAATCAGGTAGTAATTCATTTCATTTCCTAAAATATTTATTCAATTTTTTTCTTGAATATTTCAATGATCGTACCCTCAACATTTTCTTGCATGCTATGAATGTTGTTTATTAAACGGAACAGTAAAACTACTATTGAATTTCACTGCCTCGATTTCAATTCAATAATACTTTTACTGATCTGTGTAGCTGTTGACTGAAGAATACATCGCTGTTTGCTTGATTCTTTCTTCATTCTCATCTTCTTTTTATATCGATGTCAGTGAGTGGTCATGTTTTGCGTGGAGGCGGCCCGAACGTTTCGAAATAAGCTTTCGGGTGAGATCTTCACCAGCTTAGGAACTTTTGAGATGGTCCTTTCTTTACTGAGTCAATACTCTTCACTAATGTTGTTTTTCTGTTTGGTTACCATTTGCGTCGGGCGCTGGCTGCTTGCAGGACTTTGAGGTACAGAAAGAATTGGTCTAAGTTGATCGTTTAGATTAGTTTAAATAGTCTTTGTTTATAGTTAGCGCTTTTTCCTTGTAGTAATTTGCTGCATCATCCTCCCCCGACTCACACAAACACATTTTCCAAACTAACCTTTAAACACATCAGGGCTTTTTTCAGTTTTAGTTAAACCTTCCGAAATTAACAGGAGATAATTTGAGGTATTGTTTGTTGTTGTGGGTATGGAAATAACCGTAGTTGTTTTAGTGGTGCTTTTGGGGACGAGCATGGCAATATTTGAAGCACAATGGACATATTAATCTCAGAAATACAACCATACCTACACGACACTCAAAAGTTACACACACTTTGTAGTTCCATTTAACATAGAGCAAACCATCTCTGAAGTTGCCTATAGCTTTGTGCACGACATATATAATTTTGCATGCTTTTGAATACCTACTGAATGGAACGAGAACATTATAAGTAATTTGGTAATTTTCTTTTCGCAGTTTTTCATAAGGATTGATCATATTCGGAAATGTTTCACCCAGAAGGGAACAATTTTCGTCATTGAAGAATATAGTGAGTATACTTAATTTATGTAGTGTTGTTCATCGACTATACAGGGTGTTTCCTAAACATGCGGCAAAAATTCAGGGATTGTTCCTTGGACTATTCTAAGATATTTTGTCCTTTGATGATTTTTGAAAAACCTCTTTGTTTCGAAGATACAGGGAAACAAAATTTTAGATAATAACATTTTATTATGGAAAATTACATGAAAATTTAACTTAACCTACAAAAACTGTTTGAAATGACCACCTCTAGCCAAAAAAACGAATTAAAATGAAAACCGTGTTTAATCAGTATTCCTTTAACATCTGAACTTATCAATTTTAAGTCAAAAACTGGCCGTTTTTAGTAATTGGAATGTTGTTAAACAAATTAAAAAAAATTGTACCTACTTAGTATATACAGTGCGGTACGCATTTTTATTTAAACTATTATAATTTTAAAAATATGAAAAATGTTGTTCGCCCTGTATCTTCGAAACAAAGAGGGTTTTCAAAAATCATCAAAGGACAAAACATGCTTGAAATAGTCCAAGGAACAACCCCCTGAATTTTTACCGCATGTTTAGGAAACACCCTTTATATACAGGGTGTTCGAGGGGTGATTATACAAGTAATTTGCAACAAAAAATGTGATATAACACATGGTCGAAATGTTGACGGTTATTCTTTAGTTTAACATTTCTTGATTTAACGAAAAATTTCAAGTTTTTCTCTGAAATTATCATTATTCAGTTTTCCTAGTAGTCTCATCAAATTTGACCACATATTCGAAATGGGCAATAAATTTGCTACAAAATGAGAGAGTCTGTGTGCAGAAAACACTCTTACTGCAGCTAAAAAATAATTGTCATACTCTATTGTGCAATAAGGTTTGTTATTGAAACACATCGAAAAAATGTGTTGAGTATGTACAAATTGTTTAAATAAAATCTTCGACTCTTACCACAATTAACTGACTCGATTCAGCACTTGATGAAATGTCAGTATTTCTGTTGAATGAAGCTGCAGCAAGCTGCAGTTTATGTGATGAAATGAAAAAAATATAGTACAGCAATATGAAATTTGAATTTCATTCTGGCAGAGCGTTCGAAATTATCATCGATGAAGTAACGAGAATAAAAAAAATTGAAGGAATTCGAATACCTGGGTGCGAATGTTGTCAAAAATGCCATTGTTGGAAATGAGGCATACAATACGACTGAAAAAAAATATTGGATTCCACAATTTTTTGTGGTGGGATGGATATTTCTCCAATCTTACGGAAAGAAGGAGAAAAAATTATGATAGAATCAACCAGTAATCTTTTAATTAGTTTGGTGTTCAGAATCTCAAATAACTTTATTTTTGGTGCTCTTTCTGATTGCATTCATGAACTTCTAGGTTTCTGTGCACCGCCACTTTCCATTTTATATGTAGGCCACTCTACAGTATACTGTTCCACATTTCCTTTTTTTCAAACTAAGTAATCCAAGTCCCTTTATCTTCCATTGAATTTTCCTTCCATATCTTTTCATCTTCCCCTTGTTCTTCATTCTCGATTTGTTTCTGATCACTGTATGACAAATAATAATAATAATAATAATAAATCGCCTTTATTGAATATTTCCTAGTTACAAATGAAAGTTACATCAGTGAATCAATGTGGATTACAAAAAGCTATGGAGTGGCGAAGTCTAGCCATAGCGTGAGAATAAGAAGAAAACATATAATTAAACGAAAAAAACAATATTCCAAATAAATTGAAGTCGAAGTTATTATCCAAATTATGTTTGTCCAGAATCCATAAAAGTAATTTTAGGCTATCCGAATTTAATCGATTTTAAATAATGCCTTTACAGCTGAATTTACCAATTAAACTAATATTCTATATCAAATTGACTTCTACAACTCTGCTGCAATTTACTATTTATGACTATGTCTGAACTCACGAAAATCTCTAAGAATAATGATATGAATTTAAAATTTGAATTTATCAGAAGCCAGATTTCAAAAGTTATAAAAACGAGTAAAAAAAACTGATAGTGAACCTACAAGAAATACACAATAATACGCAGAATTAATTCAAAGGAAAATGAAAAGGTTGACCACAGTGACATCTACCCATGCATTGACGAACTTACCAATCTAGAAAACCTTATGTGAAAATTGAAAATGAAATCTATAATTATTAAATGACAATGAGATGAAAACCTTAAACAATTAAAATTACAATCAAACAATGAGAATTTTAGAATTTAAATTTGCAAATGAACAATGCAATGAAATTATGAAATGGAATTAATTATGTTATGACAATGATGCAAAATTGAACCTGAAATTAACAATTCATGGAATAAACCAAAAAACGAGTTTTTCAAACAATAGGAAAAAATGAACCGTAACAAGATGGGGAGTAATTTTTACTTGTCTTGCAGTACGAGCAATACATTTAGAAATTGCTCATTCATTAAGTGCTGATTCCGTCATCATGGCTATCAGAAGAATGGTTGCCAGAAAAGGTGAAATAAAAATAATTTTGTCAGATAATGGCACGAATTTTAAAGGAGCTTCCACAGAACTAAGAAAAGCTATTTCTGAAATAGATGAAAATATCATGAGGAATCAATTACTTCTCAAAGGAATAGAATGGAAGTTTATTCCACCTGCTGCTCCACACATGGGTGGATCTTGGGAGCGCCTCATAAGAACAGTGAAAGTAGCCCTGTACAACACGATAATGAAGGAGAGAAATTAAGAGATGAGCTTTTACAAACAGTTTTGGCTGAAATAGAAAATATTGTAAATTCTAGACCTCTGACAAAAGTATCTACGAATTTGGCGTTATCGGAGAGATGCCTGACTTGAGGAAACAGTGGAGAAGAGTACAGAGAATTGCGAATGATTTTTGGAAAAGATGGTCGAAAGAATATTTGCCAACATTAACAAAGAGGAATCGTTGGCATAACGACGTCGAAAATTTAAAAATTGGAGATATAGTGACAATAATTGATGAAAATTTGCCTCGTAATTCATGGAAATTAGGCAAAATAATAGAAATATTTCCGGGACTAGATGACAGAGTAAGAGTTGTGACAGTGAGAACAAAGGATGGACTTCTGAAACGCCCTGTGTCTAAATTAGGAAAAGTCACAGAACATTATGCAGTTGACTCGAGTTAAATTATATATTGATTTTTTAATTTTGTCTTCAGAGTTAGTTCAATTTCATCATGTTGCAAGATTTGTATGGAAGGGGAAGAATGTTACGGTCGTGACCATATTGTTCATTATGAATTATGTTTTTAAAAATTACTGACCTTATGACAAGTTATGTCAAAAATAGACAGACGAATAAGAATTGAGTGAATAGTCACGTTTTTCTCAATACGACATTAAAACTGAAAAGAGACGAGTTTAATAGTTTACAACTCTTGTTAGCTTGAATCAAGTGAACTCTGTTGAATCCTTATTAGATTCCACTCATTTTCCTCGCAAATCGTTATTTAAATTTCATTGTCTGAAACGAGTTGAGTGCTCAACTCATATCTGTCACCGCGGCTCCTGTCTAAAATCTCCATCTAAAATTTAGGCAACCCTGTACTGAATCCACTTTTAAGTGAGGCAACCCGATACAGTCGGATTGAGAATAAAATAAGTTTTCATTTGACACTAAATACGATCAAATAACTGATGAAGGTATTTTCACCTCTTTGACTCATCTCTTCAAACCTGGCAACCCTATAGTGGTAACCGAAAAAAAACAGGTAACCATTACTTTTTCACTTCTTTAGAGTATATTCTCTTAACTGGTTGACGATTTTTTTCAGATAACAGATGATGGAAATATACGGAAAAATTTCATTTATATTTTTAAGAATTTAATATCATCCGGACCAAATTTACTTAGGCAACCCATGTGGAATGTGTCGTTATAAATGTTATCTATCACATTGTTTAAGTAGAACCCTTAAACAATGCTATCATTCATTTCTTATCACTAATAAATAACAGATGGGGTATATATTTCTTATACCGGATCTTAGACGATTAGTTTTCTTGCTTTTTTGTAGTGAACAAATCAATTATCTCTTCGGTGTCGATCTCTATTTCGCGGTGGATTGACATTAAAGTCAAACCGTTCAATCTTTTCTGGCTTGTACAGTTTCTCGAATAGGTTTTGAGGCATTTCAGGGAAGAGAAAATCCTTTCAGGGGTACGTGTGGCAACAGGTAACGTCGTCACAGCCTCTGAATGATTTATGGAACATATAAGTTAGTTGTTTGGCTTTTGCGAATACTCGTTCAATATGGGCCAGCCAGCTGAGGTCATCAGAAACCGTAACACCGAGGTCGTCAATCTGAGGAAGAGGAGCAAGATAGCAGCCACCGATACTGTAGCGCAACCGAGGGTTGTTTTTCCCGATATGTAGAACAAAATACTTGCTCGTGTTGAGGGGAAGTAGCCATATTTCAACCCACTTCTTCAAATTGTTCAAGTCTTCCTGCAGGGTGGTATAGTGCGATGTTGGACAATTATACAGCTTCACATCATCCGCAAATAGTGATACTGTGGAGGTCTGAAGTGTGAAGGAGGAAAAGCAATGGCCCCAGAACGGAGCCTTGAGGTACGCCAGATAGCACAGGCCAAGCCAAAGACGAGAAGACGCTGCCAACTCTAACATGATATGAGTGGTTAGAGAGAAAGGCTCGTAGCCAGTCGAGTAGTCTCCCCCGAACACCTATTCGATCCAATTTCGCCAGCAAACGGTTATGTGGTACTCTGTCGAAAGCCATTGAAAATCGAGGTAGACTTCGTCCATAGGTTGTCCAGTATCCAATGCCCTCGACCAATCGGATATAGCCGACAGTAAATTAGTGGTGGTAAAGCGTCCAGGGACAAAATCGTGCTGTTGGTCTGGAATTATTTTATTGGAAAGAGAGAATGCAAGAAGTTGCTCGCTAATTATTCTTTTCAGTATCTTTGACACTGTGGAAAGCAAGCTTATAGGGCTATAGTTGTCAGAAGATAGTTTGTCACCTTTCTTGAAAATAGGAGTTACATTAGCAAAAAGCCAGTCCGAGGGGAGAGCACCGATTGACATAGACTTGCGAAACATGATGGTAAGCGCAACAGAGAGAGCACCAGTACATCGTTTCAACCAGGCGCGGGCGAAGTATTCAGTTTAGAAAGATGAAGCTCCACTCCACTCATTAATTTCGATATCGGTTATCTCGAAGAAGTTTCTATGAATCTGCGGAGTTAGATTTGGAACAGGTTGCTCAGAAGAAATGGATTGAAAGAAAGATTTTGCTTAGATATCAGCCGTCTCCTCGGGTCCAGAACTCAGGTTGCCAGAGTCGTCTTTCACGTTGGTATTCAAAGAAGACTTTATGTACTTAAAAAAATTCTTTTGTTTTTAGAGGAGGCAAGTTTGTTCTCGAAGTTCTTCTTGGAATTCTGAAGATGAGTGATTCATAATTGGAAAAATTGCAATGTGTACTGAAGTCGAAAATGGATTTCGTTCTCAAGTATCTTTGCCACAGAGAGTTCTTTCTTCTAATAAGTTTCAGTGACTTATCATTGATCCAAGGCTTCAATGGATCACTTTTCTTCAATATAACCTGGGTGTTGAAGGTCACAATTGTGAAAGTTTGTTCTTTTGAAGGCCGTCCATTGCTCTTTAATAGAATCGTTTTTATAGTTTTTGTTTCTTGGTAATGACCAGATGGTGCACGGAACTGTAGTTCGGTGGACAGCGTGAGGTGATCTGACTTGCCACATGATGATTTTTTTGGTCCATTCTGTATAACTGACAACTTTAATTCGAAAACAGGGACATAGATCAGATCAATATCTAATGACTTGCTAAATTTCTGATTTGAATCTTAAATATAAAGCGAACTTGAGTCATTTCTGTAACACGCCCATTTGATCTAAAATTTCGAAAAATAGTTAATAACTCAAAAACCGTTGAAGATAGGTATAAAAAAGGAAAGTGAATATTTTAAGGAGTATCATAAAAAAATAGAAATACCGGATGTTCCATTTAAAATAACAAAGTTGTTGCCAAATTGTCGTACATCCAGCAGCACTGGAAATGTGAAATTATTTTAAAAATGCACCGTACATGGCCAAATATCAATCCACAAAATTCAATCAATCAATAGTTTCCATAATGATTCAATAGGCCACTCACCTTGGGACACCCGATGTATCTTAAATCCAACTAATAACTGATATTCTAACAAAAATCAAGAAATGATTTAAGAGGACATTTCAATCGATATTTTATTCAAAGTTCATTGATAATGTTAAAATAAGAAAATATTGAGGATGTAAATTTCTTTTTAGTATCATCTGCAATCACTATTCTAATTTTGTGTATTGTAAATTCACAGATCCAAAAACTAGACAAGTAACACAGAGAAGATATAAATCCCAAATGGTAAGTTTTTCCAGTTCAAAAACAATACATAAAATACCTTCCTCTTTATGTGTGTTTGTTATTCCAATATTTGGCATGTTCTGTTTATAGGCTAGCCAGCTGTGTTTAATGTTTCATAGGATATTTTCAGTTTGCATGGCACTTAATATAGACAACCCACAACCAATCAATGCATGTCTGTCAGATATGTGTAAAAGTTTATAGGAGTTGATAGTTTTATACCTAGGATCAATAAGCCTGCAAATTAAATGTGGTAATTTGACTGATATGATCCAGACAAATTTGCAATTTCGAATTTTCTGTCTAGGCTGACCAGATTTGTTATTCGGTGCTCTGCGTCTTCTCCTACCTGGCAGCTGGAGCCGAAAAATTAACTAGCAATCAAAAAATTGCTTCAACTACTCCTCAAGCGTCTCCGATGTTCGTTCCACTGATCAACAGCTGTATCGTTCCGGCCTCTCCACAAGGGGAAGATGAGGCTGGATATGCTTATGTGCCGAACCCAAGATTAACTTCTGATTCGAAAGAACCAACTCGGGTACCTGCAGTTGATAAGAAAGAACAGCCTTCTTCAACAGCCAGTGAAATACAATTACAAAGTCAAATGAATATAGGCTCAATTGCACCTACAAGGGGTCCTCCGTCTTATCCACCGCCAGCACTACCACCTGGGGTACAACCACCTGCACCTCCCCCTGGAAACATAAAACCTGTGACTGGTGTTCCCCAGATAGCTTCAAGTAGACCAAATAAGCCACCTCCTATTCCTCATCGTTCTTCTTTAAGCAGGCAACCATCAACCCCACCACCACCTCCTAGACCTAAGTGACGTAATAGAGGAATGTCGCTGCCTTTGATTTATGGAGATGATGTTTTTTGTGTGGTGCCATCTTGTCTTCCATGGGTGTGAATTAGCTATTTTTTTATGTTAATGTACATACCTATTATCAAGCAAGTACGGGTCTTCTGGAATGAAGTGATGGTGTGTAAATTATTACCATAAAATCGAATGAGTAAATAATACTGATAGATTAGATATTACATTTTTCATATCATGAAACCCATGGAAAATTTGCATTAAAGTCATTTAGTTCTTATCTGTCATGCTCGAATTTTTTCACTTTAAGTTTGCTAATGACAGTTTATGTAGATGCAGATAAGGAGATTACAAAAAAATAATGCTATATACCTACTTCTTATGTTTTTGTTGGCAAAGTATCTGTCATTTCGAAAACCGAAATTTGGGGATAAAATTATTATTAACAATTTGAAATTGCGTATTTTCAAGGTGACATTGTGATAAGTAGTTGAATTAATAAGCTGCCTTGTGAATAAACAACCAAATATAAGTGCTCCAAATTTTGTAATTTTAAAGGGAGGATTATCATAACAAGATAAGGTTGCAACTTTTTTCTGTGGCAGGTGATTCATATCAATGTTGCATTATCAAATTTGAATGAACGAATGATAATTTCATTTCGTTTGATATCAAGGTTGATAATATATTTTTAATTTTCAAAGGGTTTAATTTCAATCAATAATTGATGGATCATAAGCCGTTAAGGCAAGATTCAAACATTACCGTTTTTTATTAATTGCTGCTTTCCTTGCATTTGAATTCATGCAGAAATTTTCTCATAAAATATCGAGTTTCACTAAAAGAGCTGCAATTATTCGAGAGAGAAACAATTATCCAATCATAAAAAAGATTTGTATGAGCAATATGGATGGCGTATGTATTTTCTAAATTCCAATTGTGTTTTATAGAATGGTTGACTTAACTATTTTTTATGTATAATGAAAATAAATATAATATAAATATCACCTAGGTTGAAGTTTTCTTTTCAATTTGAAACCCAAAAGTTCGTAAAACGTGAATACACCACCTCAGGATACTGATCCTGAATAAATGTTGATTGAGAGAATTTTGTCATCCGTAAGATGTGCAATAGTAAAGAGATGATTTTCTTCATTTTCAAATCCTAAAAGGCATATGAGTAGGTATTCTTGTGATTAACCTAAAAACTGATAAGATCGTATTGAATCAGTGGCGTATATAGAAAATATTTTCGGAGGGGGCCCGAGATGGTTAGATGCAATTTTTTAATTGAGAATCTAAGTATAACTTTGAGCATGGTCTCTCTGTTTTTCATCAATGTCTCACACACATATTTTCAAATCTTAAGGGTTTTGATGCGACTGACACAGGAATGACAGGAAGGCCCCCCTGTATACGCCACTGTATTATCCATAATCGCTACTAAGTTTCACAGAATGAAATCTAAGACAATCAGGTAAGTCGAATAATTATAACTACAAATCCTTTCACACCTAAGTGAGATAAATTAAACTTCCTGAATTTTAAAATTTAATAATGTATCGGGGCTTCTGTTACAAAAATAGATACATTAAATATCATACAAAAGTTGTTTGAAAACAAATATTTTTGAAAATGTCATGTCAATTGGAATATATATAGCGTGAACAACATGTTGAATGAAACTACATTGTGATAGATTATTCTCTCCTGATAATAATCGAATTCATCATAAACTGGACAAACATATACAGGGTTGGGATAAAGTTGGGCACCAAATCTTTAAAACGAAACGGGCGATATTTTTGAAATTTGGCAGCTGAGTGTAATGGACCACAATGCATCTGATGAGCATATTTGCATTAATGGGATACTTCCGGTTTAACCGGAAATGGCAAATTTTTTTTTATTTAAATGGGATACCCTGTATATTTCGGCAGATTCTGAAAGAGCACTTTGTTTCGGATCTGTCCATACCAGGTTCCATGTAAAAATTCTCTGTTAAAGGAAGAAATTCAGTCCTTTTGTACATTTGAGAAAAAATCCATTCAAATAAATAAATCGTTGTTATTTGTATCAATAGTGAAAAATAAAACGAAATACTTTGTAGTAGATAATTCTTTCTGCTTTTCATGACGTATTTTTTATGAAAATCTATAAAAAGAAGAAATACAGCTTTTACTAGTAGAAACAAATTATTAGAACTAATTAAAAAAAATAATTTTAAATATTCGAAGTGCTTGCCATTCACCTCCTGACAATATGCCAGTCTATTAACAAATTCTTGAGTAACTTTTCTCAAGACTTCTCCATGTATTAAGGCACATTCATCAAGAATCCGTTGTCTCAATTCTTCTTTTTACAGATAATTTTTACATGGAACCTGGTATGGACAGATCCGAAACAAAGTGCTCTTTCAGAATCTGCAGAAAAATACAGGGTGTCCCATTTAAATAAAAAAAAAGTTGGTCATTTCCGGTTAAACCGGAAGTATCTCATCAATGAGAATATGCTCATCAAATGCATTGTGGTCCATTACACTCAGATGCCAAATTTCAAAAATATCGCCCGTTTCGTTTTTAAGATATTAATTTGGTGCCGAACTTTATCCCAACCCTGTATATTCGTGTAGACTGTAGAGGACACCGGGAGAATAATTTCTGCCTCATACAATATAACTTGTTTTCGAAGCATAAGCGCCATTTTTGAGCAAGATTTTTTTGAATGTGGTCAGTTATGTATAACACTCAAAAAAACGATTTTTGTTCAAATCTCAGTGTATTTTTGGGTACTTTATTCAGAAAAGTTAACGAACTCCGAGAAAACATTTACAAAATGGCGGAAAACCTGCAATAATCACTTAAACTTAGTTGGGACTCGAACCGACGTAGGTATTGAATAGGGTATTGAGACTATTCTAAGGATATTAATATTCGTTTGGCTAAATTATAATCAGTTCAACATGCTTTGAACGAAGACCATAATATCAGATGAAACGAGGCTTCCATAATATCAGAGGAAGAATGATGGAAAAGAAAAAATTGAAAAAAGCAGCCATCATATAAAACTGCCAAACCGATAAGTGAGGCCTCCATTGAAATGAAAGATGTTTGGAGACCAATAATACGTTCTGAATTGAAGAGGACGAACTCGAATCAGGCAAATACCAATCTGATTTAACTACTTTGCATATCATCTCAGTTGAGAAATCATGCCAGTGACGTCTAACACAGAATTTGTGAAAATTCAATATTCTGACAACTAATGTCAGAAGCTGGTCGCATTAATTTGCTGAATTTAAAGTTCGATTTTGCGATTACCCTGAAGACGGCTGGCGAATGCTTGCCGAAACGTTGGATAGAACAATCCAAGATAACAGCTAAAATAATCTTTCAACCAATGAGCCATTATCATGAATTTCCTGTTCAAAATTATAATCAGTGAAATTCAAATACTAGTCAAACTCCATGAATTAAGGACTGCCGTTGCCTGGCAACGAATATTAAGTAATATCCTTAGAACTGTCTCAATTCCAACAAGGTTTCACTGAATTTTTTTCATAAATTCAACTTTAATGTTTCAACATACAAGACATACAGAAGTACATTTGTGAGAAATTTCATCCACTTCGGGTGAAATTTCTTAGTCGCTGTAGACATGTGAAAAAAAAATTGTGTTCGATTTTTGAAAAAAAAAAATTTCACAGAAATTCTGTTCATTTAGAAAATTGAATTCAATTTGACAACCGAAAAAAATCAAGAACATTGCAAGTCTTTCGGCCCTTTTTTAAATCTTTTCGGAGTTCGTCATTTTTTCTGAAAAGATGGCCCAAAAATACTGAGATTTGACCAAAAACCGTTACTTCAAGTGTTATACCCTGTATATGCGTATGTGGGTATTTATTTTCTATTTTAAGGATTTTTTCGTTTCAAAGTTTCGAAATGAAAATACACGAATTAGAAAGATTATTTCGAAATTCTTTATATTCGAACAATTTGCTTGAAAGAACTTTTTTCAATGGATACCTAACAATAACAAAAAAATAAAAAAAACCTATGGTAGTATGGAATTAATAATATCAACTAAAAAAAATAAGAAAAGCCCTGGGCAGATGCTTTCGAAGGCTCGTTAATTGGTGAGGCAATAATGCTACTAGGTACCTCAAAATTTTGTATGGGACTCGAGATCAATAGGTATATTGATGCAAAATCTCAGCACGATCGGAATTATATTCTAGAAATTATTCAAAAAATGAAATATGAAAAAAATCGATAATGAAAAAATTGAGGTTCTATGGTTCTAATGATGCGATCCTATTGAAATAATTAAATAATAAATAATTGTAATAGCATGCTCTTCAAGTGGAATTCAGTTGAGAGTCCTAGTTGCGAATGCGGAGAAGCAGAGGAGACTATAGAACACCTGATAAATAATTGTCCAATATTTAAATTTCAGGATGGTTTAAGGGCTATACATGAAGTAACAGAGTCGTTTTTAAATTGGGTGGTAAATTTCAAATCGATTTAATAGAGTTTCAATAGTTTGATTTTTCTATTACTTTTTTCTGCTTCGATTTTTTTTTCTGTTTCAGATTCATTCAGTATTCCAAAGGCATCTGGGAGAGAGTTTATCGGTTGGAATAAATAAAGAAGAAATCCTTCAATATTTCGAATAGTTTTTTTTAAGTGTTATTTTTGTTGGAACGGCGAGACAGGGTTTTTTTGTACTGAGGTTTTTTCCCTGAGCTCTGGTATCATACGAAAAAATAGTATGGTACCCCGTTTTTGCACTAACCTCAGTTAGGGATTTTGATTTTTGTTTTATGTATTGTATTATGTTAGCTCTCAATTTCAAAAGAATATACCTACATTGAAATTTTCCGAGAACATTTAGTATATCAATCTTCATTCACATAATAAGATTCACTCAAATCGGATATCTTGTTATGAAAATATAAAAATTGTTCTTTTCAATATTCCAATTGAATTTGCTATGGTTCTGTTTACACTATGGCCACAAAATTTTGCATTATGAGCATATTACATGTAGCCGCAAAACGATTGGTTTCGTTTTGTCTGAAATATTGAGATACAAAAATTTTGAATGGCCACAAACTCAGAAGCTCTCAAAAATCAATGTTCGTTACACTGACAATTACAAAAAAATGTAAATATTTCCTAACTTGTTTTTCTTTTCAATTTTGTAGTTTGTAAACTGAATCTGACTATAGTTGGAGAATGCTTTCATATTCATAGTATGAAATAGAAAAACATGAATAGTGTGAAAAATACCATTTAAACGAAAGTGACTGATTTCATTAACTTAAAGCATTGAAAAAACAAAATTTCGTTTTGAAAAATTTCTCCAAAAACATCGAAATTTATTTTTCAAAAGTTAAATATTTCAACGTCTCGGTCAGCATTGGCCAGCCGTTGTCAGAAATCATTATTGAGATAATAAACTACCAGAAAACATAATATAAAATTAGGAAAATTTAGATTTGACAGATTGGAGTTTATTATTATTTCTGGCATTTCACATCCTATTCAGATCATTTAATTTTCAGGATGTATTATTTTTTATCACTGTTTTTTTATAATTACCTACTTTGATAAAAATATTTCAAAAATTTGTTGGTCGAAATATTATCATGATAAATTATTTGTAAGTAGAGAACTCAATATACCATTCTCACTGTGAATCTCATGTGGTGATAACGAAAATGATTTCAATTTGAAAAAAGCTTTTTCACTAGACTTATTCGGACAGAAGTCTATACGGACGCCACTGATGAAAATTAAAAATAATTTTTGATTGAAAAAAAAGGTGTTCTGATGAGTACTCATAAGCAACCAAAAGGTAAACGAAGATCTTGTAAGCTTCGAAAGTATTTCCGGAAAACCATTTTTTCCCCAAATTTCATCACCCTGAGTACTCAACAGAACACATTTTTTCAATCAAAAATTATTTTTAATTCAGTGGCGTTCGTACAGACTTCTGTCCGAATGAATTTGGTGAAAAAATGGTAGGTACGCCATGCTTTTGTCAAATATCAATATCATGATATGAATAGGATGTGAAATGCCAGAAATAATGAATAAAATAAACTCCCATTTGTCACATCTGAATTTCATAATTCCATATAATATTTTCTGGTACTTACCTATATTATTGTTTTAATAGTGATTTCTGACAAGAGTTAACTAATGCTGACGGAGACGTTGAAAATATATTTAACTTTTGGAAAAAATTCCGATTAGTTAAATGTAATTTTCACACTATTTATATTTTATGTTATTTTATTTTATTCCATGAAACATTTCGGCCAGCATTCTACAACCTTGGTTAGGAATCAGTTTTCAAATTACAAAAATAAAAAACAAAATTTACTCATGTTAGGAAATATTATCATTTCTTCGTAATTCTGGACTCTGGTAATAACAAAAGTTGATTTTTGAGAGGTCTGTGTTTGTGGCCATTCAATATTTTTCTACCTCGGCCTAAGTCTCTCAGATAAAACAAAACCACATGCGAGATGCTCATAACGAGCCTCATGCAAAGTTTTGTGTCCATAATGTGAACAGAAACAATGAAAATCCAATTATTATATTAATTATACATAATAAAAAAGATTCATATTTCCATAACGAAATATCCGATTCAAGTACAGGGTCTTTATAAATGATTGTAACAGCGCAGTTGGCTTTGGATTGAAGAATACCAATCTCTAACCAATCAGAACATAGCATGATCACATAATTCTGTGGTTTGCATAATCCAAAGCCAACTGCGCTGTTACAATCATTTATAGAGACCCTGTATAATTTATTTTGTGAATGAAGATTGATATACTGAACGTTCATGCGAAATTTCAAGAGGATCGTATATGTTCAGTATCATATAATTTAAGTTTTTTTAAATGTGAAGTTTTTACATATTTCAGTTTTTGAATGATTTCCAAAATATCATACCGATCATGCTGAGATTCTGTATCTATATTTTGAAATTTTGAACTAATAGCATTATTGCTTCATCAATGAACGAGCGCTCAAAAGCATCTGCTCAGGGTGTCTTGAATTCTTTAAAATATGAATATTTCCGAACGTATTCTATTCATTTATTATCGAATTATATCGTTCTAATTGATATATTTCTATTATATACATTCATATACAGGGTGTACCGGGAAGAATGCGAGAAAAGGATACCATGAATCAAGTACATCAGGGAGGACTCGCATCAAGAGGTTTTAATTGTTTGGAATATACAGGGTGATATTCATTTGATGGCTGAAATTTCAAAGTTGAATAACTTTTAAACTATTAGTCCGAATCATTTCAAATTTGCAAGTTTTGTCACCCTTTACGATTGCCATCTTTCAATATTTCAGAAATTGAAGAAATCAGACCCGGACTAGCAAAATTTTGGACTTTTTCTATACTCATGAATATTAGAACACCCTGTACGTGAACATTATGTTCTTAAGTGGTGGCTTGTCCTATGAGGCAGGTGAGGTGTTATATCTTTGATAACTGATTAAAACAACGTCTGGTACCTAACTGAACTTTATTGTTCTTCCAATCAAGGTGGTCATCCCCACCTTACAAGAGGTGCGCATAAGAGCAATATATGAACTATATTCAATATGTGACATCTCCCTTTTTTTTTACAAATTCAGAATTCATATACAGGTAAGTAAATTCTAATTTAAATTACTATTTACAAATTGTATTTACAGGTTCTTAATCATTGAAACTTTTCAAATCAATTGTACATTAATTTGTCTGGTTTTTTTATTCTTCTACCATATCTAGAAAATGAGGACTTTGTATTATCCAAATCTATACTTTTTGTTTCATTATCTGAATTATCTTCCATTTCAAAATTACAATTTTCAATTGTTCTAGAAGTACCGGCGACTTGTTCATTTTTACATTGAATATTTTCATCACTATCAGTATCATAATTAAATGTTATATTATTATACATTGGTTTTAAATAAATTCTATTTCTTCGTTGACACTTATCATAATTTTCTTCTTGTATAATATAAGAATCAGTGTTATATTTATCAATAACTGTACCAGGTATCCATACATTATTTTTCTTTATATAAATTTTTTGATTTTTGTTTTTTTGTTTCAAATTTTTTGTTTTTCTATCATAATAAATTTTGGATAAATTCTGTTTTTCTTTCATGAAATCCTTTTGTTTCTTTAGGTTTATCTTCTTATGAACATTCTCAAAATTGGGTAAAAAACTTCTTATTTTTCTTCGAAACAGTAATTCTGATGGTGATAAAATTTTATGAGAAATTGGTGTACTTCGATATTCTAGCAGTGCTGCATTTATATCAGTCTTGTCAAAATTACATTTTTTTACTAAATTTTTGATTGTCTGGATGCTTCTTTCTACCATGCCATTCGATTGTGGGTACAATGGACTAGACTTCTGATGATTGAAATTCCATTGATTAGAAAATTCTTTGAATTCATTACTCGTAAATTGAGGACCTCCGTCAGAAAACAAAATCTGAGGTATCCCATGTATGGAAAAAATATTTTTTAAATGATTTATAATATTACTGCTAGTGGTTGAAAGAAGCTTTCTCAGTTCTACATATTTCGAGAAATAATAATCAATTACAATGAGGTAAGTAACATTATTCAGTTCATATAGATCAATACCAACTTTTATCCATGCTTTTTCAGGTATGGGATGAGGCTTTAAAGACTGTTTGAAATTATTTCTAGAATATCTGATACATGTTGAACAACTCAAAATTAAATTCTCTATATCATTTGACATGCCTGGCCAATATATCACATTAAATGCTCTCAATTTGGTTTTTGTGATCCCTAAATGGCACAAATGTAAAATTTTCAACATTTCTTTTCTGAGTGATTTTGGTACAATTATACTATCACCTCTATACAAAACTTCATTAATTACAACTATTTCATTTCTATCATTCCAAAAAATTTTTGTGTTTTCTATACATTTAGATCTTGTATGAGGCCAACCAAATTTAACATAATCCATCAAATTTTGTAACTGTGGATCTTTTTTAGTTTCCATTCTGAATTGTTCAAGTTTATTTTGACTAACTGGAAAATTTTCAGTTAAAAGATTCACTTGAGCTTCATATTCATTTTCTGGTAAAATTTGTTCATTCCCAGATAGCACACACACGTTCTATGAATGTTCATAGAAGCTACCGCCAGAATGTTCGTATATTCATAGAATGTCCTCACAACATACCTGAAACGTTCTGAGAACATTCTATGAACTATCAAATGAGAGAGGAATTCTGATTCCATGCACGTTCTATGAACATTCTCCCGAATACTCTAGAACGTTCTAGGAACATTCTTAAGAATATTTCAGGGATATTCTCGAGAATATTTATGGGATATTCTTGAGAATATTTCGGGGATATTCTTGAGAATATTATAGGAATATTGTTGAAAATATTCCAGGCTCATATTTATAACGTGCGTTCAAAAAAATTCGTGGTCAAGTAAGCTGTGGATTTATTTTTCCCCTCATAGACTCTTAGGAAAAATAGAATCCACAGCTTACTTGACCACGATTTTTTTTAACGCACGTTATAAATATGAGCCTGGAATATTTTCAACAATATTCCTAAAATATTCTCAAGAATATCCCTGAAATATTCTCAAGTTATTATTATAGAAATATACATTCTACTTTTAATCTGAGGAGATTTGGATGAATTTATGAATTGATTGGTATGATTAATTCCTTTAGCGTATCACAGCCGGAATAAATAATAGAAATAAATATAACTTAATTCAAATATCCTCGGAATAAAAGTACAATGTATAATTATATTTAACGGCACTGTAAGCAACTTCATAATAATAAAATGCATTATTCAAGTCAACGGTTTATTTCGGAGTTGATAAAACAAAACATATTTTTCATACTTTTTAAAAAACTCTTTAAACTATAAATTATTTTTTCCAACCAGGCTCTTTGTTTCAACATCACAGATTCTGAAAAAGAAGAGAAACTGAGATATTACTAGGTCACCTTGAATAATTTAATGGTTTTAGTGTAAACCCTTATCAGAATGAAATACTAGGAGACAAACCATATATGTTAGACAGTAGAATATTAAAAAAATTGCTTCATGGTTTGAATGTACAACTAATATTGTTTCATTCACTAGGTCAAATTCAGTCTCATTTTTGAGATTTTTCCTACCTCTCTTTTGCCTTCACCAACCAGTCTTTTATCTCTAATTCCACATCTCTGTAATCTCTCGATGAATTTTCATTACTGATTCTGTAAAATATGAGAGGTAATTTGAAAATGGAATATTAGTATTTAGTCAAGATAATAATTCAGAATAAAGCTAGTTAGTTACCATGTTTTGACTAGTTATTCCTTCTAACATTGCTTCTTAATAGGGAAAGTAGTAAATTCTTCCAAAATTCATACCTATAACTACAATGGATAAAATCAATACCGAACAATTATCCTTCTTTTCGAATCCTAGCCAGCTTTAGTATACTGCAAGAATATTTGCTATTAACCTTTCCAAGAGTCTTATCGTCATCACTGTATGATTGAACCCCCATTTTCGACAACTTGCCAACCTAAAATAACAACCCAAATGAAACATTTTTGAAGATTTTTCATAGAATAAAAATCCATTTGATTGTAACATTTGGATATATCACAAACCGAAATAGTGGAACTTACCATTTTTGTTTTATAATCTCCTATTTTTGAATGTTTCTCCAATTAAATTTTGTAATTCCTTCATAATTTCAATAGGAAAACCAAACTTGATTTGAATTGATATATCTAATTGTTCATTATTATAATCTTGTCTCAATAATCTTGCAACGTCCTCTGTCAGTTGATCCAATTCGATCCAGTGAAGAGCTGCCTCAGAACTTTTCCTCGGAAGAAATGTTGAATACAATATTGAGTTTAAATACATAACTGCAAATACTCGGGAGGGATCTGCTTCTCTGAAGATAACCAGAATGTGCTGAAAATTAATCATTATCTTTAACATCAACTCATTACGAACACTTCATTGATTACTAGTTGAACCTGTTCCATTTGCTAATGATTCTTTATCAATCATATTACTCTCATTATTTATCAAGCTTATGCACCTTTCGACTTCTTGGTGGACCTTTCTATCAAAACTTGATTTTTTCTTAGACATATATAAGTAGGGTAATACAAACAATTTCGTTGAGACAAAATTAATGTATAATGCATAAACTCGAGCAGAAACATTAAAATCGATTTAAAAGATATTCAATGTTAATGAGAATAATAGTTTTACAGTACTTACCCGTAAATCGGACCATTATTTGAAGAGCAAGAGGGCTATTTATCACTTTATAACAGACAGGGGTTCTAATATCAGATACATCACAAAGCTATTCAACCACATCCATTTGCACGAGTTTCATGCGTGAATCTTCGGAAAGATAGCGTCCAAATTCATGAAAACCGTAGACTCAATTTATGATTTATATTATATTTAGTCTTAATACACTGTTATATTAATTATATTGCACCTCAGATAAATTAATGTCTTTCATTAATCTGACTGATATAGGTTATGTCTTATGTTTACAGACAACAAAGGGTGTGACGTCACAGTCCACAGATAACAAAGGTTGTGACGTCACAGATGCCAAAGTTTCGAAAATTGTTTAAATTTGATGTTCTTGTTAATTTTTTTATGATTTCACTTTATACGTTTTTTTTACGTACATTTATGAATCATGTACCGGACCGCTAGTAGATATGAATATCAATTTCGAAACATGATTTGTCTAAGAACAGAACGTTTACTGAAGGAAATTCCTTGAATTAGTTGAATATTATAAAGATTAATGTTCAGACGCGTCGGATATCACATTCTCAGAATGTTCTTCAATATGATATAATATGGATATCATTTTTTAATGTGATCAGAACGTTTACTGAAGAAAATTCTCTGAATGTTCTACGACAATGCGTGGAACGTTCTATTTGAATGTTCTAGAGATCAACATTCAGAAGTTAGATATCACATTATCAGAATATTTTCAAAGGATATTCTGAGAATATTCTTCAAATAATGTTCTATGAATATCATTTTTGAAATGTGATCAGAATGTTCACTGAAGGACATTCTACGAACGTTCAAGAGGTTCTACGAATATGCGTAGAACGTTCTGTTTGAATATTCTAAAGTAGGAACGTTCAGAAGCTAGATATAACATTCTCAGAATGTTCTGTGCTATCTGGGTTATTAGAATTAGGTACATTTATTCTGCTCAGAGCATCAGCTATATACATCTGTTTACCTGGTTTATAAATCAAATTTATGTCATACATTTGTAGATCTAACAACATTCTTTGAAGTCTCATTGGACATTTAACTAGTGACTTTTTGAATAATCCCAAAAGAGGCTTATGATCTGTTTCTACTGTTACTTTTTTACCAAATATAATGATGATACATTTTACAGCCATACACAATAGCAAGAAGTTCTTTTTCTATCTGAGCATACGCTTGTTGTGTCAAAGTTAGAGATTTAGATGAGTAAGCTATTGGTTTACAATTTTGGAGCAATGCTGCACCTAGTGCATATTGACTGGCATCAACAGTTATAGTAATTGGCAAATTAGGGTTGTAATATTGTAAAACAGGAGGTGATATGAGAATTCTCTTCAATTTTTCAAAAGCATTTTGTTGTTCAATATCCCACTGAAAATAATTTTCTTTCTTTAAAAGTTCTCTTAGTGGTTGTGTTAAATCAGATAAGTTTGGAATGAATTTGTGAACATAATTCAAAATTCCTAAAACCTTTGAACTTCATTCTTATTATTTGGCACAGGATAATTTTTAATTATTTCAATTTTGCTCTCATCAGGTTGTATACCATTTTCACTTATTATATGACCTAAGTATTTGATTTTGCTAACATTAATTTTACATTTACTTCTATTAAATTTAACTTGATTCAATTTTGCACGTTCCAAGACAAGTCTCAATCTTTCATCATGTTCTTTTTTATTCGAACCCCAAATTAAAATATCATCTATATAAATAGCTGTACCTTCGATACCCTCAAAACACTCTAGCATTTTCCGCTGGAAAACTTCACTCGCACTCTTCAAACCATAGGGAAGGCGAAGAAAACGATATCGTCCGAAGGGTGTGTTGAAGGTACAAAGTTTTGAGCTTTGCATATCCAATTGAACATTCCAAAATCCGTTAGCAACATCTAAACTGAAAATACTTTAGCATTACTTAAATCTTTTATAGTTTCTTCAAATGTTGGAATCTGGAAATGTTCTCTGTAAACAGCTTTATTCAAATCTGTTGGATCGATGCACAAACGAAAATAACCGTTTGATTTACTGACAATAACTAAAGAGTTAACCCATTCTGTTGGCATTGTTTCCCTTACTATAATTTTCTGTTTGACTAGTTTATCTAATTTTACTTTTAATTTATCTCTAATACTGAATGGAACTTTTCTACTTGCATGTACTATAGGTGGAATATTTTTATTGATTTTTATTGAGTACTGTCCTGGAAGGCAACCAATTCCCTCGAAAACTTCTTTATATTCATCCAAAATATTTGTTTCTACATAACTTAACATTTTAGCAACATTCAAATCATTAATTGTTTGGAAACCAATTATGTTAGGTCCATTATTTTTCACAAAATGAAAATATATATTATAAGTTTTTTCTTTGAAACAACAATTTAAATATGCACCACCAATCACATTTAAAGGTTCGCCAGTATAAGTACGTAATTTACCTCTATCTTTTTTAAGTCTAATGTTATTGAAATATTCTTTATATGTACTATAAGAAATGATATTTGCTTGTGCACCAGTATCAACTTTAAATTGTAAATTATAGTTGTTAACCAATAAATTCATAACCCATTCTTTAGCATTTTTATTATTACTTACACAACCTAAGAATAAATTGTCTTCATCGGAATCCGAATTTTCTTCTATGTTGTGGATGTTTCGATATTTCTTGTTTCTGCATAAATGTGAAAAGTGATTCATTTTGTTGCATACTCTGCATTTTCTTCCATAGGCTTTGCATTGTCCTGGTCGATGATAATTTCCACATTTTCCACAAACAGTTTGTTTACGTTGATGATTCGGCCATGTTGACTTTGATGAAGAGGTTTGCGCAGTTTGGTACTTTGGAGAGTGCGCTTTGGAATTGTGATGATCGTATTTCCTAGATTGTTTTGTCCGATGTGATAAGGATTTTTTGTAGGCGTTTTTTTGTAATGAATTTATGTATTCATTTTCTTAGATTTTCATGGATGGAACAAATGGCTTGTAAATGATTTTTCGAAGTTTCAGCTGCTTTGCAAATTTCCATTGCTTTCAACAAATCCAAGTTTTTAGTACGTAATAGGTAATCTTTCTTTGACTGCTGCGTCCTTGATTCCCAAAATTAATCTGTCTTTTATGAGACTATCTGTGGGAGTTGAAATTTTGCAAACACGAAGTTGTCTCAAGGAAGTTACGTATTCATCCACTGATTCATTGTGTTTCATGTCTCGTGTGAGGAAAATATGTCTTTCATACGTAATATTTTTCGACGGCTTGAAGTACTCATCGAACTTTTTCAGTACATCTGGGTATGGTGATAATTTTTCTGGTGTGTCGAATTGGAATGTGTTGAATATTTTCAGTCCCTTATCTCCGATGTGAGGAGTGCACATTCTACTTTTTCCGATTCTTCAACTAGTTTCGATGCTTGCAGGAATAATTCGAATTTTGTTTGAAGAAACGCCATTCTTCTGTTGGATCGCCGTTAACTTCCATCGTGCCAGGTGGCTTCACTTTTTCCATTATTTTTCAACTCCGGTATTATTTTTATATACACAAGAGTTTTTATGAATATTATATGACGAGATGTATTCTTATTTTTACGAACACTTTTCTCTATGGATATATTTTTTTTTATTAAACTACCGACTGCGCTATGTTATATCTTTGATAACTGATTAAAACAACGTCTGGTACCTAACTGAACTTTATTGTTCTTCCAATCAAGGTGGTCATCCCCACCTTACAAGAGGTGCGCATAAGAGCAATATATGAACTATATTCAATATGTGACCTCACCAAATAAATAACGGAAATCACAAATTTCAAGCGAATTAATTCAATATTTCCTTAATCAATTTCATCATTCCATTTTGTTCTTCAGTCACAATATTTTCTACGATACTGCACTGGGTCTCGTCTTCCATAATATCCGAGCTCCATCTCAAGCCGGTACAGACCGGTACGCGTATTCTCAATTGCGTGTACAACTGGAGGCAACACTGAATTCAAATGTGAACGGGTTTGTTCCGCTAACCCGTGCACAATTCGAGGCAGGCATCCTCCGATCGTACTCGGGTTTGTGATTAGTATCTGAGACACAAACCCGTGTTTGTTTCAGGAAGGTAGGCAGCATGCAGGATTAAAACAAATTATATCTTGTTTCCATTTGATGAAAAATTTGAACACTTCATTTTACGGAACTGATTCTTTATTTACTTACATTAAATTCCAATATATTTTTAGCAACATTAATGTTTTTTCGCAGGGGGTTCTTTATTGGAAATGTTAGATGAGATATGGTGAATTCGTTTCCTTTTCATAGTTTCTGTTTTAGCTGGTCGTCCTGATTGAATCCTTTCGCCGCATAGTAGGCCTCTTTCTTTACGGCGAGCGATTGAAGTAGGCTGAACAAGAATTGTTCGAGATATTCTTTGGATCTTCTTTTCAGCAATATATGCAATTATACTCGATGCTGTTTGTAATTTGGATAAATCATTTCCTAACTTAATAAGAATTTTAGCAGTATTGGAATCTTTTTCCTAGATATCAGCTATTCTTTCCCATTATGATTTTATATTTTTAACAGCATTAACGTAGTCTTCATTGTTGATGGATATACGGTTTTCTGCTGGATTTATTGGAAGTGAAAATGTGTTTGGCACTTCGTTCTCCATGGATTCTCTATTATGTGTGATGTTATTTCTATTTGATTCACTCTCAATATTTTCTTAAAATGATATAGAAAATGGTCACCTAGTGCGTATTTGCGAATTGTTGGAGATCAGATTCGCTTATATTTTGAGATGTGGTTAATTGAATACCAAATTCCAATGACGATCATTATACGGCGATTTCTTTTTGTCGCGCTACTTGTGCTAGCTTCATATCAGAGTTTCAGTTCTCGACTTCAACACGGTTTTGGAAGACCGCTTGTATCACAAACCCGTGCAAGATATGAGGATGCCTGCCTTGAATTGTGCACGGGTTTGCGATTAGAGTTAGCGGAAAAAACCTGTGCGCATTTGAATTCAGTGTTGCCTCCAGTTGTACACGCAATTGAGAATACGCGACCGGTACAGACGTCTGTAACATAGCACGTTACAGACGTTACGATGAATGCACAAAAATTGGACCGTAACGTTACACGTTACAGACGTTAAGGTCCGATTTTTGTACATTCATCTCACTTCCTCTTCAAGGCATAAACGGTAGAGGCTAGCCTCACGCCATCTCACGCGCTTCCTTGTCTAGAGCGTTATTCTCATTGACGTGACGAGATCACAAACCTATACCCCACGTTGTTTATCTATTACCGCTCCTAAGGTGAATTTGAGGCTAGCCTCTTAATAACAACTTTTATAACATTAGAAGCGTTTTATCTCAGAAACGGTGCCTCGTAGGAAAAAAGTATTGAGACGCTTTTTAAAGATCTACATTTTTTGTTTGACTTACTTTTTTGATTAGCTCACCGTTTTGCTGAAAATCGCGAAAAACTAATTTTTCGACCTTTGAACTTTAATACATTTTTTCCATTCACGGGAATGATTGGGAACTTTTATAAATTTTTCATTATTATGTTTAGAACAATTTACCGATGTTCAGTTTGTTGGGACTTAATATAACTTCACCCTCATTTTTGGTCTGAATTGACCGGACTATCTATCCTTGATACGCGATCGTTTCGTTTCGTTTATTCGGCAAACTTCATAATATTCGGGTTAATCGGGAAGCCAAAAATAGCGAAATTTCACTTTGGATTGGATTTGTGCCGTTCGTGGTACCACGTTTGCTGGTAGTTTTGTGTTGTGTGAATTCTTTACACAAGAATTTTCATTTTATTCATTGGCTTTGGCTCTGACTACCAGAAGGCGAAATTACTTTAGCAGAACAAGTGAGTCGTCTCAAATTCCCAAAACATATGCAGTACTCGTGATATTGCCGATTCTTCAATAGATCAGAAACAGTTTTTGAGCCTTTCCTATGAGAATAAATTATGTACAATTTGAGAAGTTATACGACCTGTACTACCGGTGCGGTAAGAAAATCGAATCAGAGGTTTCAAAATGAGAGTACTTTTTGCCTACTGGCAGTGTAACTTTAATCAAATTATTTTTTGGCAGTGTTAATAATACATATTCCGATAGGGTTTGGTGAAAAATCGGTAAAAGTGACTTGAAAAACTTATCTCAGGGCAATTACCAATCAACAAAATGCTAGAATCATTTCGTTGAAGCATTAATACCGAATGATTTTTTAAGAAAAGTTAAAATTAAAATTGTCAGTATAATAGCCATAGTAAGATGAAGATTTGTATTGGATTCAAAAATCCAAATTATCAGTAATGATTATTTCATGATGATAAGTATGCAGCAGACTCTTTGAATATTCACTGTTGTAGTGTGAATTATAACAGCATAATTACCTTTTAGCACTTGGGGGAGTTTCATTCACAGTGGAGCTGGAGCTGCAAAAGAGTTCTCAATTAATTCAATGAAATAATGCCAAATGATTCCTTTATTCATATAACAATTATAGCCGATACATATTTTTCTATTTCATAAGTTATACAATTTTGATCATTCCAAAGATTACTTATGATGATTTTAAATTTTTAATTAACTGGTTGAATTAAAATTCCAGGAAGCTCCTGTAATCTTACCTTGAAGACGTTAATCCGTAGAATGGTTTCTCAGGAATAGGATTGGCATCATTATTAAATAATTTCGTACCATTTGCTCTTAAAGTAAAATCTTTTGGTTCGAAATGTTCCGAACATAAGAACATTTTCTCTGACAAGTTCCTAGCTCCAGCTAAGTCCAAAATTGAAATCCATATATTCCTTCTCCCAATATCAGAAGGAAATCTAAAAGAAAATTATGAGGATTGAGCAATCTACGCCAATGATATCCAAAACAGAACTAACCTGTGAAAACTGAAATTAGGGTTGTAGGAGTCGGATTTACCGCATACTTGACATTTACGAACCATTTTATTAATGTTTTTTGCACAAAATATATGGAAATAAGGTCGAAAACACTTTTTAACACTAAACTCGAGTAGACCTTAAACAGGTCCGTGCCGGCAACAATGTATCTTACAGCAAATGTCAAATCGAATCAAATTCACCTGATTGGCCAAAGGAAATATCGATCGACCGCGAAAAAATTAATGAATGAAACTGGGAAAACCGGTGTTGTCACGTGTAAAACGGATGAATGTTAAACAATCTTTGAATTTGGTTGTAACTACGAATTCTGTTCTTACTGCCTTGAAAGTTCGGTCGAAAAGACTTTGAATAGGTTGGGTACTAGCTTTTATTGATTTTACCTGAGTTTTCTGTAGATGAAGGTTTTAAGAGGGGTTGAATTCCACCGAAAGGCCAATTCTGTGGACGTAGTTTGTGGTTGTTTGTGGAATTCATTGAAATTCGTAACATTTTATTCTATGACTTGAGTACTCATTTTGTACGATTACAAAATCAATATCATATATCAGTAATCTAACTAATTGTAGGTATTTCAATTGATATTCCAGTATTTCTTAGCGATTTGATGTTAATAAATCTGATATCTTAGGAAACTTGACAACGTTGCGCATATTTTGGCGTAATTACCAATCCGTAGTAATACAGTCGTCCAAATAAGTTCTGAAGGTAGGAATCTTGGCTTCAGTATTTATCATTGCATACCACGTCTCCTCCTTCCTTTGTCTAAGGTACAACCTCATATTTTATGATAGTTAATATTTGAATAAATATAAGTTGAATCATATATTGGCTTAAAAATCGGAGCGTTAAATTTGATGTCGATTGAAACATATTCTGGAAGGATTCTGCATTTCTAAAAAACTTTATAGGTTTTCACCCCAGTCTAAGAAACAGAAATAATTAAAAAATTTTAATTAAGATGAAGTGCTCCTGCGAGAATCTTTGCACTTATTGGTCAACAGCAAATTGGTCTTGAAAAAATTGTTGCCTAACAGAAAAACTGAAAAAAGAAATAAATGAAAAGGACAATGTTACGTTTCGGTGTCTATATCAGACACCTCCTTCAGACAAACTTGTAAAATCTTCGGAATTTGATTCATTTGCAATCAGATTGCAAAAAAGAAGATTTGAAAATAGGTGGATTGGTAGAGGAGGAATTATTTCGTGGTCAGCTCGTAGTCCCGACCTTAATCCCATCGATTTTGCATTTTGGGGGTTTATGAAAAATAAAGTATACTTATACCCTAGAAATCAATACTTAAGAACAGTCATGGAACAGAATTATGAAATCTGCCTAATGATTTCGTAATAATCCGGGTATATTTCACAGATGTCGTCAATCAAAGATACAATGAGTTGAATAGTGCACTCGAACATCTTCTAAATAATTTATATTTTTTTGGGAATTAATCAGTCTTTTGCTGTTGTTATTAAAATTTAATTATTGAAGTATTTTGTCCTTGTTATTGTAAGTGGGTTTTTTGGTGCTTGTGGGCCATTTGCGTGCATCATAGCTTTTCGATGCGTTTTCACCGGAAACATACATTGTAAAGCAAAAACAATTAGGTTGGATTCGAATGTGGAGGAATCCTGTATGTGGCTCCCTCTATTAGTTATCTGAAAAAATAGAATATTTTGATTCTGCATTATACAAAAACACCGCATATCATGTTTTGTTCAATTCTTACCTCTTTGTCCAAAATTATTCAGAATACCAAATAAATAAATTAACTAAAACAACCTGTATTTCTTGAAGGAAGCAGCTTCAGACATTATATTCATATTTTATGGCCCTCTATAGCGTGGCACTATGCATGGTACTTTTTTTCCTTGACATCTGTATATTGTTAGTTTTGGTTATATCCTAGAAATGTAGGAAACGTGAGTTGTACATGTAGTAAATTCTATTAAACGATCTGGTGTCCCACAATGTTTTGAGCAGTTCATTTTAAATTCAAGAATGAACAATTATAAGTAATCCACCTTCTTCTCCACAAGAGCTAAGCTGCGAGCTTTCTTTACCTTTAATTTATTTTACAACTAGAGAATTAAATGGTTATATAAAAAAAGTAACGTAACAATTTTCGTCAACAATCAAATCAGTGTTTTTCCATTGTTTTTTGAAAAACTAACACAGTGTTACGATACGAGAATAACAAAATTTGTATTTAAATCGATGCAAAGAGGTTTTATGGAAAATGTCAAAGCGTCCGAAAATGTATCAAAGGATTCGAAATGAATATTCCCTGATAACAAAAACAAACATTTAAATCATTCTGCGAAGGTTTTACATGCATTTCGTCAGAAGAATCTGGAGAATCATGGAGGTTGTTTTTTAGCACATCTTTCCGTGGGTTTCACAAAGCTTGATTGGGCAATCAAATCATTGATTTTGAATTAAGTCGATGGTTTATGTCAAAAATGAATTGAAAATTGCACAGAAATGATGACATTTCAATAATCAAGGTGATTGGAGTTCTGTGAAACCCGGCATTCGTCACCTTAATTTGCGAAAAGTAGTTGCTTATAATTTTTTTCAATTTCCATTGTCGAATAGCAATATAGATGTAATTCTTTATACTCGTCACATCGACTGTTTTCTGAAGATTCATACCAATTTTGAATAATACTATAATAGTATTAACAAAAAACGTTACGCTCATCCTACATTTAAGTTGAAATACCAATGTTTTCACGCAATCGGTAGGGGGATCCAACTGATGATAGCCTTGAACTAATTTTTACAATTTTTGAATAAAATGGGACGTCCAAATAAAATTTCACATCATCAAAATTCTAGAACTTCGACCTATGGCATGGGTTTAAGAACTCAATCAGGGCTATTAGCAAAGTGGTTATGGATAGCCACTGAAAATCGTAGTTATGTTCAAGGTCAGTTGCTAAGCGCGAAATTAGTAGGTATTCACTATTTAAGAAGTCGTTATAACAGTTGCTAACTGTAACAACCAGTGACTATTACAGTATTCGTTTTGTGGAGTTCCGTGCTCCTGAGCTGTTCCAGTGCTTGTGCGCAGCCAATGGCAAGCCGTATTCGATCATTGAGTAACTCAGGAGCACGAAATATCTCAAAACGAATAGGCTAGTATGAGAAGTGGTTTCACTGGCAACTGCTTCAGAGGTGTTGTTAACGTTAGTAGAATTTTGACATTGATTACTGATGCTATTTGTAAACAATTGTTCCCAGGGAAATAAAGTTTCAAATACTGAAGAGGAAGTTCAAATGACAGTTTCAAGGAATCATGAATAAATTTCGTTTTCATGGAGTAGGATGCATCGATTATACTCATATTGCAATAGGGATGTTGACTCATGTACGAATTCATATAAATTGAAGGTTTTCCTCATAGAAGGAAATTTTGGCAATCCTAAAAAACCATTGTAGTGATCTTATTATTCTCGTTGAATTAATAAAGTGATTTTAAATTATGTTATTTATTATCAACTATCACGTGACTGCGAACGCCAATCAGAGGTGATCCGTATAGTGACGTCAAACTATCTGTATTGTCATTGCAAATTCGAATGTTCGGTGCTCAGATCAACAAAATGTAGAGTTTTGCAGCTTTTTGGGAATAATATTAGAATGAAATGAGGATGATTTAGATATTCTGGTTTTATATCTCAAACTTGTCGACTCCTTCTGCACATGACACACGACACAAGACCATTCAACTACTTAGGTTAGAATCATAGAGTTCTTATGTCAATGGTCACAGAATAACAAAAAATAGAACTTAATCTAGATTCACATATATTGCTATATTAACACACCCCTTCAATTTTGAGAATCTAAGAATTATACATTAGAAAAAAAACTTTACAATTCTTCGACATTTAACAATTTTCTGAAATGCTGAAATTTTGACTTAGGCAATGATTTGTTAAAATATCTGCCTGTTGATTCTCTGTAGAGATGTATTCCAAACTTAACTTTATTTTCTGCAATACAATCTCTTATAAAAAAAATATTTTATATCAATATGTTTACTCCTTTTCATTTCAGAGTTGATGCAACCCTAATACAAGATTGATTATCTTCGTGAACAATAATTGGAGCACATTTCAAAAAAATTTCTAACAAAATCTTTGAATGAATAAACTTTCAGTAACAGATGAACACAAAGCAACATACTCTGATTCAGTACTTGAAAGGTAACTAAATTTGTTTTTTACTTTTCCATAGAATAGCATTTTGATTCATTTTGATCACAAACCCAGAAACACTTTTTATCATTTGGGTATTGCATAGTCTGAGTCTACAAATGTATGAACTTGAATATCTGATTTGTCATGTTTCACAATTTTAATCAAAATTTCTAGTTTATTTAAGTATCTGAGAGTATTCTTCAAGTAATTCCAATGTTCAATTCCATAGGAATTTTGAAACTGGCTAAAATAAGAGATACAATAACATATATCTGGTCTTGATCCCAGCATAATGTACATTAAGCATCCAATCAACTCACGATATGGTACATTTTCTGAACTCTGATCATTCAATGGTTAAATACAGTTTTGGTTGCATAGGAATTTCACTCCCTCTGCAATATTCATATTGAACTTATTTAAAACTTTATCAATCAGCTTAGTTTGTGAAATAAACAACTCATTTTCAAATTTTTGAATTTCTAAGCCTAAAAAAGTTAATGATTCATTTTCATTTCAGTCATTTTATAAATTTCTGACAATTTGTTTTTTTATAGAGTTCATATCAATTTCATTCTTTGCAAAAATGATCAGGTCATCTACATATAACAACAAATATGTATCCTGAGATTTAAAGTACAAACAGGGATCTTTCTTTGATCTCTGAAAACCTAAAGTTACAATTGTACTGTTAAATTTGTCATTCCAGCACTTGGGGGCTTCTTTTAGGCCATAAAGTGCCTTTTTAGTTTACAAACAAAATTTTTATATTGCTATTTCTAATACCTGGTGGTTGATACATGTAAACAGGTGATTTTAAGGTTCATACAGGAAGGCTGATTTCACATCGCATTTGGACAGTATGTAAGCCTCGTTCAAGATACAGTGAAGAAGCATTCTTATGGTTACCATCCGGGCTACCGGCGAATAGACCTCTTCATCTTGAAACACTGTAAAAACTCGTGCCCCTAACCGAGCCTTTTTCACCACTTTTCCGTCTATTTCTTTTTCGCGAAACACCCACTTGGAGTCTATCACTTTCACATCCACTTGTGGTTCCACTAGTCCCATGTCTGTTGTTCTCAATAGTATTCAACTCTTCTTGAATAGCTTCCTTCCACCCTTCCATTGAAAT
>CM024242.1:14760805-14832931 GCA_013421045.1 Propylea japonica | reverse complement strand
GGGAGGTGGGGAAGAATATGAAGCACCCGACCTAGGACACGAGACTGCACCCGAATAGGTTCGTGACCAGAAGTATCTAAAATAACATCCCTACTTTGTAAGGTGGGGAAATCTGATGGAGAGGGGTTGAGAACTGAGAATTGTTTCTTACAAGCTCTGTCAGCTTCATATAAAGACACATTGTGCAAAGCCATTACCTCTCTCATTCTCACCTGCCTGCCATATTCAGGACAGTCCCTATCAGTGGCCATATGATCTTGACCACAATAATACATCGAGGTTCCGAGTTGCATACACGCTCATCATCATGATTACCACCACACACATTACAACGAAATCTACCTCTACAGAGATTTCTTACGTGACCGTACCTCAAACACCTCATACATTGGACAACTGGAGGAATGTACAAATCAACAGGGAGAATATTTGAGTATAATTCAAAAAATTTGGGCAACACAGTGCCCTCAAATGTAATAACGCATGTTTTCGTTTTCACTAAAACATTTCCATTATCAGTGACTTTTTTCTATTGAACCTTCTCATTCTAATCACTTGACTTCAGGATTGAGACCCTTTCCCAGGCTCAATATTTCTTCGTCCGTAATCTCTTGCCCCACGTCCCTCACTATACCCATCACTGTGACAAAATCTACCAGGAATGTAAACCTCAACTCCTGAGGGTTAAAGTTGTTATATCTTACGAAACAATCAGCTTTTTCTGAGGTTGCGAATCTCACTCAAACCTTCTTCAGACCCTTTCTATTTATATTGACAATATTAAATTCTTTATATAGTTCACTATTGAAAATATTTTTACCAATATTTAAGAGATTAAGATTTTAATTTCCGCACTAGAACTCTCAACTATTACTCGAAAGGACCTTTGTCCTTAGCTGAATAGAAACATGCAGTTTTTTGATTTTTGATGTTGCCATACACAGTCGTTTGGCCATTCTTCCACGTACGGTGAAGAATGCACACGCCACACGACGGAGATGATTGCGCATTCCAAATTTACGCCATACACACACTGTTTTAACTGTACCCCGTACAACGCGCATTCAAGTCTTCGCGCTTCCCTCTTAGTGAGTGGGGCCCTTATAGCTATCGTATGGTCATGCAATATTTCCGACAATATCTCTACGGACGCAAATTCACGATTTACACAGACCATAAACCTTATGTTGGTTATTTTCTTTAAAGGAGCCAAATTCCAGACTAATGAGATGGCGTATTCAGTTAGAAGAATTCGACTACGAAATTAAATACAAAAAAGGTTCGACAAATAACGGAGACGCACTTTCGAGGATTATAATAGATAAAAATAATATCGAAATTAATGGTATTCAAGATGATTTAGATTCAATTGCAAATCAAATAACGACCGAAGAATTAAACGATTTTTGAATTTACTTAATGCAAATAACCAGACTGAAACCCCTAGTACTAGTCAAAATGACAATATTATAGATTTCGAAACAGACGACATAACTGTTCACAGTACTATTCTCGAATTACCTATTACCGAAAGAACTTTAAATTCTGCAGCCCTACAAATAATTTTCAAAACGACTCCAAATTATAAAGTAACAAAATCAAAAATTTTTGGTGATAAACTTAGATTCAGAGTTTCCATCAACCAAATTGAAAATGATTTCATAAAATTCATCAAGGAATTTATTCAACCCAAAAAAGCATACACCTTGTATTTTGCCTCTCAAGAATTAGAAAACCACTTATACGAATTCTACAGGAAAAAATCGATTATAAATCTTATGACTTAAAAATTTGCAAAATTTTCTAGAAGACGTAGAAGACAAAGAAGAACAACTTCTTCGCATACAGCAATACCACGAGACAAAAACTATCCATCGCGGATTACGAGAAAATCTTATAAGTCTAAAACGTAAATATTACTGGCCAACATGGACAAAGACGTTAGGAACTATATAAATTCTTGTGAATTATGTCAGAAAAATAAATACGAACGCACACCAATCCAAATTCAATTCAGACCCAACCCTATCGGAACGAAACCATTTACGCACGTTTACTGCGACACGATTAGGTTCAATCAAACGTATTGCCTTAGTATCGTAGACTCATTTCAAGATTAGGACAATGTTATACATTAATTCAAAAAACAGGAACAGAAATTTTAGACAAGTTATTGGTTTTCTTTAGCCATTACGGAATTCCTAACAAAATTACATGTGATAATGGTCTCGAATTCAAGAACAACGTTATACAAGATTTTTGTAAAGTCCACAAAATCGAAATTCATTACATTACAAACTATAATCCAATTCCAATGCCATAGTTGAACGATTTCATTCCACATTAATAGAACAATTGAGGACAATTACAGACAAAAATTTGACTTTCCAAAATAGATTATCTCAAGCATTACTCAGTTACAATAATTCAAACCATGCCAGCTTAGAAATGACCCCTATGCAAATAATTAAGGCAGACTTGAACTACTCATTACCTATTGAACAAACACATAATGAAAGAATACAAAATTACGTGGAAAATTACGTGGAAATTTGAATGACATAACGAAACATTTGGAACAAAATAGACATAAAAATATTCAACGTTTAGAAAAAACTAATGAAAAACGATCAGCAAAGGAAGACCACCCTTTAAACAAAAACCCAACCTACATCAAAAATCCTATGACACGAAAATTAGATCCCCATTCAAAAAATTGATGCCTGTGAAATAGATAAAAATTGAATCCAAGATAAGAAAAACAAGCATATCTACCACAAAAAAATCATGAAACAGAGAAAAACTAGTTTCAAAACTTTGTTACAGATCCAAAATGGAATACACTTTCATACTTTTCATACTTCTCGGAATAATAACCTTCTCGATATCCCTTGAAATTATCCAAATCCAAAACAGCATACTACCCATTTCACTAGGTAAAGCCTACGAAACTCACAAAAACTTGCAACTTTTATACCATATTGACCTAGCCAAAATCGAACAAATCATAATTAATTATCAAACTGAAATAGACAACTACAAAAACTCAAAATTGAATTTCGCACAAACTGCAAATTATCGATATTTAAGACACTCTAACGAAATAAACCTGAATGCATTAGAAGAACTTTTGAACGAAAAAATACGAATCAAAAGAGGATTAATAAACTTAGGTGGAAAAATTTCAAAATTCTATTCGGAACGCTCGATTCTGATGACGAAGCTTTATATCAAAGTTATTTCAACAGTATCAAAAATAACGAACAAATATATTTCGAAATCAAAAACAAATCGCAACTATAGTGAATGACTTGAAAAATAAGTATATCAGTAAATTCCAGAAAATGTCAGAAAATCTTAAATTGTTTCAGATAGTACCTGAACTGCATGAAGTACAACAAATGCACCTTTTGATTTTCGAATTGAAAGACATAAAAAATATCTTAGACGAAATACAAACAGCTGTTAGCTTTGCGAGGTTACATTTATTGCACGAATCAGTTTTACCATATTCCAAATTTCTAGAATTGATCAAAAATGAAAATATTATACCAGTTCATCACCAGAAAGACTATTATCAATTGTGTCACACGAAAGTTATTTTCAAAAACAAAATTTTATTATTTATGATTTCAATTCCATTAGTTCAAAAAGAATATTATGATCTATACAAATTTTACTATCTCCCACAAAATAATGAATCCCTTCCATATACCAATCCTTATTTGCTCTCGCAAGAAGAAAAGCTGAAATGGTCCACCAAACACTGCCATCCAGTGGAAAACGACTACTTATGCGATCAAGACTCACTAGAAAAAATTCCGAAGTGCCTGGAAAATATCCTCACCAACCACACCGAAAATTGCCAGAGAATACCAAAAATTCCAACCCAGGACCTGAAGATCCTAGAAGATGGAAGCATTCTCTCAATTCAAAATGAGAAAATAATCGAAAAATGTCCATTGCAAACGAAACATCATTTCCTTCCTACGATGGCCATTCTACGTACCAAATGTACCATCAGTAACAAAGAAAAGGAAATAGTTCCAACCACAAATATCAGCGAAAAGAGAATCGTCCTTCTACAAACACCACACAAGTTACCCCAGGAATACACAAAAGAAGAACATCAACCAGAAGATGACATCCCCGACATCGAATTGGAAGAAACCAACCAGTGGAATCTTCCTCAGACTGCATTTAATTCATTTTTCTATTTGATAATTCTAATAATTATAATAACTACTTTTTACTTATTTTCAAGCTTGCTTTATCCAAAAATAATTTATGTAAAAATAAAGCTACACCCATAGGTGATACCTTTAACCAAAATGGGGAGGAATTATGTAATGCCAACCCTGGATTCCTTTAGCCAAGATAGTCTTATTACAGCTTTTCTAATTCATATACCTATGTTATAACGTGCATAATTGCAACTCAACATTTCTGCTGACTTCAAACAATATGATTATAAAACTATTGTGAATGCCTCTCTCGAGGAGATTAAGTATCGAGATATTGTACGCTTTGCTTCGCTTAATAAAGTTGATTTTTTAAAAATACGGTTTTCTCCCTTAAAACATAATTATATATATATATATATATATGTATATGAATCGGTCTTTTTGGGGACATTTCAGAGCAAGAATTGGTCCATTCGGGGACATTTGGCCCATTTGAGGACGGTCCTCAAATTGCCGATGCAAGGATCGGCTCTTTTGGGGACGGTCCTCAAATAGCCGATGCAAGGATCGGCTCTTTTGGGGACCTTCGAGAAATATGATTTGTTTTATTCCTTATTTGAAGCCGCATCTACTTCATAAAAAAAATATTGCTGTTCGTCAAATTTTCAAATCGTCTCACATACAGGGTGTCTCACATAAACTGAACAAACATATATAATCGTGTGGACGACATTAGGAGAGTCATTTTTGCCTAAAGACATATATCTCGTTTCTGGAGCATAAGCGAGGTACACGGTGTTTAACGTCACGGGGGTTTTTGAGCGCTCGCTCTCCTTAAACGAGTGCAATATCGTTTTTCCCGAATGTCTGTTATTTCCGAATTTTGATCCGAAAATGGTCTCAAGCGATTGGGCTCGACACCCTGATGAAGAATATGGGGTCAAATTCGATTCTGTCCTTGGGGCCGTTCGGCTTGCAAATCGCTAACTTTCGGAAAGTTTGTCCTAGAGACTTGAGATTTCAGGGTGCGTTCGGTTCCCAAAAGCGCGGTCCGGTTCGTTAACCAGCCAAATCTGGCAGGGTATTTCATCCAAAATGAACATTAAAAAATTTTTGTTTCTCAATATTTAAGACAAAACAAGATCGATCGATATGAAATTTTGCATTATGCATGATGCGTGATGCTCATGGTAATCCTCATTAAAAATTTTGTAGCCATAGTGATAATAGAACCATAGAAAGTTGAATTGGAGTATTTCAAAGAAAAATCCTCATTTTTTCTTAACAAGATATCCGATTCGGGTGAAATTCATTCATCAGAACCACAGAATTTATTTCTTCTGTTAAATTATGAACTTTTACGAATAATTTCGAATTTGTCGATCCGATTGAGCTGAAATTTTGTGGAACAATGTTCGATTCTAATTCAAAGCAGCAAGCAAAAATTTGTGGGACCAGTACCATTCGATTCAATTTTGAAATTTTGCGTCAAGATCTTGGTCATCACCCTTGCAAGATCCATCTGGTTCAACAACAAGCTCTAGGCATCATCGGTCCATATTTCTTTAAAAACGATGCTGAAGCTTATGTGATTGGTGCTAGTTACAGATCGATGATATGATTATTTGTTTCAAAATTTGACTGGCATCGATCCAGAAGTGTTTTGGTTCCAACAAAATGGTGCTACGCCTCATGCTGCTTCCGTAAAAATTGATTTATTGAAGGAAAGATTTGGCGATAGGATTATTTCGAAAAATGGTCCAATCAATTGGCCTACAACAGTGTTTCCCAACCTGTGGGGCGCGCCCCCCTTGGGGGGGCGCCAACAACCCGCCTCGGCCCCGAACGGTTCTCGCGGGCTTGAATTAGAACCACTTTACTAACTAAGGGGGGGGCGCGATGGAATTTGAGATTGAAAATTGGGCCGCGAATACTGAAAGGTTGGGAAACGCTGGCCTACAAGATCATGCGACATAACTTCACTGGATTATTTTCGAATAAGAAAAATTGACTGCAATCTATATTAAAATGTGTTTTATTGCAATTTGAAGTTCTATCACTCTGAAAAAAAACAACCGATACAACCCTTAAAGTAACAATGTCGGGTCAAATTTCGTTTTTTTTTGGGTGCGCAATTCAGAAAAGGTGAAGAACTTCGAAAAAAAAAACAATACTGACACATAACTGACCACACTCATAAGAATCTTGCTTTTTAACACCGTCTTTTTCGCTTTTTTATTCAACGAGATATGTATATGTCGAATTGTTAGATTCAACTCAATTAAATTAACTACAAAAGAACTCAAACGAAACTTTTGTACTGCGATACGTCAGACTGGCCGACGAGTCCGTAGAGTAAGCTCATGTCACCTCTAAAATCAGACTGACCTCTTTATTCCTTCTTTTCAACAGCTTTACACTTTTCGCTTTTATGCATTTCAGCATTAATTCAACTACGCAATACGCATCTACGCATTATGTACGGGGAAATCCCCAACCACCTTGTTCCCTAAAACTTGACGCCTGGTCTACGGCCACGTCAGGCAACACACAATACGTCGCCTAGCTAGGCAACACACAATACGTCGCCTAGCCAACTAATGACCTGGTTGATCTCAAATCTCCGACATATATGTAATTTGGAAAAAATAAATCTTCAGATGATCCACACGATTATACACGTGTTGTCCAGTTTATGATGAAACATCCTGTACAGTACAAAGACAAATGTCAATTTTAAAAATTTGCAGTCAAAAGAGTTCTTACTCTGTATGAACCTGTGTTTCTGTTTTTTTCTTGACCGGTGTAATCTTATCAGATCTTTTCGATGTGACCAGTGGCACACTGACCGATAGTAAAATCTCTGCAGAAATTAGGCTAATTCTCATGAATAATAAACAGAGAGATTCCAGTTTTGCTTGAATTTCTATATCCTATCTATTGAACAATGAAAAAAAAAGGGCATATTATCGAAATGATTTGGGGAAGTTATCACAATACCACATTCTATGCAGAACATTTATATTGAAGGGATACATTGAACAGAATTTCATTATGAAAATGTTTCAATGTGAACATTAGCTAAAAATTTCTTTAAATTGAGCATACAGGGTTTTAGTTTCATACCGTCTTTTCAGAATTCGATATCACTCGTTCTACTTAAACGAGTGCTTCATCGTTCTGCTAAAATGTCTGTTATTTTCGAATTTTGAGCCGAAAATGGTCTCAAACGATTGGGTTCGACTCCCTGATGACGAATATGAGGTCAAATTCAATTCTGTCCATAGGGCCGTTCGGCCAATCGTACAGCGTGTTACATAAAATATGGTCAAACAAAATATTTGTTCCCCTATATCTCAGACAAAACAGAATCGATCAAAAGGAATTTTGCGGCCACATGCATGATGCTCATAATAAGCCTAATGCAAAATTTTGTGGATATACTGTTGTGGGCCTATTTTAAAATTATTTTCCTGCACAAATCTCTATGATTTAAAAAGCAACACTGTCCAATAATTATTTCATCCAATAATGTAACACAAATCTATTCAAATTCAGGTATTTTTAAAAAGTCAATTCATTCATAATTTATGAAATTTTTTTGGAATATGTATTCCAATTTAATTGAAATTCCTACAACTGTTCTGAAATTTTGCCAACTGTTTCCAGAATTTTCTCAGACTGCTTCAAAGTTTTGTCAACTGCTTCGAAAAGCTACCAAATGCTTCATAAAATAGCCAACTCTGATCAACCTGTATCAACTTCATTGAAAATTTCCAAATCTTTTAAAATTTTTCCAACTGCTCTGTCAATTGTTTCAAACTGTTTCGAAAATTTACCACTTGCTCTGAAAATTTGCCATCTCTTCCCTTGGGCCCGTCCCTGTCAGTTGTAGATAGAAGGAAACTGAGATCCGAATTCAGGAAGCAGGTAGAAAAAGCGACTACTCGTCCTTCTGTAGCTGACCGAATGCAAATAGGGGTACAATATTATTATGTTAAAATATATAATAGTTGTGGCTCTTTCATTAGTTTCATTCAAGAAATACTCAATCATCAGGACATTATCACCTTCCAAACAATTACTTTTTTTTCAAAATGACACTAATGAATGAGATGGTTGGTTTATTCTTTTCAGGTTGAAAATTCATTCTGAATACTCGTATAAGCATGAATAAAATAGAACTTGTCTTGATTTTAATCTTCTATTGTTATGAATTTATTAGAAATGGGTGGTTTTTCGAGTGAAGCGTATTACAGCTGATATAACTAAAAAAGATTTTTCCACGAATGAACTGACCTTTATCAATCATGTAATCACGACTCGTAGTCCTGAAATTAAGCAACTTCTAGTTGGTTGAAACTTAAACATAACTGCCGATATTGATATGAATCTTGTTTATACAGGGTGTTTCACGAAGACTGTGGAATTGGAATATTTAAAAGAGAAATCCTCATTTTTTTTTCAATTATATACCCGATTCGGGTGAAATTCATTTTGTTAATGAAGATTAATATAAATGTTGTTGATTCGATTGAGCTGAAATTTTGCAGAACAATGTTCAATTCTAATTCAAAACAGCCCGCAAAACCTTATGGGACTTGCGTTAATACAACAATAGAAAAGTCTTTCGTTATATAAAATGAAAAAAATCTTATATTGCCATGAAGTACCATTCGATTCGATTTGAAAATTTGCGTGAAGATCTTGGTCTGCACCTTTGCAAGATTCATTTGTAAAAGATCAAGCTGGGGCATCATCGGTCCATATTTCTTCAGAAACGATGCTGAAGCTAATGTAACAGTGGTTGGTGCTAGTTACTGATCGATGATTAATGATTATTTGTTTCAAAATTTGACTGGCATCGACCCAGAAGTGTTTTGGTTCCAAAATGGTGCTACACCTCATGCTGCTTCCGTAAAAAATTATTTATTGAAGAAAAGATTTGGCGATAAGATTATTTCGAAAAATGGTCCAATCAATTGGCCTAGATAATGCGACATAATTCCACTGGATTATTTTCAAATTAAAAAAATATACTGCAATCTTTATTCAAATGTGTTTTATTCCAATTTGAAGTTATATCACTCTGAAAAAACAACCGATATAACACTTAAAGAAACAATGTTGGGCCAATTCTCGTTTTTTCTGGGTGCGCAATTGAGAAAAGGTAAAGAACTTCGAGAAAAAACATTAGAATCTTGCTTTTTAACACTTTTCGCTTTTCATCCGAAAACGAGGGATTTACTTTTGTACCTAATTTTTAAAATTCGATATTTCGAGAATTTTAAATTCATTCACCGGATGATTTCGTTTTTTTATTGCGACGCATAGTTTTTTGAGCGCTCGTTCTACTTAAACGAGTGCTATATCGTTCTGCTCAAATGTCTGGTATTTTCGGATTTTGAGCCGAAAATGGTTTCAAACGATTGGGTTTGTTTCCCGATGACGAATATGAAGTCAAATTCAATTCTGTCCGCAGGGCCGTTCGGCCGGCCGGCCGTAAACACGACAACTTTCAAAAGGATTGTCCTAGAGACTTGATTTCAGGGTACGCTCGGTTCTCGAATGCAGCGGTTAAGTTCGTTAACCAGCCCAATCGTACAGGGAATTTAATCGAGTTTGAGGATGTAAATTGGAGATTTGAAATATCACGCAAATTTTAAAGAGGATTGTGAAATCCAAACCATAGAATTCAATTTTATTAAGTTATCGACTCTTCATATTTCATTTTTTGAATAATTTTCAGAATATAATTCCGATCGTGCTGAAATTCTGCACAGATATATAAAGTACCATTCTCAAGTTCTACACAAGATTTTGAATTAATAGTCTTATTGCTCCTAAAATGAACGAGTTGCTCAAATGTACCTGCTCAGGACTTTTCCAAAATTTTTTTATTCATATTATTGAATTCTACGTAACGTTTCAACGACGCAAAGCCGCGCGAACTTATCACAATTCAGCACAAGTTTTTTTTCGAAAATCATGCATTCATCTAATTAGTCATGTCAGTTTTTCAGTAGATGGGTACGTGTTTCTTTAAAATTATTTTCCCACACAAATCTCTATGGTTTAAGAAGCAACACCGTCCAATAATTATTTCATCCAATAATGTAACACAAATCTATTCAAATTCAGGTATTCATTCACGTTACCCCTAAAACAGTGATTCTCAAACTGTGGTCCGCGAACGGTTTTCATGTTGTCCGCGAAATGAACAGTCATAAAATAATCGATTTAAATCTTGGCTCTGAGATGTTAATAAATGCGTCTGCTTATTTTTTCAACTCATGCACGACAAAGGAAATCATTAACGCCTTAGTTTGGAGCTATCTATGATTTGTTATTTTCTGTTTTATATTTCTCTTGTCTTTTACTATATATCTTTTTTTTTATAAATTGTTGATTGAGGTTTCTTGGGTTTTTTCTAGCACTCAGGAACCCAAGAAACCTCAATCAACAATTTATAGATTAAAGAGCACAAGAAAACGAAACAACGAAAAATATATCTTTTTTTTATTTTGTAAATAATAAATTCATCAGCTAAACTTCAGTGTTCATCTCATTTCACCTTTTATTGGGAAATAATAATAATATCTAAGTCGTCCGCCAAGAATTCTGAAATGTACACTGCCCTAAAACATGCGGTAGTATTTCGTAATGATATAACATCTGGCAACACAGAACAGACCAGCGAAGTAATCAGTTTACAGGGACGGGCCAAAGCAAAATTTTTAGGGGCGGACAAAGTTTCGAAAATTTGTGCATTGATGTCTTGGAAAACCGATGGTGAAATTCAACCTTTTTTTCTGAGAGCATCAAAAATAATAATTAAAAATTCTGTGGTGATAATATTTTAATTTGGTATTACCAGGTCAACACACTATTGGTCTTCAGGATTTTGAGAAAATATTATTGTTTTGTCGATACGAAAAAAAGTGAAAAGTCTTTTGACTCGTATATGATGATTACAACAGAAATATATTCAAAGATATTTGAATTTTAACTTATAATATCATCGCCATAGAAAATTATCATAGTGAGTTTTTAAATTATTAGAAGTTTAGATATGTATTCTGCAAACAATTTTTTCAAAAATCGTAAAATTATTCTAGTTCTCATGAATTCGCATTTCAATTCTGAATTTCATATCGATAGAATAAGCAGTTATTGAGATAAGGAAACTAACTGGCGATCTGGCCCGCTGAAGAACTCAAATGAGATATCCCGAAAATTTGAACATTCAAACTCTTTCTTCCGACGGTTATGTGTGTTTAATTCTAGATCAGCAATACAAGCCAGAATATTTATAGTTTTCAAATTCTTTTGATGATTTGATTCTGACGAAATGTTGGACGAATATGCTCGTCGCTGACCTAGTGCATAATAAGTTTGACATTGATCGGATTTCATTAACGGTTAAAATTACAGACATTTGGTAAAACGACCGCTCTGTTTTTTCCCTAGAAACAAGTTCGCAAAAAAAATGCCCGATATTTTCAAACTTTTTTTAAGGAGTCAAATTCATTCATAATTTATGAAATTTTTTTGGAATATGTATTCCAATTTAATTGAAATTTCTACAACTGTCCTGAAATTTTGCCAACTGTTTCCAGAATTTTTTCCGACTGCTTCGAACTTTTGTCAAATGCTCCGAAAAGCTACCAATGCTTTATAAAATTGCCAACTCTGATCAACCTGTATCAACTCCATAGAAAATTTTCCAACTCTTTTAAAATTTTTCCAACTGCTCTGACAATTTTTCCAACTGTTTCGAAAATTTACCAATTGCTCTGAAAATTTGCCATCTCTGCCCTTGGGCCCGTTCCTGTCAGTTGTAGGTAGAAGGAACTGAGATCCAAATTCAGGAAGCAGGTAGAAAAAGCGACTACTCGTCCTTCTGTAGCTGACCGAATGCAAATAAGGGTGCAATATTATTATGTTAAAATATAATTTTGGCTCTTCAAAACAATATTTTTCTTCAAATGACACTAACGAATGAGAGTGTTGGTTTATTATTTTCAGCAAGGGCGTAGCCAGGAATTAATTTCGGGAGGGGTTTTGACATTTTGGCAATTGACTTTGTAGGTGCCACATGCAAGATGCCCATAATAAGCCTTTTGCAAAATTTTGTGGCCATAATGTTAACCATATAATTAATTTAATGATATTACTGGATTTTACATATTTCATTTTTTGAATAATTTCCAGAATATAATTCCGGTCGTACTTAGATTTTGCATTATATACTTAGCATGAATCTCAAGTCCCATACAATTTTGATGTCAGAATTATTGCTCTACTAATAGACGAGCGCTCAAAAGTACCTGTTCGGGGCTTTTCTTGCATTTTTAACGCCATTTTCAGAAGAAACTCATCGTATGTTCACGTTACAGGAGGTATCAGTTCAAACCAAGCAAGATATTCCTAAAAAATTCATAATTGTAAGCAAAATTTTCAATAGACACATTCGTACCCTGATCACTACTCGTTTAATTGAAATTTCCATTGCAATACAAGTATAAAAAAATTAATAAAGCCCTTTCGAACGCTCGTTCTTTGGTTTGCGTGAACTTATCCACACTTTTCCAGCCACGGTTTTTGACGTGTATACTGTCGATGTTGGGATAGAGGACAATCGTGCGTTATTTAGTCACAGTGTTGCCAGATGTATCTCATGTATGATAATGAGATTAATTCCAACTTACACATGGAAAAACACGAACGAGTGATTTGTTTTTTATTATCTAATTATCAATATCTAAAATTTTTTAGTGTCCGTCGAAATATAAGGGAAAAATTAAAAACTGACCAACCACAGTTTTAGCGATTACTGTGTAGGGGGTTATCCGGGGGCGGTGCGTTCTCAACAAAAATTTTTGTTGAGAACGCACCGCCCCCGAATACCCCCCTATACAGTAATCGCTAAAACCGTGGCTGGTCAGTTTTTAATTTTTTCTCATACTTCGACAGACTCCCAAAAAAATGTTCCATTAGATTTGATTTCTATGTTGAAAATACTATGCAAAAAAAATTTTTGTTGAGAACGCACCGCCCCCGGATAACCCCCTACACAGTAATCGCTAAACCGTGGCTGGTCAGTTTTTAATTTTTTTCTCATACTTCGACGGGCGTCCAAAAAAATGTTTCATTAGATTTGATATCTGTGTTAAAAATACTATGCAAAAAAATTTTTGTTGAGAACGCACCGCCCCCAGATAACCCCCTGCACAGTTATCGCTAAAACTGTGGTTGGTCAGTTTTTAATTTTTTTCTCATACTTCGACGGACGCCCAAAAAAATGTTTCATTAGATTTGATTTCTATGTTGAAAATACTATGCAAAAAAATTTTTGTTGAGAACGCACCGCCCCCGGATAACCCCCTACACAGTAATCGCTAAAACCGTGGCTGGTCAGTTTTTAATTTTTTTCTCATACTTCGACGGGCGTCCAAAAAAATGTGTCATTAGATTTGATATCTGTGTTAAAAATACTATGCAAACATTTTTTTTTGAGAACGCACCGCCCCCGGATAACCACCCGCGCAGTTATCGCTAAAACCGTGGCTGGTCAGTTTTAAATTTTTTCTCGTACTTCGACGGACGCCCAAAAAAATGTCCCATTAGATTTGATTTCTATGTTGAAAATACTATGCAAAAAAAATGTAGCAAGTATTTGTTGTTTTCAAGAATTCATACTGATATGAATAATTTTTAACTATATTTTCGGAGATAATTGTTTTTAAGTGCAAAATGAAATATTATTTTTGCAACAAAAAATAACATTTTTGAACCCCCAAACCCCCCCCCCCCTGGCTACGCCCTTGATTTTCAGGTTGAAAATTAATTCTGAATACTATGAATGAAATAGAACTTGTCTGGATTTTAATCTTCTTGTTATGAATTTATTAGAAATGGGTGGTTTTTTGGGTGAACCGTATTACAGTTGATATAACTAAAACTAAAAAAAGATTTTTCCACGAATGAACGATATTAGTATGAATCTTGTTTATACAGGGTGTTTCACGAATACTGTGGCTTAGATTATTTCAAAGAAAGGTTCTCAATAAACAATTTAGATTTTATGGTTAATCTTTGCTGGAGATACACATTGTTGGAAAAACAGATTCGTGAGACTTCTACTTAAACGAGCACCATATCGTTTTGCAGCAATGTCTGTATTTTTCGAATTTTGAGCCGAAAATGGTTTCAAACGATAGGGTTTAACTCCCTGATGAGGAATATATATTCAAATTCATTTCTGTCCGTGGGGTCGTTCGGCCGTAAACACGATAACTTTCGAAAGGATTGTCCTAGAGACTTGATATTTTCAGGGTACGTTCGGTTCTCGAATGCAGCGGTTAAGTTCGTTAACCAGCCCAATCGTACAGGGTGTTACATAAAATATGGTTCATTCAAAATATTTGTTCCTCTATATCTCAGACAAAACAGAATCAATCGAAAGAAAATTTTGCGGCCACATGCATGATGCTCATAATAAGCCTAATGCAAAATTTTGTGGCCATACTGTTGACAGAACCATAAAGAATTTAATTGGAATGTTTGAAAAAAGAATCTTTATATTTCCTTCACAAGACATCCGATCGAGTAAAATTTATTTTTTAATGAAGATTAATATACTGAATGTTCATGCAGAATTTCAGAAAATCACATTATCAGAACTAATTTTTTTCTAAATTATGAACTTTTACGAATAATTTCGAATTTGTCGATTCGATCGTGCTGAAATTTTACAGTAAAATGTTCAATAAAAATTCAAGCAGGCATGGCAGAACTTTGTGGGTGTTGCGTTAATCCAACCATAGAGTCTTGAGATTTTCAAGGTGAGTTCGATCCCCAAATTCCGCAGTTATGTTCTTTAACCAGCCAAATCGTAAAGGGTTTTCAATCAAATTTGTCTGTATTTCTCGAAATACAGACATTTCGGCAAAACGATATAGCACTCGCTCAAGTAGAACGAGCACTTAAAAACAGGATTGCCTACTTGTATGCTCAGCTTCAAGGTATTGTGTTAAATACAGAGTGTCTCAAGTTCAAGTGTTTATTAGACGTTCTTGGAGAGCTTTGCATATTTGAAAACTGAAAACTGCGATCATTATACTGTTCGAAATTCTCTACTGTTGTAGTGTACTGTTATAACTATTGTATTCATTCAGATAGTTTTCAAAATATCGGATGGAAACTGTAATACAAGTCAAATATTCCTACTCAGTATTCCATACCTATGTAATTTTTTTTATTCTCTACATCCTGAGCGTGAACAGTTCTCATTGAAGTAGTAGTGCACTTTTTGAATTTCAGAATTTCCTTCACAGGGTGTTTCAAATTTTGTGTCGAATACTGTGATTGGGCATAATTTCTGTTTTTCAAACTAGAACCCTATTTTTTCATGATAATACAAAGAAAAAGGATGATAGTAATAAAAAAGTTGAAAATTAATGAAAAAAAATTAGGAAAATCCCTGAGCAAGTTCTTTTTAGCGCTCGTTCATGTTGGAGCAATACGACTATTACCTCAAAATCTTGTGAAGGACTTATATCAGTGCAGAATTTCAGCACGATCAGAATTATATTGGGAAAATTATTCAAAAAATGAAATATGTAAATAGTCGATGACTTAAAAAAATTAAATTCTATGGTTCTGATTTCACAATTCAATTCAATTCCATTCAATTCAATTTTTATTCACCAATTCAGTTACAACTATTTCACATTTTACATACCTACATCATTAACAATTTATTATAAACAATCATATGAGAAACAGTGATTTGTAAGTATTAAGGGTAAGTGATTCACACTAAACCCGGAAGTACAATTCCAGGTTTGTGTCGTGAAGCACCCGCCATCGTGATGATTGTGGAGTATAGGTGAAAATGGAGTGAGCGGTGGAACCACGAACCACGCCGCCCAAGAACCAGACCGAGAGCGCGCCCCGGGGGAAGCGTCAGGAAATGTCACAAATCTTAAAAAGCGCTTGTACATTATAACATGTTATTGATTCTGTTTTCGTTTTAATCATCTGAACATTGAAGTTATGAATGTTATGCTATGTTTTTTGAATATACTCTTTAGTTAGATTTTTGAATTTTCTCTTATTTTTTACTTCTGATTTTATAGTGTGGGGAAGCATGTTGTAGAATTTTGGAGCAAAAAAAGTAACTATACGTTGAGTATGAGCCTTGACATAAAGTTGAGAGCGCAACGAGCTGTTTCTCATATTATATTTCGTTCTGGAATTTGGTAATAGTTGTTCAATTTTCGGCAGGTAATTCAGGCAACTGTGAACGAATAGGGCTCTGATGGATAGAACATCTGACTCTTTGAATAAAATGTCAGTTGGAAATGTTCGTTTCTTCCTGTATATAATTTTGAGAATTGTCTTTTGAGTAGTCAGGATATTTCCAATAGCATTATTGTAGCTTCCCCCCCAAATAATTAGACCATATCTAAACGCTGACTCCTCTCTAACATTTGGGTTATCATTCAAATGGCCAGATCACATCCGCAAACTCGATTTCATTTCAATCGAATGGTATTTTATGGCGATATTAGAATTTTTCTTTCGTATATGACGATAGACTTCCTATGGTTGCATTAACGCAACTCTCACAAATGTTTGCCTACTGCTTTGAATTGGTATAGAACATTTCACTGCAGAATTTCAGCTCGATCGAATACACAAACTTTTCGGAAAAGTTCTTAATTTCGAAAAATACTGAATTCTATGGTTCTCATCATGTGATATTTTTGAAATTTTGCAAGAACATTCAGTAAATTAATCTTCATTCAAATAATAAATTATTCAAATTCATTCAAATCGGATGTTTTGTTAAGGAAATATAAAGATTCTTCTTTTACTTAGTACAATTTAATTTTCTATGCTTCTGTTGAAACTATGGCCACAAAATTCTGCATGCGGGTTATTATGAGCATCATACATGTGTCCGCAAAATTTCATCCCGATCGATTCTGTTTTGTATGAGATATTGAGAAACAAAAACTTTGAATGGCCGTATTTTATGGAACACCCTGTACGATTTGGCTGGTAAACGGACTTAGTCGCGCCATTTGGAAACCGAACGTACCCCGAAGATCTCAAGTCTCTAGGACAATCCTTTCGAAAGTTATCGTGTTTACGGCCAGACGGTCCCATGAACAGAATTGAATTTCACCTCATATTCGTCATCAGGGAGTCGATCCCAATCGTTTGAGACCATTTTCGGCTCAAAATTAGAAAATTTAAGACATTTGGAAAAAACGATAAAGCACTCGTTTGAGTAGAACGAGCGTTCAAGAAGAAAGAAAAACTAAAGAAAATTTGACTATAATCATGATTTTGTTTCTACGAATCGAACGCAATCATGACAAATACGAATTTGAAAAACGGAAGTTTTCGCCATTTTTTTCACAGTTTCAAGCACCCTGTGCTGATAATTATTTCAAAATTTGAAAGATGCATAGCATTCCCACCTTCTTTTATGTGTGTGAAGTTGGCCCAGTTTTTGTTGTGCTGAATTTGCTAGGTTTGTGCGCTTTGTGCCGAAAGTTTTTTTCTAATTCCAAGTAGTTTTCGAGATATTTCAAAAATATAAAAAATGGATCAGCCAGCACTTTTGGGAATATAGGATTTAAATGATTGATAAAAATTGTGCTACACATGTTCTGAGTTGTGCCGTTGGAATTTCCTCAAAAGTACCTCTCGTTTCCTGAAAAATCGAAATTAAGAAAAAAGATAGCCCAGCAGTTTCGTTTTTTTTTCTCACAAAGGAATGAAAAAATGTGTGCTACATTTGTGCTGCTTTTTGCCGTAAATATTTTTCCTAGCACTTTTGTTGTTTTTCAAAGAAAACATATTCAAAAGATTCTGCCACTTTCAGGCAAAGTTGTGCCATTTTATTTCCACAAATATCCTGCTAATTCACCCAAAAATAAAGAAATTGAAAAAAGTTGCCGTGTTTTCTGTATTTTCTAGAATGTACTGTTTTATCTAATTTTCACCATTTGAAAGAAGAAATTAAGGTTCTTTTTTTTGAAAATTCCACTAGCATGGATTCACCACGATAGAAGCACAATTTCATTCACAAATTCGGGAAAAGAAAAACATATTTACTGAAATAACTCTTTCTTATTTCATTAGATTTCTCAGAGATTAGAATGACTTCTGGAAAAATTTGAACTGCAGAACACAGTACTCAACTCAGTATATCCAGTCCATAATCTGTTCCAGCTATCGAATATCAATTTTTCGGAAAATGCTGGGTAGGTGCGTACAAAACATTTCGTTGAATATCTCAAAAACCGAATGAAATAAAAGAAAAATTTTAACGGCACAAAGCAGCACAAACCTAGCACAATTCACCATAAGAAAATTTTTTTCGAAAATCAAAAAATGCTGGGCCAACTCCACAAACACTTTTGCCAGGTATATTAGTTTTTCCTCCACCCTACTGAATGTCTTATTTTCTCCCATATAAGAAGGAAACTGATGATTTTTCTTAAACTTTGAACAGCCCAAGTTGGCATAAATAGAGTACCTAAAAACATATAAAACAATTTTCGTCCAAAAAAAATGAAAGTGATGGCTAACTTTTTTTTAATTCCATTATTTTTTGGGTGAATTAGCAGGATATTTGTGCAAATTACAACGTCACAACTTTGCCTGAGAGTAGCACAATCTTCTGAGCATGTTTCCTTTGAAAAAAACAAAAGTGCTGGATTACTTCTTTTATTTTCGTAGTTTGCAGGAAAACACGAAATATTTTCATGAAAATATTTACGGCACAAAGCAGCACAAAAGTACCACAAATGTTTTCATTCGTTTGTGAAAAAAAAACGAAAGTGCTGGGCTATCTTTTTCCTTAAATTTCGATTTTTCAGCAAATGAGAGGGACTTTCGAGAAAATTCGCACGGCAAAACTAAGTACATGTGTAGCACAATTTTTATCATTGATTTAAATGACATTTCAGAAAAAGGCTTGGCTGGCTCATTTTTTCGGTTTTTGAATCAGAACCCACTTGAAATGAGGAAAAAAAATTATCGGCACAAAGCAGCACAAACCAAGCACAATTCAGCACAAAAATTTTATTTTCGAAAACTTAAAAACTGCTGGGCCAACTTCAGACACATCAGTCTTTTACTTTGATGTTATGAGAACGGTTCACGTACAGGATATTGAGAATAAGAAAAATGAATATACATAAAACGGAGTACAAATATTTTTTTTATCGATATTTGAAAAATTATTTGATGAAAAAACCTATAGTGTGTGCAAAAGATACACCAACCTAAACAAAAAACAACAAAAAAAATTTTTATTGAGCGTCCTCGAATGGCCACATCCATGCATTTTTCCCTATAGTTAGCAAAAAAATTAACATATGAGCAAACTGATCGAATTATATGACCCAAAATTACAATATGAACCTAACTATGTCATTATATTTGATATCTAAGAAATATATGAAATGTCCCCAAAAAGACCGATTCGCATATATATATATATATATATATATATATATATATATATAGATTTGTTCGACCGCCTACACAGACCCAAATCGGTATACTCGACCGACTTTCAAACCCAAAAGTGACGTGTCCAGACCCGGCTCCGGGTCTGGTAACGTTTGACCTTAGAAACGTTTTGAGGGGGATGAAGGGATGCTAGGAGTGAATTTTCAGCCGGGTCTGAAAAATCGGTTATACACGTGATTATATACAAAAAGTTTCAGGGAGTGGCCAGTGCGAGGGCGCTTCGGTCGACATGAGTTCGATGTATATAATTTGTATAGTAGACCAACGCAATGAGTCCCTAAATATGGCAACGCTGCTTGTTGAGAGCGTTATAGTTGTATTTGATCTCTTTCTAATTCATACACCTTGAATTCACTATTCGAGGACTTATACGATCCCGGTATAGACAACCGCTGGCGCCGTCGGGTGAAATTCTCAGCGAATATTCCGAATAGACTCGTATATTGTCATTAGATTCTTTTGATATGAACATGAACTGAAGGTTCACCGGTAACCTCATATTATCGATTTGAAAAATACCTCTTGTATTTTATTGCCAAATTAAATTTTTTTTATTTTTTTCACATTTAGTACGATCGGGTAATAAGGGTCACTGCAATGCGGTTAATGGGAATCAACTCCCATTATCATTTACGAATAGTACATCCGCTTATTGCCTGGATTCTTCATAACAATTTAGATTTTTTCTGAGGATTTTTTTGATTTTTTTTTTTGAAATCGATAACAGATATGATAAAACTAACAGTGATTGAAGACTTTTGTGGAAAAACCAAGCTGTTCTCTACATTTTTTCAAATTAACATTTTCTGGAGGTAAACAGGGGACAGTGTTCCAGAAAATATATCATTCTGTAGATTTGCAATCGAAATTCTTATGTCACATGGTGTGAACTATAAATTATAACATTTATGCCAAACTTCACGCGACTATCTTGTGTAGTGTGAATACTATAATCTTCGAGGTCATGTTTCGTAGAACGAATACAGGGCAGCACTCTTCGATGCGACGCCGTCAGGCTGCTTATAACAGTCTCTAATCAAATAATGGCTATCTCCGATAGTTTTGTAAGGTTAAAAAAACTCTTAAAACACTTTTTCATGTCGGGTTAGTGGAAGTTTTTTTTTCTCTCATTTTGACGAGTTGTTTCTGTACCTTTTGTAATATTAAGTGGATGCTTTGTTGTTAAATGAGAAGTTCAATCATCTCAGATCGCATGCTGAAAGCACTGATTACTTCATCTTCACTCTTTGAGATGTTAGCAGTGGCCCTACATCAGGGCCTCAATGCAAGTTTCTCCGAGTGATGGAAACGCCCAAAATTTTTGGCGACTGCGAAGTCCAGTGATTTTAAGATAGAAAAAAAACGACCAACAAACAATTCCTTGCCTTTAAGAAGGCTAACCTAACTATTTTCAATTTATCTATGTTTCAATAATTTTACGTGCCGTTATCTACGAAATTTAAAAAGCAGTTTTTAAAGAGGGAATATAGATTGTTTGATACCTCATATAAAAACTCCACATATCAGATTCGTATTTCTATATTTTTCTCGAAAACCCAATTGAAGTCGATTTCAATTGTGTTTTCGAGAAAAATACAGATTATTATAGGATGGTCATAATCTTCTCTGATTCGTGATAAGACCTAAAGTGTTTCGATTATCCTGTTATTTCAAAACTATGGTTTCATGGAGATTGACTTCAAGAAGTGGAATAGCCTGTGGGTTGGCTACCCCTCTGGAATTTTCAATAAGTAGTATTAGCCATGGATAATCATTTGAGAGCTACCCACTCCAAAAATATTTCCTGATTCTTGATCTTGCATGAATCGTTTCTCCAAAATGATAGTAAAATTTCTCGCTTTTTTATTTTGTTTTTTGAGATACTTAAACAAGGGAATATTTGATTGCGGGAAAGTAGAAAAGTCCTTAGGTGAGTAAAATTGAAGGAAATTTAGTTGAACCATTAATTGAAATTCAGTTCAATTTTACAGAAGGCTGCAAATTATCAAAACCTAATGAGCTTTCAAAATGATATATCCCACGACAATCTTTCCCTATTGAAAATTCAAAAATGACAGCCATCCTACTTAAGAGGATGACAATTTCACTTATGAAAAACAATTGCTGAAAAATCATAGTTTAAAAATGAATAAATAACCACAATTTCAAGAAAACATTAATGTCTCAACACAAATCAGAAAGTATTCTCATATGATATTATGAATATATTAATGTGTCATTAAACCAATTCTCGAAAAAAGTTCAATAATAAAAAGCTGGCGTGGAAAGCTTTCATTTTAGGCATCACAACCTGTCTTCTTCATTCAAAGTTTGAGGGTGGCCGCTGCCTCATGCAAGGGGTGCATATATCTCTAATCAGTTGCGTCTACCCTCTCCAAACAAAATTGATTTTCCTCGACGTTCTAACGACTGTGGCCAATTCGCTAGTAAGTGGCTCTGTTTTGATTTCAATTTTTTGAATCGTTATAAGAAAGGATATTTCTGAGGTAAAAAATATGGAAGCAACTTTCAAAATGAATTTGCTTCAATCGGGATTCTTCAATTCCCTTGAACCAATAATAATAGTTTATTGTTTTTTACTGAGCTATCGTGGTTTACTCAACCACTTTATCATAGTACGTATCTGGAAATTGAATAAATTGAAGTTATAATACTGTCGTAGAAAAAAACTAAGACGTATGAATAGATATACAGGGTGTTTCATTGGAAAGGGAAATACTTCACAGGTGCATAGGTGGCACCAAGACGGTTCTAGGGATACCCCATTTATTGGGTCTCACTGTCTTTGTAGCCGAGATACAGATACAATGTTGAAATAATTATGGATTCATATTGTTGATAATTCATTGTTAAAGTCACTTCAAACCACTTTCGGGTATCCAAGTTTCTAAAAACTTCACATTTACCTTGAAAATTTGTGCAGTAAAACTTTCTGCGCGAAAATTTGAAGTATACGTCTCAGTTTAGTTTTTAGTGGTATTTCGAATTTCAAAACAGATTTTCAAAGTTCCGATGTACAGAGTGTTGTTTCGAGGATTCAAACGATTCATAATTTTTTGTTAACCCGAACCTGGATTTTTGAGGCGGTTATTGCATGATATGTTTGGGCTCTCAATTAGGAACATATTTGCCAAATATGAAGAAAATATACCTGGTGGTTCGTCTGGTACGGCCTCAGGAAGAAACGGGCAAAATTCATAAAACACCCTGTATCTCGGCTACGAAGACAGTGAGACCCATAAATGGGGTATCTCTAGAAACCGTCTTGGTGCCACCTATGCACCTGTGAAGTATTTCCCTTTCCCAATGAAACACCCTGTATAATAATATAGGAAATTTCACATTACTTTCAAACCATGTTTTCAATATAATATTAATTTCTTCTATCATAGTTCTGAACCATTTTGTCATTGCCAATTTTATAACTCCCCAAAAATTTTAATTCGCCAGGAGAAAACCTGGCGACGCACTTGATTGATTCACCCCTTATCTTTTGCTTCAATTGTCTAACTAAAGGGTTCGTTTCAAGATCATTGAGAAATGTGTTTTCATTCGAACAATTACGTCTCCTCATGAATGAACATTCAGCTCATTGTGAAAACATGAAATTTCGATAAATAAAACTTTCTCAGTACAAAAAAATATGCATCACAAAGAACCTTCTACGACCAGAGTGAATGGATTTTCAAAGTTGGGTTCTTTTTGAAAGTTTTAATACCATACAGTGAGTTGAGAAAAATCCATCAATGCACCCTAATTGTCGATTACCGAAAATAAGAAAATTTTAAGACCTCGGAATCCAGGATCGGTCATTTTTCAGCGAATGAAAATGAGAAATTTCATCTTCACGGTCAGGCAGTTGTTCCCTTCCGAAGGATATTTAATCTTTTCGTCGACTCATTATTACATATACAAATTCTTTTATGGTACCTACTCTTTTGATCCCTTTTATACACTGAAATTGTAGCGACCGGTCCCGGCAACCTGGCAACACCGCTTGGATCGAAAAGGTTGGTCGTATATACCGATACTGTATAAGTGGGATTGGAAGTTGGCGTAATGTTTCGGGACCGAAAAGTTATTTTGATTATACGACTTTTTTAAATGAAAAAAATCCTTTCCCTCTCAGTATGCCTAGTGAGTTATATTTGCAATAAGTCCATTTTTGCATATATACAACTGAAAAACTGCCGGATTATATGGGTCTTAGGTCGCCTTAGAAACGTATCGGGACTGGATACGTCTGTCAGATAAATATATATATATATATATATATATATTCTTTTCAATTGAGAGCTAACAAAATACAATACATAAAACAAAAAAGTCCCTAGCTGAGGTTGGTGCAAAACGGGGTACCATACTATTCTGTCGTATGATACCACAGCACAGGAAAAACCTCAGTAGAAAAAAACCCTGCCTCGCCGTTTTTACAAAATTGAAACTTAAAACTATTCGAATAAATACCCTTCAATATTCAGATACAAAATACGTAATTCTTGCTCTTGGGCCAGGAGGGTGTTTTAAACCATTTCTGGCGTTCCAAGTGATAATTTTCGAATCTTCTGTTCTTCTAAGACCGCTACAGGACCCTACTGAAGGGTAATCATCTCCCATAGATTTAAATAGTGGTATTTCATCCTAAATATCGAATTAATTTCGGAATAATGATAAAAAACGTGTGACAATTCATGTCAAAATGACATTATAATTATTCGACTTACCTGATTGTCTTAGATTTCATTATGTGAAACTTAGTAGCGATTATGGATAATACAGTGGCGTATACAGGGGGGCCTTCCTGTCATTCCTGTGTCATTCGCATCAAAACCCTTAAGATTTGAACATATGTGTGTGAGACATTGATGAAAAACAGAGAGACCATGCTCAAAGTTATACTTAGATTCTCAATTAAAAAATTGCATCTAACCATCTCGGGCCCCCTCCGAAAATATTTTCTATATACGCCACTGATTCAATACGATCTTATCAGTTTTTAGGTTAATCCAAGAATACCTACTCATATGCCTTTTAGGATTTGAAAATGAAGAAAATCATCTATTTACTATTGCACATCTTACGGATGACAAATTCTCTCAATCAACATTTATTTAGGATCAGTATCCTGAGGTGGTGTATTCACGTTTTACGAACTTTTGGGTTCAAATTGAAAAGAAAACTTCAACCTAGGTGATATTTATATTATATTTATTTTCATTATACATAAAAAATAGTTAAGTCAACCATTCTATAAAACACAATTGGAATTTAGAAAATACATACGCCATCCATATTGCTCACACAAATCTTTTTTATGATTGGATAATTGTTTCTCTTTCGAATAATTGCAGCTCTTTTAATGAAACTCGATTTTTTATAGGAGAAAATTCTTCCATGAATTCAAATGCAAGGAAAGCAGCAATTAATAAAAAACGGTAATGTTTGAATCTTGCCTTAACGGGTTATGATTCATCAATTATTGATTGAAATTAAACCCTTTGAAAATTCAAAATATATTATCAACCTTGATATCAAACGAAATGAAATTATCATTCGTTCATTCAAATTTGATAATGCAACATTGATATGAATCACCTGCCACAGAAAAAAAGTTGCAACCTTATCTCGTTATGATAATCCTCCCTTTAAATTACAAAATTTGGAGCACTCATATTTGGTTGTTTATTCACAAGGCAGCTTATTAATTCAACTACTTATCACAATGTCACCTTGAAAATACGCAATTTCAAATTGTTAATAATAATTTTATCCCCAAATTTCGGTTTTCGAAATGACAGATACTTTGCCAACAAAACATAAGAAGTAGATATCTATCATTATTTTTTTGTAATCTCCTTATCTGCATCTATATAAACTGTCATTAGCAAACTTAAAGTGAAAAATTCGAGCATGACAGATAAGAACTAAATGACTTTAATGCAAATTTTCCATGGGTTTCATGATATGAAAAATGTAATATCTAATCTATCAGTATTATTTACTCATTCGATTTTATGGTAATAATTTACACACCATCACTTCATTCCAGAAGACCCGTACTTGCTTGATAATATGTACATTAACATAAAAAAATAGCTAATTCACACCCATGGAAGACAAGATGGCACCACACAAAAAACATCATCTCCATAAATCAAGGCAGCGACATTCCTCTATTACGTCACTTAGGTCTAGGAGGTGGTGGTGGGGTTGATGGTTGCCTGCTTAAAGAAGAACGATGAGGAATAGGAGGTGGCTTATTTGGTCTACTTGAAGCTATCTGAGGAACACCAGTCACAGGTTTTATGTTGCCAGGGGGAGGTGCAGGTGGTTGTACCCCAGGGGTAGTGCTGGCGGTGGATAAGACGGAGGACCCCTTGTAGGGTAATTGAGCCTATATTCATTTGACTTTGTAATTGTATTTCACTGGCTGTTGAAGAGTCTGTTCTTTCTTATCAACTGCAGGTACCCGAGTTGGTTCTTTCGAATCAGAAGTTAATCTTGGGTTCGGCACATAAGCATATCCAGCCTCATCTTCCCCTTGTGGAGAGGCCGGAACGATACAGCTGTTGATCAATGGAACGAACATCGGAGACGCTTGAGGAGTAGTTGAAGCAATTTTTTGATTGCTAGTTAATTTTTCGGCTCCAGCTGCCAGGTAGGAGAAGACGCAGAGCACCGAATAACAGATCTGGTCAGCCTAAACAGAAAATTCGAAATTGCAAATTTGTCTTGATCATATCAGTCAAATTACCACATTTAATTTGCACGAACGTGAGCAGGCTTATTGATCCTAGGTATAAAACTATCAACTCCTATAAACTTTTACACATATCTGACAGACATGCATTGATTGGTTGTGGGTTGTCTATATTAAGTGCCATGCAAACTGAAAATATCCTATGAAACATTAAACACAGCTGGCTAGCCTATAAACAGAACATGCCAAATATTGGAATAACAAACACACATAAAGAGGAAGGTATTTTATGTATTGTTTTTGAACTGGAAAAACTTACCATTTGGGATTTATATCTTCTCTGTGTTACTTGTCTAGTTTTTGGATCTGTGAATTTACAATACACAAAAATTAGAATGGTGATTGCAGAAGATACTAAAAAGAAATTTACATCCTGAATATTATTTTAACATTATCAATGAACTTTGAATAAAATATCGATTGAAATGTCCTCTTAACTCATTTCTTGATTTGTTAGAATATCAGTTATAGTTGGATTTAAGATACATCGGGTGTCCCAAGGTGAGTGGCCTATTGAATCATTATGGAAACTATTGATTGATTGAATTTTGTGGATTGATATTTGGCCATGTACGGTGCATTTTTAAAAATAATTTCACATTTCCAGTGCTGCTGGATGTACGACAATTTGGCAACAACTTTGTTATTTTAAATGGAACATCCGGTATTTCTATTTTTTTATGATACTCCATAAAATATTCACTTTCCTTTTTTTATACCTATCTTCAACGGTTTTTGAGTTATTAACTATTTTTCGAAATTTTAGATCAAATGGGCGTGTTACAGAAATGACTCAAGTTCGCTTTATATTTAAGATTCAAATCAGAAATTTAGCAAGTCATTAGATATTGATCTGATCTATGTCCCTGTTTTCGAATTAAAGTTGTCAGTTATACAGGATGGACCAAAAAAATCATCATGTGCCAAGTTACAAAATCGTAAAAAAAGTCTGTTTTTTCAAGCAAGACACCTAGTATACTCTTAAATAGTTTTAATCAGTACAACACACTCTGCAATTTTTCTATTCACGTCCCTGTACCTATCTCAACTGCATGCGTTTATTGGATTTCAGATTGGTTCAATAAGCGTTAATTTCTTTTGCATTGTTATTTTCTCTATGTCGTTCATAGATCGATATATCAATTAATCAGTTCAATCCATAAATGCTTGATTGATGGATAATAAATTAGAATATTTCATTCATGATGAAAATCCAATTTCTGAGCGAAATATCAGTATAATAAAACATATTGTAGAAGAGTTTGTAGATCATTTGCCTCTTCAAAATTTCAATCATTCAATCTGGTATTAGCAAGATGGGGCAGGTGCCCATTCAACTATCCAGGTTTCCGCAGAATTGAGGAGAATTTTTGATGATCGATGGTTTCGACGTATGGGCCCCTGGGATTGGCCAGCAAGATCACCAGATCTCAGCCCCCTCGACTTTTTTCTTTGGCATAGGATCAAAGATATCGTATATGCAACTCCAGTCAACACCAAAGAGGAGCTACAGCATCGGGTCATACATGCATTTCGTACACTAGATCGAGATGAAATCTGAAAGGCTACGACGAGAGGGGTGCGGAACCGAATCCTGAAATGCTAGGAAGCCAATGGTCGGCAGTTGCAATAGTCGTTTCATTCAATTAGCTTCTTTAAGGTTATTTTGTTTGTGTTGGTTTTGCCTCCGATCTGGGTAAAACTTTATTTTGTTTTCGTAATTTTGATCCAAATTGTAAGAAATTTCTTCTCAATCTCGAAATCTTTCTCCGATTGATTCGAGGTAATTGTGAATATGTTTCATTGAAATTTCGACATTTTATCTCGATAACTCTGTCACATTCGCCAAAATTTCAAATAAATTCCTTAAAGCTTCATGTGTATATCTTTCTTGAACCATTATTCATAGAAAAACCTCGAAACAAAAACCTGTTAGTCAAAAATTGTTTATTTTGACATTTATGGATTGAACTGATCCATTGATATATCGATCTATGAACGACATATAGAAAATAACAATACAAGACTCCCTCCCTCCTTGACTTGATTTTCGTCTCCGACTTAACTTACTTCACAGCTTCACTACCTCCCCCCTTTTGGCAAGTCAGATCACCTCACGCTGTCACCGAACTACAGTTCCGTGCACCATGGTCATACCAAGAAACAAAAACTATAAAAACGATTCTATTAAAGAGCAATGGACGGCCTTCAAAAGAACAAACTTTCACAATTGTGACCTTCAACACCCAGGTTATATTGAAGAAAAGTAATCCATTGAAGCCTTGGATCAATGATAAGTCACTGAAACTTATTAGAAGAAAGAACTCTCTGTGGCAAAGATTCTTGAGAACGAAATCCATTTTCGACTTCAGTACACATTGCAATTTTTCCAATTATGTATTCACTCATCTTCAGAATTCCAAGAAGAACTTCGAGAACAAACTTGCCTCCTCTAAAAACAAAGTCTTCTCTTTGAATACCAACGTGAAAGACGACTCTGGCAACCTGAGTTCTGGACCCGAGGAGACGGCTGATATCTAAGCAAAATCTTTCTTTCAATCCATTTCTTCTGAGCAACCTGTTCCAAATCTAACTCCGCAGATTCATAGAAACTCCTTCGAGATAACCGATATCGAAATTAATGAGTGGAGTGGAGCTTCATCTTTCTAAACTGAATACTTCGCCCGCGCCTGGTTGAAACGATGTACTGGTGCTCTCTCTGTTCCGCTTACCATGTTTCGCAAGTCTATGTCAACCGGTGCTCTCCCCTCGGACTGGCTTTTTGCTAATGTAACTCCTATTTTCAAGAAAGGTGACAAACTATCTTCTGACAACTATTGCCCTATACGCTTGCTTTCCACAGTGTCAAAGATACTGAAAAGAATAATTAGCGAGCAACTCCTTGCGTTCTCTCTTTCCAATAAAATAATTCCAGACCAACAGCACGGTTTTGTCCCTAGACTCTCTACCACCACTAATTTACTGTCGGCTATATCCGATTGGACGAGGGCATTGGATACTGGACAACCTATAAACGAAGTCGACCTCGATTTTTCAAGGGCTTTCGACAGAGTACCACATAACAGTTTGCTGGCGAAATTGGATCGAATAGATGTTCGGGGGAGACTACTCGACTGGCTACGAGCCTTTCTCTCTAACCGCTCATATCATGTTAGAGTTGGCAGCGTCTTCTCGTCTTTGGCTTGGCCTGTGCTATCTGGCGTACCTCAAGGCTCCGTTCTGGGGCCATTGCTTTTCCTCCTTCACACTTCAGACCTCCCTTTCCAGTTTAAATCCACAGTATCACTATTTGCGGATGATGTGAAGCTGTGTAATTGCCCAACATCGCACTATACCACCCTGCAGGAAGACTTGAACAATTTGAAGAAGTGGGTTGAAATATGGCTACTTCCCCTCAACACTAGCAAGTATTTTGTTCTACATATCGGGAAAAACAACCCTCGGTTGCGCTACAGTATCGGTGGCTGCTATCTTGCTCCTGTTCCTCAGATTGACGACCTCGGTGTTACGGTTTCTGATGACCTCAGCTGGCTGGCCCATATTGAACGAGTATTCGCAAAAGCCAAACAACTAACTTATATGTTCCATAAATCATTCAGAGGCTGTGACGACGTTACCTGTTGCCACACGTACCCCTGAAAGGATTTTCTCTTCCTGAAATGCCTCAAAACCTATTCGAGAAACTGTACAAGCCAGAAAAGATTGAACGGTTTGACTTTAATGTCAATCCACCGCGAAATAGAGATCGACACCGAAGAGATAATTGATTTGTTCACTACAAAAAAGCAAGAAAACTAATAGTCTAAGATCCGGTATAAGAAATATATACCCCCATCTGTTATTTATTAGTGATAAGAAATGAATGATAGCATTGTTTAAGGGTTCTCCTTAAACAATGATGATAGATAACATTTATATCGACACATTCCACATGGGTTGCCTAAGTAAATTTGGTCCGGATGATGTTAAATTTTAAAAATATAAATGAAATTTTTCCGTATATTTCCATCATCTGTTATCTGAAAAAAATCGTCAACCAGTTAGAGAATATACTCTAAAGAAGTGAAAAAGTAATGGTTGCCTGTTTTTTTTCGGTTACCACTGTAGGGTTGCCAGGTTTGAAGAGATGAGTCAAAGAGTGTGAAAATACCTTCATCAGTTATTTGATCGTATTTAGTGTCAAATGAAAACTTATTTTATTCTCAATCCGACTGTATCGGGTTGCCTCACTTAAAAGTGGATTCAGTACAGGGTTGCCTAAATTTTAGATGGAGATTTTTGACAGGAGCCGCGGTGACAGATATGAGTTGCGCACTCAACTCCATGTTTCAGACAATGAAATTTAAATAACGATTTGCGAGGAAAATAAGTGGAATCTAATAAGGATTCAACAGAGTTCACTTGATTCAAGCTAACAAGGGGCCTATCTTGTAAAAAACCAAATACCTAACTGAAAAATTTCAATCAATCATCTTCTAAGAACTAATGTCCGGATATGCCGATGATATCCAATTGTACATCCACTTTGACCCGAAGGTTATAGATTTTATTAATAAACTGGTGAACACGGAACTTGTGAATATCATTAAGATCTGAGGCAGCACGCACTTAATCTCAACACTGATAAGACAGTTACTTGCTTCGCATCACCAGCTATCAGATCAACTTTGATACATGATATTTATCGTCATGAATGGTACACGGGTTGACATTAGTGATTCAGTTAGCGATTTGGGAGTTCGATTGGATGTTACATGAGGTTTTCTGAGCACATCAAGGATCTTTTGACAAAATCACTCGTGAAATTGAGGGTTCTCTATTCCAACAGGCATGTGCTGAATCGGGGTGTGAAAAAAATGCTATGTGATTCTCTCATATTATCACACTTCAACTATTGTGATTTTGTATATGGTCCTTGTTTACGTCAGGAAGATAACGCTCGTGTTCAGAAAGTCCAGAATTCTTGCTGTCGCTTTGATCACATAACAGGCGCGATGACGGAAACAGGATGGCTGAACATGAGTAATCGAAGAACGCTGCACATGGCAAACTTTGCCTTTCGGTTGTTGAATGGCACGGATTCATCTCACTATGTCCGTAGTAAGTTTATTAGAGTTGATTCTAGATACGATAGATTAACAATATTCGGAGATCGACTTCTCATACCTCGCCATAGCACTGCTTTGTTCAGAAGATCGTTCATATACAATGCGAAATCGATTATGAGCTTGCTCCCAAATGAATTTAGCACAATGAGCGTGAATAAATTCAAATTTAAATACAAGCTTTATCTGTTGGATCAGCGAAACCTTCGATAATTCATCAAGACCGTTTCTGGTGGCTTGGCATGTGTTGGGGAATTTATGTTTCTGTTTGATTCATTTTGTAGTATTGTTTGGGTGCAGACATTATCTTGAAGATATTGTTTTTTTCGTTTAATTATATGTTTTCTTCTTATTCTCACGCTATGGTGTGGTTGAGTATGAATAGCCTGCTAGACTTCGCCACTCCATAGCTTTTTGTAATCCACATTGATACACTGATGTAACTTTCATTTGCAACTAGGAAATATTCAATAAAGGCGATTTATTATTATTATTATTATTTATCATACAGTGATCAGAAACAATCGAGAATGAAGAACAAGTGGAAGATGAAAAGATATGGAAGGAAAATTCAATGGAAGATAAAGAGACTTGGATTTCTTAGTGTGAAAAAAGGAAATGTGGAACAGTATACTGTAGAGTGGCCTACATATAAAATGGAAAGAGGCGGTGCACAGAAACCTAGAAGTTCATGAATTCAATCAGAAAGAGCACCAAAAATAAAGTTATTTGAGATTCTTAACAACAAAATAATTAAAGATTACTGGTTGATTCTATCATAATTTTTCTCCTTCTTTTCGTAAGATTGGAGAAATATCCATCCCACCACAAAAAATTGTGGAATCCAATATTTTTTTCAGTCGTATTGTATGCCTCATTTCCAACAATGGCATTTTGACAACATTCGCACCCAGGTATTCGAATTCCTTCAATTTTTTTTATTCTCGTTACTTCATCGATGATAATTTCGAACGCTCTGCCAGAATGAATTTCAAATTTCATATTGCTGTACTATATTTTTTTCATTACATCACATAAACTGAGCTTCATTCAACAGAAATACTGACATTCAGTGGCGCAGCCAGCATTTTGTTTTGGGGGGGGTGAACTGAACAATTTTTGATGATACCACAAATAACGAAAGTTGCAAAAAAAAAGAAGAAAGAATAACGAAGAAATTCATCTTTAGGGGGCTGCAGACCCAAAGCCCCCCCGCCCCCTGGCTCGCCAAGTGCTGACATTTTATCAAGTGCTGAATCGAGTCAGTTAATTGTGGTAAGAGTCGAAGATTTTATTTAAACATTTGTACATACTCAACACATTTTTAGATGTGTTTCAATAACAAACCTTATAGCAAATAGAGTATGACAATTATTTTTTAGCTGCAGTAAGAGTGTTTTCTGCACACAGACTCTCTCATTTTGTAGCAAATTTATTGCCCATTTCGAATATGTGGTCAAATTTGATGAGACTACTAAGAAAACTGAATAATGATAATTTCAGAGAAAAAACTTGAAATTTTTCGTTAAATCAAGAAATGTTAAATTAAAGAATAACCGTCAACATTTCGACCATGTGTTATATCACATTTTTTGTTGCAAATTACTTGTATAATCACCCCTCGAAGTTTGTCCACTTTAAAAGTAGACACCCTGTATATATAGTCGATGAACAACAATACATAAATTATATACTCACTATATTCTTCAATGACGAAAATTGTTCCTTCTGGTGAAACATTTCCGAATATGATCAATCCTTATGAAAAACTGCGAAAAGAAATTACCAAATTACTTATAATGTTCTCGTTCCATTCAGTAGGTATTCAAAGCATGCAAAATTATATAAGTCGTGCACAAAGCTATAGGCAACTTCAGAGATGGTTTGCTCTATGTTAAATGGAACTACAAAGTGTGTGTACTTTTGAGTGTCGTGTAGGTATGGTTGTATTTCTGAGATTAATATGTCCATTGTGCTTCAAATATTGCCATGCTCGTCCCCAAAAGCACCACTAAAACAACTACTACGGTTATTTCCATACCCACAACAACAAACACATACCTCAAATTATCTCCTGTTAATTTCGGAAGGTTAACTAAAACTGAAAAAAGCCCTGATGTGTTTAAAGGTTAGTTTGGAAAATGTGTTTGTGTGAGTCGGGGGAGGATGATGCAGCAAATTACTACAAGGAAAAAGCGCTAACTATAACAAAGACTATTTAAACTAATCTAAACGATCAACTTAGACCAATTCTTTCTGTACCTCAAAGTCCTGCAAGCAGCCAGCGCCCGACGCAAATGGTAACCAAACAGAAAAACAACATTAGTGAAGAGTATTGACTCAGTAAAGAAAGGACCATCTCAAAAGTTCCTAAGCTGGTGAAGATCTCACCCGAAAGCTTATTTCGAAACGTTCGGGCCGCCTCCACGCAAAACATGACCACTCACTGACATCGATATAAAAAGAAGATGAGAATGAAGAAAGAATCAAGCAAACAGCGATGTATTCTTCAGTCAACAGCTACACAGATCAGTAAAAGTATTATTGAATTGAAATCGAGGCAGTGAAATTCAATAGTAGTTTTACTGTTCCGTTTAATAACAACATTCATAGCATGCAAGAAAATGTTGAGGGTACGATCATTGAAATATTCAAGAAAAAAATTGAATAAATATTTTAGGAAATGAAATGAATTACTACCTGATTATGGAAATCCGATACAAAGACGCCTAAAGCGTTCTCGCGATTTGCTACTACTGCTAACCCATTGGAGTTGAAAAAAGTCAAACATTCATCACATCAAAAACAAATGATAAAAGATGAGCGAGTGGCACAGATATGTAGGAAAGTTTGAGTGGTCCTTGCAGACAATGCACAATTTAGCGCACCCATTGACTGTTAACATCCAGTTATATAAATCAACAAGCAAATGTACCAGTATGATTATCGATTTCACAATATACTGATTATTATCAAATAATTCATACAAGTTTTAACTATATAAACTAACAATAAGAGGAAAAAATTGTTATACTCAAAAATATTCAAGAAAAATATAGAGTGTCAAAATGTTATTCATCTTATCTATAATCATTTTGATCGAATATGTAGTTCAATTTTGTAGAGGTTTATACCGAAATATTATTGAGAAATGATCGAGAATTGTCGAAATCATGAGATGGACTGCATAGTTTTTATAAATTGAAAAAAAATCTTTTGTACCTATTGAGAAAACTAGAATTCAATTTTGAATTTCCTCATTATGTGATCCATTTGGTCCAATCATGAATTCAACCTTTCAAAAATCTTCTGAAAATGTAAAATACTGAAGTCGTTCCTTCCGGAAATTTTAGTAGCTTCACAGCTGAATGTTTGAGGAGTATCAAATTTTTGTATGAACTTTTTTTTTCGTTTTTGTTGATATTGAAATTTTGCTAGATACTTCATACTCTCGTTCAATACTCAAATATAAATTTGGTTTTGATCTTCAATTTTTCCAAATTTCCGAAGATACTTACAGATTGGCCAAACTATGATACGCTGTGAGCAAGAAGTTAAAATACCTACTCCATTCAGGCAAATGTATGATAGTTTGACAATGAGAAGATATTCTCCGAAAGAAGCCCCTCAAAAATCCAATACAAAGCCCCGTTTCAAAGATATGAGGACAAATTTTGCAAGTACTGAAAATTATTTCAATTAAATTCACACCAAAAGGCTAGAAACTACTAAATATCCTTGACTGAAGGTTGACTCACTCAATTGAATGCTTTATTTGAATATGAACAAAAGTTATAAATAACACCATCAAGAAATTCATGATGAATCAATGAATGCAATTAAAAAGTACTATTGAATAGATAAATGTACCTACGATATTTCTTGAAATTGTTGATGAAAGTAAAAGTGTGGTGTACGCAATGAGCTCAAATCTTTTGTAGAGAAAAACCTTAGTTATAATTCTCGATTCCGATTAGAATTAATAGAAAAGTGGTCCTAAATCTCCTAGATTAACGCTGATCGAGTTCAGCAATCCCTGATGAAAGAAATGCATGTTTGTATCTAAGCAGTTGGAAATCATTTTAATAAATTTTCTAGATTGGTTAACTTGACAAGTACTTTTCGATGATGAAATATTGTAGTTCTCGCGAATTTTATTGACCCTGTATCATTGAGACGAAGCGGTTTTTTTTAAATCATCGAAGAACAAAATATTCCAAAAATTTCTCAGAGAACACACTTTGTATTTTTACCGCATGATCACTGAACACCTTATAAATGAAACGTACAAGAAATTGAGACAGTGCTATTGAATAACTGAACTAGATACCGTGGCCATCACATAAACTAACAAGAAAGGCAGCTTACAAATCAAGGGAATTTTCCAGTGGAGCATGAAAGAGTTATAACAGGAGTTTCTATCCTGATTAAGAAAAATCTGTGGTAGGGAAACGACATTTGAGAACATACCCATGGTAAAGATGAATCTTTATCAGGAGAAAATTGCATTCAGATGAAAGATGATTTTTCTAACTTAAGAATAAAGTTTACATGAAAATCGGATCAACCTTTAATATCATCTTGTTGGACTACTTGAATAGTATCACAGGCTCGAAGAGAAACAGTGAATGTTGAACGACAACGGCGAACGACTTGCCCATTTATGCGACTTCAACTTCAAGGAGTTTAAAATTCCAGCTATGAGTTTCACTTGATTCCAGACAACCTGAGTCCTCAAGTCAATTATCTACTATCTTGTAACTAAACAGAAAACCTAACTGAAAGAATTTCAATGAGTTGCAACATTGGATCAGCCCACCAACGTGCGTTAGGTTTTTGTTAAGTGTTCATATGATGAGCGCTTGGCAGCCGTTGAAAGCGCGTTTTGTTGCAGCTGAGCTTATTCATTGATATTAGCCGCCGCTGGTATGTGGAATGCACTTTCGCAATTATTTCCAATAAATAGCGAATTTCACACAGATCGTTGAATGTTAAAATCAATTCTGTAGTACAAATCGTGATCCATATGTGTACTGCACAACTATTTCCAAATAATACATGTCTTCATTATGAAGATACACTACATGTTTCGCCACAGAAAAAAACTAGTCTCACATTGAAACGGATATGTGATAGGCGGGCAATGTTGGGGTACATTGAACAGATTATTTCAAAAACCAAGGAGAAGTCGATTTTCTAGATCGTGGTATTTAATTGTAAAAGAAACCAGTTCAAATATCAATTAACTTTCTACTGACAAAATATTTTTTTGTCATCTTTTTCACTGAATATGAGGACTATTTTTTCCAAGCTAGTCTCCTTTCTTTCAGCTGTATAAACACAACTTGTCATGTCCCTTATGGCTGGACGATATGAATTATTCTTGCATTTCCATTGCGGGCGAATCTCGGGCGAACCATATATGTCTATAACACGTCGAAACTCGAAAGCGAGCGTACATCTGAACAGATACATAGAATACGTCATAATATGATTATAAAGCGTGCGTTAACGCACGTAGACAACAGCACAGCAGAATCAAAACTCGCGTTGAACGCCCATCATCCGCACTTACCCTAAGAACTAAAATCCTTATCCGAATCCTAATGTGATACAGAAGCAAATAGAAACTGAAGAAAAGAAGCGAAAGATGTGAAGACATGGAAGAGATAAACTTACAGAATTTCTTGCTTGAGAGTATTAAAAATCTGTTCAGATCTCGATCAGACAAAAAACTCGACAAAAACCAGGGAAACGCTAGGAGTAAAAAGACGCAAATATGGTAGAGTAAAGAAGTGAAAAAGCAATAGAAGAAAGAAGAGACTTCATATCATTTTTTTATCTGAGATAGACCACGAAGGCTCAGGCCTAAGTCTAGTGTACCGTGGGTGTCGGAGGATGGAGGGACAGATTCAATTTATTAACACGTGATTTAAAAGACTGGAGGTTCAAATTCTGAGGAAAGGCGTGGGCGGGAAGTTGATTCCACACTCTAGAGACCCTTGGGATGAAAGTACGGGAGAAAGTCGATGTTGTGGAGAGTTTGGACGGTAAAGGGATGCATGTGCGATGTTCTTCTGGTGGCTCTGTTGGGATTATCCGAGGGAGGGACAATCGATGCCAATTCCTCGGAACACAGGCCGTGATAGTAGGTATCGTATCGTATAGCGAAAGGTCACCCACGGCACGTCGATGGGCTAAGGAAGGGAGATTCTTTGTTAGATTGGGATCATTAATGAGTCGGATTGCCTTCCTCTGGATGGAGTCGAGGTTTTTAAGCGTTGATTTGGCTGCCGCTCCCCATATGTGGGAGCAGTACTCCATGCACGGTCTAATCTGAGTACAGAGTATAAAGGTTAGAGGGGGAGAAGTATTTTCGTGCTCGAAACTGGAAGCCTACTTTTTAGCAGCCGATGAGGCCACAGAAGAAACCTGCTTGTGCCAGCTGAGGTCCCACTCGAACGAGATGCCGACGACATCGAATATCTCCATGTTTCCCAAAATATTTCGCTCATCTGAATGCGGTGGGTGTTGGCAACCTTTTTACGTGATAACTGGCATGATTGAGTTTTGGATGAGTTAAATTGCACCAGGTTCTTGTCGCCCCAATCAAGAATTATTTTGAGGTCACGGGAAAGGGATTCGTGCATGGCCTGACGCCTGCTGTTCAGCTCGGACTCGGGTACAGCCCTGGAGAAGTGGACACTAGCATGGAGAGTGCTGTCGTCGGCGTAGCTATGAATGGGGTTAACAGTGGAAGAGAGCAGGTCATTGATGTGCAGTAGAAACAGATTGGGTGCCAGAACGGATCCCTGGGTACGCCTGCATTGGAATAAAAGTTTGACGCATGCCCGTCAATTACACGGATATGGCTCTATTATAGAGGAAGCTGCTGATCCACCCACAAAGCCCTGGGGGAAGGCCGTAAGATGGAAGTTTGTTGAGAAGCGCTGAGTGGCCAAACCTGATCGAATGCCTTAGATATATCAAGAGCAACAACATTGCGATTCGCCGAAAAATTCAAGCGATTTCTCCCAGTTGTTAGTGACAAGAGTAAGAAGATCTGCAGTGGACCTCTATTGGCGGAATCCATATTGTCGATCGTGTATCAGCTTGTGTTTCTCTAAGTGTTTTAGGATTTGAATATTGATGACCTTTTCCGTAACCTTACTGACAGTTGAGAGAAGAGAGATCGGTCTGTAGTTGGAGGGGAGCGACTTAGGAACTTTTTTTGGGACAGGCTGTAAGCGGGCTTTCTTCCAGCCGTCTGGAAATATACCTTGGTTATATGATAACTGAAAGAGGCGTGTCTAAACCAGAGATTTTTTGGTATCAAGGGACAGCAGGATCTTATAGACCTGTTTGGTTTTGAAGGTTATTTCAGACATTTTATGAGTACCAGAGGCAATCGCCGGGGATGAAGACTGGGTGGTGGATTCAGAGTAGAAGTAGCAGCAAACATTTTGGAGAATGATTAGGCTTTCCCTTTAGAGGTAGAAACAATTTCGTCATCCAAAATCAGTGGTGGAAATGCGCTCTTACAAAAGTTTTGACTGATGTTTTTTGCCAAGACAAAAATGATTTTTCACCATTGGGGCAGGATAGAACTTTGTTCTTTATACTAGTGTTGAAGACGTCCTTAGACTGAGTAATGGTTTGATTATATGCGTTTCTTGCCTCTACGAAAGCCTTACGGTTTTCAGAAGTGGGGTTTCGCAGAAGTATCTCATGGCTTCGAAACTTTACCAGTCTTGCCCTGGAGAGCCAAGGCTTATGTCGTGGAAGCTGGGCGCGGTTTGAGTGTGAGGGATGAAAGTGTCATACCTGTGAGAATTGTTTCGGTAACAGGTTTAACATACTTCCGAAGGATTCGTACTAGAAAAACAAGAAGATATCCAGGGGAAAGCAGAGAAAAGACTCGGAGACCTTCCCAATCAGCAGCGTTGTAATGCCATAAGGTGCGCCGTGATGCACTTTCAGTCATCTCAGACTGAGTGGGGAATTCCACTGTGATAAGTCCATGATCGGAGCGACTCAGAGGAGCACACACTGTGGTGGTATACGGTTTAGGGTGGTGGTCAGAAAAGATCCAGCGGATTTGAGCTATGACCTGCTGAGCGGGGAAAGTACGTTGGTTTTCATATGGATAAGTTCAGGAAAAGCTCAAAAAATATTTGATTGAAACTAAGCATGTCGAAACAAAACGCAGCCAGAACTGCAATGTGGAACAGTAACTGTAGGAAAGTCTTCACATATCATGAAGGACGACGATGCACAGAAGCCTGGAACTTCATAAGTGCTTATCAGATGGCGCACCCATATTAAGTATGAATGAAACCAATTGGAAGACAGCGGACAGGTAGGACCTCATAATGGCGAAACACCAAGTATGCAAGTAAACAGAGGAACCATTAGTCTAAGGTTGACTCCGCACTACGGATAATCAGTTTTTTAATCGCAACTTATTTCAAAACCGCTGCATGTTACCGATTCAATCCCGTGCAAAACCGCGATAAATTTGTTTCCAATCTCATCTGGTATACAAATGATCCTCTTAGGGAGCAAGAATCAGGCAATGGAATATACGACCCCAATTACAGAGAATCGGTGCCTTTGGGAAAACCAATAACAACGCTCTCAACTGAACTTCTGGCCATAAAGCGACCTGCTGCAGTTTGTCTGTCAAGACAATTCAAGAAAGCCAGAATCCCATTCGCCTAGTCTCGGGATGTTTTGGCATTGCGAGCCTAAGAGAGAATGCCTCGTTGAAGTATTCACAGGATTTTAATCAGATCTCTGGAACTGGAAGGCGAGCTGTGAGGGTATGTTCCGAACAACTCTCTAAGGGAGCACAATAGACCTTGAGGTCGCAGTGAACTGTAACCCCTTTTTTAAACTAACTGAACTAAACTACACTACTGAAAAAAAATTACGAATTTTTCGGCAATTTTCAACATGCCGTAACTTTGAGAGTACCTAATGGACGTACAAGGAATTTACAAAAAGGAAATTGTAGCTCCAAGTGTCTAGTTTTTGGATTAGAAACTTCAAAAATTTTAAGATTCAGTTGTTTTCGAGTAATGATAGAAAAAAATTCTCAAAATTTTACCACTTTTTTTTTTCTCGTCTACGAGCGTGAAATTTTATTTTAGCATAATCGTTATAATGATGGGATACTTTGTTCATCAGCTTTAATTTATTTTTTTATTGACCTCACACATCCACTTCTCGCTGAGATATCGGTCTTCAAATGGAAAGGATCAATTTATCTTTGATTATTGATTTCTCAGCAACCAATGATCGCACAGAAAATTGGAGGAGGTTTCAAGACCTCAAATGAAACCCCCATTAATGAACAACCATTGCTTATTCATAGAATTTTTTTTTTTCTTCATGTCGCATCAATATGAAATTCAACAAAAAAGGCTTTTGGTGGTTTCTTGAAAATCTAACCGCTGGATCGAAAATTTTGAGGAAACCAATAATGTTAAGTATGACTTTCACAGTTCAATATGTTGATAAAAACCTTAAGAAGAGCCAACTCAATCCAGCGAGCCGTTTTTTTGTTTGACTGGATTGAATTTTTGAAAAAAAAATAGGATCACGTTTTTTGCTCTGAGAAGCTCATAATCTTCAAAAAAGGCAAAAAAGAAATTTTTCTCGAGCTTCTTCCACATTTTTAATTGCAGATAATACATAAATTTCAAAAATAAATAAAATAAACTAAAAATAAAATTTTTATTGATTTAATAACGGTTATTGCCACCCCTTTTTCAATAACGGCTCTCAAACAATGGATCCTTTTCCATTGGAAGACCGATATCTCGGCGAGAAGTGGACGTATTGAGGTCAATAAAAAAATAAATTAAAGCTGAATTAACAAAGTATCCCCATCATTATAACGATTATGCAAAAATAAAATTTCCACGCTCGTAGACAAACAAAAAAGTGGTAAAATTTTGAGAATTTTTTTTCTATCATTACTCGAGAACCACTGAAACTTATATTTTTTGAAGTTCATATCCAAAAACTAGACACTTGGAGCTACAATTTTCTTTTTTTGAATTCCTTGTACGACCATTCCTCTCAAAGTTACATCATATTGAAAATTGCCGAAAAATTTGGAATTTTTTTTGATCCTTTAATTTTTTCCAGTAGTGTATTATGCCGATAAAATGTATCGGCTCAACCCAGATTTACTCTACTTGTTGGCGCAACCTTGACGCCAGCCGACACAAGAGCTAAGTCTTCTAGGAAAACAATCAACTTTGCGAAGGAGGTGACATTACTGGAAGTAATGTAGCTCTAGTATAGTAACGCACGAAAGGACTCTTTGGTCGCAGAACATAAACTACACTGGAATTTCTATTGTCAGTACCATGGACAAACTGGTGGAGAATCATCATAAAAATGAACGAGAAGGAATTTGTGCTTTAAAAGGAAAAATGCAGAGCGGGTTCAGAGTGGAGCGATCTTGTACTGCCAATATATTTTACTTGAAATAAAGTATGGATAAGAAACCGACAACTTTCAGATACGTACAAATGTCTCTTGACGCCTTGTAAAAGGCTTATGATTTTGTGCCGATAAGCAAATTGTAGGAAATGAAATTTTGAAAAATTTTAAAAGTAACTTGATGGGAACTTTTGAAAATTTGTACTGCTCTTCCTACTGAAAAATAATTATATTAGGAAAAGATTTACCTTCAATTATTTGAATGTGCAATGGGATCGAAGTTGAGTGCAATTCTGTCATTTAAAGTGAGAATGATCTTATAAAATCGTGGTTGAAAAACCTAAATGAGAAATATTTTGATGATTTTATAGTATCCCACTTCCTGAAAATAAAAAGAGAACACATTGGAATTTAAACTTCTACTGTCAACATCTTCAATTCTTAATAGCAGAAGATTTTTAAGACAATGTATTTGCTTTCTTTAGAGTAAACAACTCAATCAGACTCAATTAGTATAGGTAGAACAATAAGTAGTACCTTGTAAATTCAAAATTTTTTCACATTCCAATGAATTTCATCAAAGCAATGACAGATGCAATTACAAAATCTGTGATTATCTTATCGGCAGGAGGACTTGCAAAAATTATTTGAAATTTCAATAATTAATTGATATCCGAAGACCACGATAAGCAAACAGGAAAACCACAGTGTTTTTTTTTCGAACATCATAGGCCGTACAACAGGAATAAGATCCAGATAATTCTTGAAATTTCTGCCTTAGAGATGTTGACCCATCTTGAAATTCCAATACAACTTGAAAGTACCGGTTGCCAGCCTTCTTATTCCCAAGACACGTTTTTATAAAATACTCAGCCAAGTTATACCTACTAATACTACAGTGTAACTGTTAAACCTGAACACGCGTGAAATGAGAAGACCGTTCATTCGTTTATAGTTTTTTCCAAAGAATAATTTTCATCACCGTAGTCTGAACCAATCGAGCCATGCTTTAGTTTTCAGCTACATGGATTATCACTTTCCAGTCGAATTGTGCTTTTAGCAGGAAAGTTTTGGGGTAGTTTCGATTTATTTCATTTAAAATGATTTGGGGTGCTGAATCCAAATTTGAGGTTTACTAACAGAAAAAATACAAAACAGATGAAAAATCTCGTTCTTAGTCAGGTTTTTGCTTATTACTTGGAAACTATAAACTTTTCGTGAAGACCTTTCCATACAAAATAAAAGTATAAATAAATTTCCTACAATTGTACTACTACAATAATTGTTCTGCAACAACCCGTTCTGGCTCAAATTAAAAATGAGGTATTTTCTATGACAAAAGCAATTAAATTCTATGGTTCCGATTATGCGATGCTCTTGAAATTTTGCTTTCTCGATTCACAAAAAAAATTAACACGAATCCATATTTTGTTATGGAAATATACAGATTCTTCTTTTTCAGCATTCCAATTGAATTTTCTATGGTTTTGTTCACACTGTCAGACATTTTGCATGAAGCTTATTATAACCATCTTGCATATGGCCGCAAAATTTCTTTTCGATGGGTTTAGTTTTGTTCCTCAATATCTCAGACAAAATAGATTCGGATTCAGCACCAAAAACATGAAGTATGGAAGATATCAAAACTACTACAAAACTTTTCTGCTAGGGTTCTTTTAAGAACAAATACACTGTACTAACAGGTCTGCGCTAATTCACTTCCATGAAATGAATTATTTATTTAATACAGGCATAATTGTTGTATAGGCGATTTGTTAATGCTTGAAAACAAGGTTAAAAACTCGAGGACCGTACGATATAAACCTCTCAAAACAGCCAATATTTCATAAGCACTAAAAACGTCTTTTGACACCCTATATATATCACATACATATTTTTCGTGAAATTTCAAGTTTGGTGTCATGAAGATACCTTGCTAGTTTCAAAGAGTAGACCAACACCCTCCAAACAAACTTGTAGTAAACCACCTTCTCCGGTTACCATATCTTGTACAGGAAATTCACCGCCTAATTCTGGTGCAGTTCCCGCAACTCCACCTCTTTCCATAGCTTCTTTGATACAATAGTATAATTGCTTACACTGAAAATTCGACATCCAATAAAGTTTTGTTATAGCTTCATCGTAAACGTGGACGAATTAAAATATTAATATTCTGTTTCTTACTTTTTTTGTGTAATATTTATGCAACTGAGTTTGTTGACCATTACGCCTCCAAAGACAGAGCACTTTATTTTTCGGACTGTATGTCATATGACCAACCTCTCAAACCACCACCTTTCTATGATAATTCCACTTACAGATCGCAAGACTAAACCATCATCTCTGACCTCTAAAAATCTAAGTTCTCCTCCGCCGTCTACACCCTGATGAACAGTGAAACTCTGCCTATGCAAGAGCCTAGAGCCCAACGGTTTCAAGTCGATATCATTGCCGTTCTATAAATAATTGAATCGAAAAAATAAGCATTTCAAGAAAAGTAACTACACTGAGCAAAAAATTAACGCACATTATGGAAATCTCAAATTTATTCTACAACTGAAAGTGTTCTCAATGATAAATATTTTTATCGGAATTATGCATGCATAATATGTTATCTACTTTCAACGTTTTTCTTCAATACAGATGTTTTTTCCTAACAGGAATAAAAACGATGTGATTATCAGATTTTGAATGTATTGGCTCCATTCTGAAATCAGTTGTTCTTGATCAATTCTAGTGATCAATAGTTTTTTCTTCCGTTTGATTTTCTACACTCGTACACTCGATCGCTATGCAACGCGAAACACGCAATTTGACCCTAGAGAATGTGCCCAAGCGGTAGTTTTGCGAGAAGAAGGGTGGACATACACAAGAATTGCAGAAAGGTTTGGAGTTGCAAGCGATTCAGGGAGACAGGTATGAATGTCCGAAGACCAGGACAGGGTAGACAGGGTAGACCACGGGTAACAACTGCCATTCAGAACGTTACTTGGGAGTTTCTTCTTCGTTGAGACAACGGTTTGCAACCGCTCGCCTCCTTCAAAATCAGCTTGAGCAAACTCATGGGGTGCAAATTAGCACTCAGACAATAAGAAATCGACTCAGAGAATATGATTTAAGGCCTCGTGTCGCAGCAAGAGGCCCAGCTCTTACCCCAGCCCATCAAGGGCGCATTTAGATTTTGCGAGAGCATATCCATTGGGAAGAGGCTGATTGGGAAAGAGTTCTCTTCACAGACGATTCTATATTCTGCCTCTACCATTGTGATCGACGTTCCCTTGTGTACAACAGACGTCCACATGAAAGATATACTCAGTGCAATTTCCTGAATACTATACTGGTTTCGGGGGAGGATCGATTATGGTATGGGGTGGAATATCTTTGACTGCTCGCACAGAACTAGTGGTCGTTGAAAATGGTGCTATGAATGCTGATAGGTATATACAGAACATTCTTGAGGAGCATATTGTGCCATTTGCCCCATACATTGGTGAAAATTTCATTTTTATGTACGATAATGCCAGACCTCATCGTGCGCGCATCGTTCAGGAGTACCTTGAAGAGGATGAAGTCTCTCGAATGGAATGGCCAGCAAGAAGTCCAGATCTCAATCCGATTGAGCAGGTTTGGGACAACCTCAATAGAAGGATGAGAAGTTCAGAAAATCATCCAGTTACTCTTAAAGACTTAGGAATCCAACTCAGAGAAATCTGGGAAGGATTAGATCAGAACATCACTCATTTGAGTATGAACCTTCGTTTCCGAACTTTATTAACGCAAGGGGTGGAAAAACCAAGTATTACATCACTTATCAGCATTCCAGTATTTTGAAAATTGTTTATTTCTCTTCTTTCACATAAGATTCTGTGAAATCCGCAATTTTCTTCCATTTAATGTGTGTTGTTTCGTTTCAAAACCCCCCCGAGAGATCATAAAAAATAGCTTTCATTAAAATTGAGATTTTCAGAATGTGCATTAATTTTTTGGCGCAGTGTAAAATAATTATACAAATTCCAATATACTTGTTACTTACTAATTTGTTTATCTGGTCTAACAACATATTAACTTCCTTGCTATGCGCTTGGCCAATATGACTTTTACCAGTAGCCTCCTTATTTTTCTTTTAATCTCCATTTTATTGCAATTGAGCATGACTAAAATTGCTGTCAAATTATACAACATTGTAGCAAGCAGTTTATCTTCTTCGAATTCAAGTCCTCTTCCTCTCAGTCTCACTCAAATTCTTATATCTTTCCATCATTTCTCTTGGCCCCTGTAATATATGTGTATTAGTTCGCGACAACTTTTTGTAATTAATTGTTACTTGATCCATGCCGACCATATCTCTTTCTTGGAAACTGCATCAAGGAAGGCATCTTCCCAGAATTGCATCTGATTCCAAAGATTAGATCTCTCTTTGCCGACTAAAACCTCGAAAAGATATGTTCTAGCTGTTTCCGGCGAAGGTGATGTTACTGTGTTAACTATATGTCCACCGTGGTATCTGAACCCGGTACTTAAAGATGACTTACTAGACCAAACACTAGACGTTCTTGGTTTGTTATTCTTTGGGAACTGAAAAATTAGGTTATACATCATTGTTATTTCATAAAAGAATATTTTTCGTTTGACATTTCTCGTGCTTAGATCTCTTATGGACATACCTGAAGATTTTCAACTTCTGTATCAGAAACTGTTGACCGGAAGGACGAGTGCAAGCCACCTCTGTTCAAACCACATGCTGGTCCTGTAGTTATAGAGCCCCCTGAGGGGGATACTGTACCACCAGAACCATGCATTGCACCTTCAGCCTGCCACACAACATTAATATCAAGCACATTCTAAAGACTACTCAGATAAAATTTGGTACTAATGATTTGAATAATTATAGATATAGTTCCTAAAATATAACTCATTGCAATTATATGAAATTAACATATCTCAAGAATATGCCTGATTGTTAGAAAACATGCTCCACAAGTAGACATACTACTCACATCTGAGTCGAATGATGTCAGCTTGCTGAAGAGTAGATTCTTTTTCTGGGTTATCATATCTTTGAACATATCGGTAGTAGATTGCTGAGATTCTTCAGTTTCAACACTTGTCAGTCTCACCTCTGGAGTTCTGTCAAGAGAAATATCAGTAGAGTTCGTAATATATAGTTTTCTCAACTTAAAGAATAATTTCTTACCGGTAGATGATTTCCTGGAATTATCCCAATCCAGTTGCAATGAAGAGCGAGGGCTTTGAGGAGATCTTGGACTGGAACTCTAATAAATCAAATTATTTATCAGAATTATACATTGTGTAAAACTGAACATATTTCTGTGGGTAGCAGATGCATTCGTATATCCTCACTAATATTATAAATGCGAAGTATGTGAGTAGGGATGGATGTATGTTACCTTCTCATAAAACTACTGAATGGATTTCAATGAAACTCCACAATATATAGCTTATGCATCAGAATACCACATAGACTACAAGTAATAAAGATGTTGTGTGAATTGTCCAAATTTGACTATAAGTGTCAAGTAAGTAGGAAAGGTGCTTTTTTTGGTGTGCGCTACCAAAACCTCTAGAGTTACATGTAATGTATGATAGTAATGTTGTCTTCAATATCCCTGCTTCCCTACTAATATTATAAATGAGTAAGAATGTGAGTATAGACGAGAAAGCTACTGAATGGATCAGAATAACACATGAGCTGAGTTTAGCATGAACTATGATCTGTCTATTGCTTACAACATTTTTCTTACATTGTGGTTGACTAGTTCTTATGTTATCTTCAACATAACACGTTATATTCGTTTGTTCAATAGTCTTGACTTGGGGTCCCACTAAATCTGTTCCAATGGATTATCTCAGGCATTTCGAAAGATACTTCGAAATTGTACCTATGTTCTACATTTCGTTCGAGGAACCTTCATTTGAGTAAAATGAAAATTGAAAGTCACCGATTGGACCGGAAAAAAAACTGATTTTTATTTTATGTAGCTTTGTATATTTTTTGCCGTTTTTGATTCCTACTTGAAAAAGCCTTTCCAATGATGTAGCACACTTTTGTTCAGTTCTGATTTCGAAATTTCAAACTGGAAGAATCGCAGTAGGATACGATAATATTTTGTCTAATCTTAATTTTGACTTCAATAATAATTGATAATCCAAGAAATACTGTGAATAATGTGAATATATTTTTTTGTAACTTTTACAGTTCTCAATGCTTGCGTGAGTGCCAGAGTAACTAACATGCAATAAAGAACAACCATGAACATGAAATTTCAATTGACGTTTCCTCCTCCATCGAATCAAAGTAAAATACAAAGTGTGCTACATCGCTGAAAAGATAATTTGCAGTATAAATAATATAGTAATATTTTACTAAAACCTTGTTTGTTCTGAATTGGGAGTTCTATAAATGTAATAAGAACTGGGGTTTTATTATTTTATTAGAAAATATGCAAATCAATGCTAAAACAAGATATCTCAAACTGTTAAGAAATATCAGAGAACTTCATTTATTTCTTTTGTTTTGAAAACATTATATTTATTCATCTTAAAAACGAATCATATTTGGACATAACGGTAAATCAGATATTGAATTCGTTAGAACAATTCATAAAATAGCTTATACAGAGTGTTTTTAAATCTATAATAATATTTATGTGGGCGATTTTCGGATCTATTCAAAGGGAAAAACTTTATATGAAGCAATGCCCACACGTGCTAACTTTTGATACAAAAGTTTCCTGAACATAATATTTTTTCATAACCACAATCACTCTATTGCATTCTATAAAAATTACACGTTGCACCAATTCAAGATACATTTTTTTATGTATAAACAATTTCGTATTTTCCACCAGTGGCATCCATATAGGTTATGCGTCGAATAATTCTGGAGGAAAAATGGTGTGACTCTGTTATTTCTCGAATTGATAATTATGTTTGATATTCTCCTTCATTTCTGAATTGATTTTTAGATTTCGTTCCATTCACTTCATGGGTGTCACAACAACGCGGACAAATTGTTAAAGGTGTGTGTCATATAGAGATTTTTGAAAGGAAGTTGTTTACTTCGATGTGAAGTATTTTTATTGTTTTTTATTAAGAAATCAAACGACGAAAATATTGTACTACAAATTCATTCATTTTGAACAAAATTGTACTCTCAATTTAATTTCAGCCTATACTACCCAAGAATGGTCTCCTCAAGTTACAAAACAATTTGTTAGTGAAGATAACCAATTATCATTTTTTTAACCATAACCATGCGCTGAACAAAAAAGGATCAAAATCTAGTAGGAAATGAAGATCGGAGAATATAATACATATAGTCTGTTCACGAAAGTTTGAGCGCATAGCAGGCGTTTGTTTGTTTATCTGAACTTGGCAGTATTTGCTGTCATAACGTAAAATGAAGTCAACGTTGTCGAATGTACCCGGCCTCGTTCGACTAGCTTACGAGGTATCAGAAAACTCTATGCAATATTGACAACATAGCGTATCAATCTGACAAGAAAATGAACAACATAACCCAAAATTTCAATATACACAGTGGAACTTGCCAAATTCCATGGCCAACCTGTTAATAACACATAAAAGAAAATCAGCGGACTGTATTTTATTATTTTATTTGTATTAAACAATAATTTTGTTCACTACACTTATTTTGATGATTGGATGCCTATAAGGCAGAGCCTAGTTTTAAATTTATTAAGATTAATGATAACAATCTTTACACTATTAAAGCGTTCTTACGACTAACTGTGGAAATGAAATATGAACTAGCCAGCGCTTGGCACGCATATGTGGTGCGCCGCGCTGGCGCATATGATGGCGGTAGATTTGAATTTGAAATTTAAATCTTGTTGAGACCATGTCTCCAACACAACCGACAGCTCAACCTTTCGTGAACGGACTATACCCTTTTATTGTTAATAGTATTGTATGGGAATCTTAAACGAACGCTGCTGGTAAAACAATTAAATTTGTTGTACATTCGAAAATGTATCTTGATGCAGTGTAATTGTATGAACTACCAATTTCAGGAAAAAATCTGTAATATATACTTTTGGAAACTTCACCACTCTATGTGTATCTCAAAAGGTGCTCGAATTGGCTATAAAATCACCTTCATTTATAATAGCACAACATTCAAGAACGTGCTGTGCCGAACCCCTTCTTATTGGGAATATTTCTTCTGGAATCTGGTCGTGACAATAATTCTTACCTGAGTGAAATCACCACTGGTACTATAATCACTTAAATCTCTGCTCCAATAGTGCGTATGAGCCACTTCATGTAACTGAAAAACGGAAGCCATCCCTCCTAAGCCATAATTCTCGTAGGTAACCTCTAGACCATGAACGATTGCTTGTATGATTTTTGCCATTCCCTTCCAAACAGGCTTAGGTACACACTGAAAGCCACATCGCATCACGCATTAAATATCATGATCATTAGTCGCTGTCTTTAATAACCTAGTTGATTAACTATTGCGTGGTTGTCGAGAGACAAGAAATTTGGTTAAATCGAATAATCAACAAGTTATTATCACTAGGGCTGATAAAGATAATGTAAACGTGATTCTGAGACATGTTTTTTTATAAAGCTCAAGTTTTGAATGATTTTACAACTTGTTTGAAATAAATAAGGATCCGCCTATACAGGTTTAAATAAATTGAATAAATTATTTGAGTGCATAAAAAAATGAGAGGAATTTCGGCAAAACAAGCTAAGTAAGTATTGCACGAAAATTATATTTTTTACCAAAGATACGTAAACTTAATACATTGCGCCTTACAATAGAAAGCACATCTTGAATGTGAGTATGTAGTTTGAGAAATATTCATTCTATATTCATTCTATTCATATTTATGTTATTTATATTTTTAATATTAAAAAAGTTCATTGAATATTATTATGTATAAATAGGCTTAAGCATTCCTTTTTATGATCTGAATGCACTCGCACCATTTCCTGGAAGTAATTAGGCGAGAGCATATCTTCTAAGTCAGCACATCGATCGGCTCGAGCGAGCTTTCCTTATTTTAAAACTGAACAATTGTAATCAATTATTATTCAGTCTGCCAAGAAATAAACCTGCTTCCAAATAAATAGTTGTTTTTTAAAAATGTAATCCAAGAGTGGAAAAATATAATTATATGTATATGTGTGTCAGTATTTATATTTCTGGTTTAACTGATCGTACTTATTTCTCTCGGTTTTCGGTTGGTTGAGAGTTGGTTCAACTTGTTTTTTGTGATGTAATATTCTAATTTATCGTGATTTGTCTAAATCCCTGTTGATGCAAAAACAAATTTGCGAAAGGTGGGCCATTACACATTTTCCTCTAATAGAGAATATTTTGAATATTAATAAAAAATTTATATAAAACAATCAGAACAAATTATTGTTGCAAAAAAACTTAATTTGAGTGCACATTATAATCATTAATATCTGAGCGACATTCAATGAATAACTGGCCACTTATTCTGTCATACAATATGTAGGTACAATTTTATTTATGAATAGGTACGTAGTCCTTGGAAATATTAAGTCAAAATATTAAGAATCTAAATTTTTTCGAATGTGTAAAACACTGATTTGAAAGAACTCTAATGAGTTTCTCACGTTTGATGATTTATGTATCTTCCATTTAGAGAAAACAGAGTTTTTGAAAGACGAATTGTAGCGATAGAACATTTATTATCACATATTTACAATGAAAAGCATGCTGCATCACTCATTAGCACCCTAAACAGAAAACAAAACAACGAATCCAATTTCAAGATATTTACAGGTGCTGCGTTTTTATCAATTTTTTCCTCATCTATTCTTTTTTTGAATGAATATGTTCCTTATGTATCATTTCAAACAATAAATCCTTAATAAATTTCGCAAAGAGACTCAAGAATAATATATTTGAGACATACAGGGTGTTTCATCATAAACTGGACAAACATATATTTCGTGTAGAGGACATCGGGAGAATCATTTTTGCCTTTTACAATATATCCCGTTTTTGAAGCATAAGCGAGAAACAGACTGTCAAATGTCATTTTTGAGCAAGATTCTTATGAGTGTGGTCAGTTATCTTTAACACTTAAAGTAACGGTTTTTTGATCAAATCTCAGTGTTTTTGGGTCCTCTATTCAGAAAAGTTGACGAACTCCGAAAAAAAACTTATAAAATGGCGGAAGACCTGCAATGTTCCAATTTTTTTTTGCGGTTGTCAAATTGACTTTTGTTTTCTGAATGAACACAATTTTCTAAGAATCTCTAAAAAGTTTTTTCAAAAATCGAACACAAATATTTTTACATTTCTACAGCGATGAAAAAATTTCACTCGAAATGGATGAAATTTTGTACAATTGTAATCCTTGAATTATCAATCGGTTATGCTTCGACAGGATATATTGTATAAGGCAAAAATGATTCTCCCGATGTCCTCTACACGAAAATATATGTTTGTCCAGTTTATGATGAAACACCCTGTATATTTGTTAGAAGTGGACTAGCTTTGCTTCCCATCTCTTTTTTTCACCCTAAATTATTTTTAATTAATCATTCGAAAATATTAATTGAAAATATTGTTTAACTCATATAGATCAATTTATCCAAATAATCGGTGGCTTTTTGAACCTCCCAAACTCTTCAGAAGAGAGTAAAGATATGCAATAAATAAATAGAAAAAGTCCTGAATATGTGCTTTTGAGCTTCATTGGACATTTCAAAATTTAGTATAGGACTTGAGATTAATGCTATTATAAAGCCAATATAAATATAAGTAAGTATGCAAAATCTCAGCACGATCGGAATTAAATTCTGAAAATTATTCAGAAAGGAAATATGTAAAGAATAAAAAAAATTTTAAGAAATTGAATTACCTATACTTTGTATGAACATTCAGTTGATCAATCTCCATTCACAAAATAATTTCACTCGAATCGGAAGTATGAAGATTTTTTTTTAATATTCCGGTTGAATTTTTATCGTTCTGTAAACACTATGGCCACAAAATTTTGCATGAAGCTTATTATGAGTAGGTATCTTGCATGTGGCCGTAAAATTTCCTTTCGATTGTTTCCGTTTTGTCTGAGATATTGAGAAACAAAAATTTTGAATGGCCATATTTCATGAAACACCTTGTTCGATTAGGCGTGTTAACGAACGCAACCGCGGCATTTGGGAACCGAACTAACCCAGAAAATCTCTAGGACAATCCATTTGAAATTTAGCGTGCTTACGGCCAGACGGATCACAACCGAATTGAATTTGACCACGATTTCGTCACCAGGGAGTCGAGCCTTATCGTTTGAGACATGAGACTATTTCGGATCGAAATTCTAAAATAACGGACATTTGGGCAAAACTATATAGCGCTCGTTTAAGTAGAACAAGCGCTCAAAATTATTTCTATACTTTGGTTTTAGGTGGTTCATTATGCGATCTGGCATGCGCCAACCATGTCATGAAAGGCAGAATACTTACAACGTCATCAATGTGATCATCTGGAGCTATTTTTCTGTCTAATGTCTTATTTATTTTACTCAATACGAAATTTCTATATGATTCATCTTCCATTAGTTTCTTCAACCTATTTAACTTCAGCCATCCAACTCCTTCTCCATCGAGGACTTGGGTAACAACCTGTGGAATAGTCACATTAGATTGTGTTTCATGTTGAATATTTCGAATGAGTAAATAAAGTGGAAAATTAACTCAAATACGGATTTTCACTGATTATATGTTCGTCAAAATTCTAGAGGGAAATACGACATCAACAGCAATTTTTTCATGAAATCTAATATGAAAGCATTGATGATAATAACATCACTTCAACACCAAGTTGCGAAGCAAAAGGCTATCCACAAAAAATCAACTATCCTGCTACAATTCAAAATTATTTTGTGACCTCTATCCCTTAAATCATGGGTAATAAAAATTGACTAGCCTAATACAATAAACTTAAACAGTAGTCATTTTGTTTGATATAGATTTTTCCGTCAAGACTACTAACGAACTGAGCTCGCATTCTGGACAAGTGATCTTTCGATGCATATACGAGCTTCATTGCGCGAGTCCCTCTTTTATCTACAAAAGTGCACACCGCGCAATGAAGTTCGTATTCGCTTCGAAAGATCTCTTGTCGAGAATACCAGACCTGTATCCTTTATGCCATCTTTGGTTCGTACAAAATTTTTTGATTGACTTAAGTCAAGCTGACTTACTGGCGGACAACGATTGAAGCCTTTTGAACTTTTCGTCACTTTCATAAGTCATTTCAAAATAGAAAATATAGACGTATTTTGAAAAAAATAAGCGTGGACTGCTTTAAATTCAAACTTTCAAATGATCCAAATGAAAATTTGAATCCACCAACTTACATCTTTGAGGAAGGATTGGTTTTCAGTGTTAGTTGTCGTTCTTTCTGCAGTTTGCTTTCGTTGAACCTCCTCTTTAGTACGGATTGAATGCTTTATCAATGGGCTTTTTTCCACTAATCCTTTTGGTCCTGTTGGAAATGGTCCAAACATACCAACTTTAGAATCCTTGCGTTTCGGAGGAGGCTGGGACTCCTGTTTTGCTTTTTCTTTTTTACTACCGAAGAAGTCTGAAAACATGGTTGTTGTACTCGCGGCTATTCCGTTTATATCTGAGCTTATATTTGAGAAGAAATCCCTTCCGGCTCCTGTCAATACATTAGAATTACTACTACTGACGTTGAACTACTGGTGGAATCACGTCGTTCTTCTATTGATTTGTTGAAAGAATCACCCTGAAAAAAGAAGTAATGATTTGATTCAAATCATTCTTTTATATTCTCAAGCTTACCCTCAATAAACCTTTTTTGGCTACTTCTTTGGCACTTTTTGTTAAGTCACCCAAAGTCGATTTCCCTACGTAAGTCAGATCTTCGAAAGTGTTTTTGCTTACTGCTGTTGCTGTTTTGCTAGCTGATAAGGCAGATTTCCCAGCTTCTTGGACACTTTTTGTAGCTTCTTCTGCAGCTTTTTTCGCGTGATGGGTCAGCTATAATAAAAATATTATATTTTTGTCATTTGAACATTCAAAATCCCTTACTTTGTCGAATGGTGCGAATATATTACTTTCTTCTGCCTCGTTCAATTTTTCCTTAGCCTGGTGCTTGAACTGAAAGTTAATATAATTAAAGTTTGAATAACCAAACAATTAAAATAAAACACAGATAATACTTTCTGAAATTAAAATATATCAACCAAATATTAAATTTTTCGATTGCAACTCTCTTCAAACTCAATGATTAAATCTTGTTGAAGACTCTCTCTACACAGGCTGCATTATGTTTGATTAGGTTCTTCAAGGGATAGTCAAGAATTCTTCGAGGTATGACATGCAGAATAGAATAAAGTGCGTATCTGTTCAATCATGCACCAAAATCACCTTGTCCATATGTGCTAATAAACCATCTTGACTGCTTTGCCTTGTTGTCTCTTTAACTAATTCTTTAGCTTGGGAAGCAAATTGTTCAAAAATGGATCCTTGAGATCCTTGTCTTTGAACCTGGGTTGGAGTGCCACCACTTGATATAGAGGAATTACCCGTGGAGCCGAAACTAGATGTCCTTGCTAAGACATTACCCACACTTGGTTGCTTTTGTAAATAGGGTGCTATAGGGGGTACCTATATAGTGAAAAAAGTGTAATGTGAATTGTGTGTGAAAATAATCAAACAAAAATAACAGAAAAGTAATGATGCAATTACCGAAGCAATTTTTATGAATACTTACAGGTGTAATAGATCTTCGTGTTCTGGATGTTGCAGATCTGTCCAGAGAATCATTTGAAGATTCGGGTTTAATGGTGTTCGAACTTACTATTGTTTTTGGTGTTGTAGTAGAATTTGAATCCGACTCGTTTTCCATACTACCATTCTCTTCATCAGCTTTCTCCTTGCTAGGAACTTCTTTTCTGTTTTCCGAATTCAAACTCGGAATCTCTGTTGAATGAAGGTGAGCTGAGATCAGACTCGCTACTCGAGCTTGATCGACTCGGTGATTCCAACTTCAAAGGTAGATTTTCCATCAGGATAAAGCAAACTATCTGGTGGATGATATACAGATGCAATATCTACATTAGATGACAAACACATGTTTTGAGATGATTTTCGCCGTTCTTGGTAAGAAGCACCGCCTGGTGACAAATCAGATGAAGCCATTTCGGATACGAAATCGCTAAGTGAAGAGTAGCTAGAACTTGTGCTTTCTAATCCTTCGGAGTCAGAACCGCTTTCATCAGTTGGTTGATTTTCGGGATTTTGAAGTAATCTGGAAAAATAATGATAAGGTAACACTTGCTTCAAATAACGCATACAGACTACTCAAGATCGCAATAATCACCGTTGGCGTAAAATTCTTTTACCCTCTTGTTCCACGAAAACCGGTCGGTTGCTCAATTGGTAGACATGTCATTAGTCCAGTCAATTTGTGCTCAAAAGAACCCCTAGCAGGAAAGTTCTGGGGTAGTTTTGATTTTTTCGATTTTTATGTTTTTTGGGGTGCTGAATCCGAATCTGAGGTTTGCTAACAAAATTTCGTGAGGGAACATTGAAAAAAATACAAAAAAGAGAAAAAATCTCATTCTTTGGCAGTTTTCTGCTTATAACTCGGAAACTATCAACTTTTCGTGATAAACTTTTTATACAAAATGAAAGTACATAAAATTTCAAAAAAATTGCACTTTTAAAGTTTTTCCTGCGATGAACCGTTCTGGCTCAAATTATAGTTTTAAATGAGGTATTTTCCATGACTCAATAAATAAAAAAAAAATAATTTCTATGGTTCCGATGATGCGATCCTTTTGAAATTTTGCATGAACATTCAGTATCAGTTCCGATTCATAAAAAATATTTCACTCGGATCGGATGTCTTGTTATGGAAATATGGAGATTCTTCTTTTCCATCTTCCAATTGAATTTTCTATGGTTCTGTTCACACTATGGTCACACAGTTTTGCATAAGGCTTATTATGAGCACCTTGCATTTGGCCGTAACATTTCATTTCGATGGGTTTCATTTTGTCTGAGATATTGAGAAACAAACATTTTGAATGGCCATATTTTGTTTTATAAAACATGCCCATTCAAAATTTTTGTTCCTCAATATCTCAGAGAAAACGAAACCAATCGAAATGAAATGTTGCGGACAAATGCAAGATGCTCATAATAAGCCTTATGCAAAATTGTGTGACCGTAGTGTGAACAGAACCATAGAAAATTCAATTGGAATGTTGAAAAGAAGAATTTTTATATTTCCATAACAAATATCTGATTCGAGCGAAATTTATTTTGTGAATTGAGACTGATATACTGAATGTTCATGCAAATTTCTAGAGGATCGCATCATCAGAACCATAAAATTAAATTTTTCATTTATTGAGTCATAGAAAATACCTCATTTCCAACTATTATTTGAGTCAAAACGGGTTTTCGCAGAACAACCTGTGGTAGTACAATTTGTAGGAAATTATAAGTATTTTCATTTCGTATGGAAAGGTTTTTCAAGAAAAGTTGATAGTTTCCGAATAATATGCAAAAAACTGACCAAGAATGAGATTTTTATTCTTTTGTGTATTTTTTTCTATGTTCCGTCTCGAAATTTTGTTAGCAAACTTCAAATTCGGATTCAGCACCCCAAAAACATAAAAAATTAAAGAAATCAAAACTACCCCAAAACTTTCCTGCTAAAAGCACAATTCGACTGGATTACATGTCATGTTTTTGAATTTGAGTTTTTTCAATAATAATTGGTCTACTGAATGAAGTCAAAAGTTTCGGCACAACTTCTCATTTTGGGAAAACGATCATTCGAATTTGAATAAACTGAGAGCTACTGGTTTCATTATTTTGTTTTATGAATTCGACTTACGGGTTCAAACTTAAAAAAATTGAAATTTTAATAGATTATTATAATGAAACCAATAGCTCCAAGAATATTCAATTTGAATTATTGTTTTTTCAACATCAACAAGGGCGTGTAAGCTTTTGACTTCATGTCAGGGCTATCCTTCAATTTTATGACCTAATCTCAACAGAATTGAATCAATACACATTGAATAACATTAGGTCAACTGAGTTCTGAAATACTCAGTTTCCGAAGAGGATTAAACAATTCTAATTAGATATGTGTATTATTCTGTAGATGCATTGACACGAAAAATGGACTACAACAGAAAAAGGATTTGAGGTGTTTCTCCCAAGACTGTCTGTGCAATGTTCGCAGTGAAAAAAGAAGGAGGATAAATATCGATAAGCGAATGAAATAAACATGAATTTGGATATCGTTGTTCATTCACAACTCATCCGACCTACTTTGATACCGGGGGCATATTGCACCAATTATTTTGCCATTAAGCAGGGAATTAATGTAAACAACAATCAAAGTTTTTCTATTCGGTTAGATTTATTACTTTCTACAACTGCTTTTCTCTAGATATCTGTTATTTCAAACCGTATTCATTCAATGTAATGAAAATCGCAAAGCAGTTTAGTGCAATTGATATAAATAAAAAAATAAATACCAATTTAAATGTTTTCTTTCTGCATCATTCAAACTAGCCAATAAAAAAAATTTTGCTTGGAAATCCGAAAAAATTCAAAAATTATAATAATATAAAGGTCTACCTGAACTTTTTGGGAAATTAGATCAAAATTTCTAATGAAAACCAATTGAACTCCGAAAGTAGAGATCAATGAAAATGTCGTAAGAAAACAGATCAATTTAGACCATTTGAAAAAACACAAACTTTTTACTTGAAATAATAGCGAATTTCGGAGAAAACAAATGATAATTTAAAAGGTCAACTCGAACTATGAGACCACCAGATATTGAGGAAGCATGCGAGTACAAGAAAAATAAAATCAGTTGAATAAATGTTCTAGTTTGGAGGATTCTCCACGACTTTTTATTGTATCCGTATCATATTCAACGCGTCCAAACTCTACTTCATCGAGATTTTTCTGCCGATGGTTCTTAGATAAAATAAGACAAAATGCTTATTTTGATAGTAAAATAATGTTCACAGACGAAGCTAATTTTTCGAGAACCGCTATCAGAAATTTTCACAATAATCATTATTGGGCTGAGGAAAACCCCCATTTGATAGAAGAATCTCATCATCAAGAACAATTCTCACTAAATGTTTGGGTCGGAATAATTGGAAATTATTTGATTGGACCATTTTTTTTGCCTAACAGAATAAACGGCCCCGCTTATCGGCAATATTTTGAGGAGGAGTTACCTTTATTGCTAGAGGATGTGCCACTTTTGGTGAGAAACATAATGTGGTTCATGCATGATGAGGCACCAGCACATTTCAGTGGAGTAGCAAAGGAATTCTTGAATAAAACATTCATAATCGATGAATAGGTCGGGGTGTGCCACAACCATGGCCACCTTGGTTCCCTGACTTGGATAGTTTGGACTTTTTCTTATGGGGATATCTCAAGAGTTTAATTCATACCCCTTCAGTTGAACACTGTAGAAGAATTGAGAAATCGAATAATAACCTCTGTGACTCGATAAGAAATACCCCAAAAATATTCACAGAGTGCGTGATAATATGCGAAGAAATGCAGAGGCCTGTATTTTTGCAGTTGGAGGACACTTCCAGCATTTATTAATTTTCAATTGTTCTCTTCTTTTTCAATTTGATATTGAAAGCTTAAGTTGAGTCTTAGATGACGAACTATCAAAATAAAAGCAAATTTTGGGCATACCTATCGAGTATTTTCTATTATTTTTATTTTTATTTATCAAATAACAAACAATCGTTCAATAATTTTTTACTCGAAAATGGTTAGGGATATGAAAAAATCACAATAGTCAAAAAAGTTTCTAAATTAAACAAATATATCAAAATTTGATTTTACGCTGACCAGTTACGTAGCGTAAAAAGAGTTGATAGGGAAAAAGGAGACATGGCTCCGGAAAAAAAACACCCTGTAGATTCTAGTTAAGATTCAGGACGTGCAATGATGGAGATTGTTAAAAATAGCTCGTATTCCAAATGGAATTGAATATCTCAAAGAGTGCAGGAGTTATGAAGAAAAAAACATTTTTGGAAATTTCAACACCCTGTAGCTTCTAACGAAGCTTTTACGGAATCATGTTCATATAAACTTTTTGTCTTAAAATTACATGTAGATTCGACCACTTAAGTTGTGGCATACTATTATGTAACTCCCTCTATATTAAATGAAGGTATGACAAATACGCACACTATACATACCTCAATGCACCATTCAAGGAACTTCCATCATCCCAAATGCTGAATTTAATGCCATCCAACGTATGCAAAAACCACTTAGATTTTGTCCCCTATTTGGGATGGATCCAAAACGCCAGTTTGAACTCTCTGGAATGCTACGTTAGTTGGAGTTAATGACCATTCAGCAAGAAATTCGACAGCCTGAGTTCTTGCAAATCTATTGAGAAATTGTGAAGCTCTTGGGCGGGACCTCAGAAAGCTGTTTATTTGAAATGCAACAACTGGCCTCGGGTAGAGACGTAAAGTTCTAGTATGCTCCGTGAAATGGCAAGTGTGTTTTGTGAGTTGAAGAAACGCACCTACAATTTGATCAGATATATATTATGTGATAGCGTTTAACGCTCGTTCTCGAATGCTATATCGTTTTGCCCAAATGTCTTTAATGTCCTAATTTCCAGCCGAAAATGGTATCCAACGACTCCCTGATGACCAGTGACGGCTGCTCAGAGGAGGCCAGGTCTCCCCTAATTTCGCTGCATTTTATTCAATTTTAAATTCAACAAATGAAAAATAATCACGTTTCTATATCTGTATAATTTCATAATTCTATCTACTATCCAAATCTCAAAGTAATAAACATATATTTGTTATTTAGCGATCTAAGGTTGGCGCACACCGAGCTTGTCCCCGACAAACCGTTGGTCGACGACACGGATTTCGATTGCTGTCTCGTGTCGGCACACACCGCATCGCCAGAGACAGAACAGAGAGACGGAGAAGGGGAAACGTTTGTTTACTTTTCATAAGATTCACATATTTAATAATCAGTGTATCTGTTTCCTTCGAACGTAAATTGAAAAAAATTAATTCGGACTCAGAAGAAGAATTTTGTGAAATAACAATGTGGCAAAGTATATTTGGCGAAATATGAGAAATCATTGGGTTCATCCTATGAATGAAGTTAGATCCACGGAGAAACGCTTATCAAATTAATTGTATTGAGCTACTGTGAACATATGGTCACACTATTTTTTGTGAAAATAAAAAAAATTGAAATTCTTATTTTCCTCATCATGATGAATATAATTCACTCATAAGAATCGCTAAATTAACTTGTAAACTCTGTACGAAAAACAAAAACTCCGCCTTTGAAGGGTTAATAAAAAAAATGCCGATGAAGTTGATGATTTATCATCTGTGTATAGCATGAAATGGGAAGTTCTATAGCGAATGTCATGAAGTACGGGACCACTATTATTATTAGCTTCTGCAATCATTTCTCTCTCAAGAACAGAATTTTCGATTACAGATCGAAAAATTTCAATTAAGTAGAAGTAGTCCATGAAATGCTAAAAGCATCCATATACCTACTTATCTCGAATTTCGATGACTCAGACGAAAATGAAATATATTTTTTCGTCGACCCCAAATAGAAAGGTGATTGCAATGTGTAAGAAATTGCACATTAATTACCCATTTTAATGTTCAACTCCTGCTATTTTTATGAGCAATTGCCATTGGCAACCGAACACAAAGCATTCTGAAGCGATACGAATAATGTCATAACTCTACTAGAACATAGGAATTTATATTATGTCAAAAGTATGTCTTGTGCAAAATAATATTTCAATCAAGAATTAATTATCAATTCATAATGAAATCGACGAAAAAATCTTGTAATGAACTCAGTATTTATCTAGCGTCTCGAAGTGTTACCGCGTGAGCGGAAGAGCACGTTAAAGTATCTCGACCATTAAATCACTGCCATTAAGGAACTAGTTGATAAAATAACTATGAATATGTTTTTCACGCTCCAGTATTGCTATTCCTATTGGTCTAGGAAAATTTTTCATCAGTACGAAAAAAATTTCATCGATAAATATTCTTAACGGAAACATGAATTAACCCAAGTATTCTTTGGGCGATTCAAAAATATTTTCCTTCTCTGCAAATTTCGCCCTACAAGTTATCATTGATAATTTTCAAGGATAAAAACTTGGAGATTCGATATTTAAGTCTTTTTTCATTGATATGTACAGGGGACCAGAATTGGTGATCCCTGAACTAAAACAGTTTGTCTACGACAGTTGTTTAGCGTATGACGTTGGTATTTTTCCGAGAAACTCATTTTGCCGCATTGCTCTATCGTCTTTTGTTTTCGAGTTATAAGCTAAATTTGACATTTGGGAAATTTCTAATTTGGCCACTATCTCCGTTCCTGTTTATGGTATGAACTTGAAACAAAAACACATATATAGACACTTTTTGATAGGAATCCAGTGGTCAGTGGTTTTAATCTTTTTTTTCTGAGGGTTTTCCTTCCTGACTTATTTAGAAAAAAATTTTTTTTTATGGAAACAATAATTTATTTATACTTAAGAACAAACACCGTTTTTTCCTCGTTTCAACAATATATAACATGTCATATATCGCTGCTAGGTATGAAAGAAAAATTAGATTAAGCCACCGGATTCCTATTGAAAAAGTGTCCGTATTATGTTTTTGTTTTAAGTTTATAGCACAAACAGGAACGGACATAATGACCAAATTAAAAATTTCCCAAATGTCAATTTGACTCGAAAACAAAAGACGATAGAGCAATGCGGTTGGCTACAAATGAGTTTCTCTCGAAAAAAGACCAACGTCATACGTCAATCATTTTTTCTCTATCTCGCACGGTTAAAAAGTTTTAGTTCAGGTATCACCAATTCTGGTCGCCCTGTACGCATGGTCTTTTTTTATACTGAATAATACAATTTTAATAAAATTATTATCAATTCGTTTTAATTATCATCTAAAATGGTCATTTTCCATAGGTATTTTAGTTGTTCTCCGGCTGAATATATTTAAAAAACGTATCGTGGCGGAGTTGTCAAACACAGACGAGGTAGTCAGGTTGGCTTCGTTCGTTGGGTCGACGACGTTTTGTCCGAACACGCTTGGTGTGCGTTGGTTCCATTTACCACAATGCATTTTACTGCAACCTTGTCGAGACCATGACAACTGTCATGCACGATGTCTGCCGACTCCGACCGAACAAGAGAGACGATAGTATGATCGGCTTCGTTATAAAGTCGACGACTTTTTGTCGAGGACGCGTTTGGTGTGCGATGGTTCCATTCACCACTAAGCTTTTCACTGCTACCTCGACGAGTCCGACAGATTTTCTCGTCGAGGACTGTTTGTCGGCTCGGTGTGCGCCCACCTAAAACTTTCATACATTATCCGCAACCACAAAATACAGCGTAACGGAAAGCAGTCAAACCGCTTAGCGGAGTAGGCTCTCCTCCACGAGTCGAGATTCGTTAGGCTACGTTCAGATGATGTGCGCTAAACGCGCGTTGTGCTAACGCGCGTTTACAACTACTGTATTTTGAACGCCCATCATCTGAACGTTCAGATGATGGGCGTTCAAAATACATGTAGTTGTAAACGCGCGTTAGCAAAACGCGCGTTGAGCGCTCATCATCTGAACGTAGCCTTAGAATGTAACATTTCAAAGTTCTTCAAGTACCACTCAAAATTCGAGCTGCAAGTCACGTGTCCGGGGGCCCGGCTCCTCGGCATTATTTTCGCTTCTAGGCGAACGAGCTCGAATCAACCCTGGCGATCATGGATGTTTTTTGATTTCCTCACTTTTTATTAACGTATTAATCCTCTTAGCGTCCGGTTTGTAGTTTTGATGTATATTTTTCGGAAAAGTTTGTAGGTTAGATTTTAATATTTCAGCAAGAAAGATGGAAACAGAAACAAGAAATGAGAATTTTAATGCAATTAGTGAACACAAGATCCTGTAGATTTTATTTTGAAAAATAAATTCAGTAGAATGCCCTACGATGATAAAATTCTCATAACTCAAGTAATTGAGACCCACCGATCAACAATGCCAAATTTAATTACTAATTCTGCTTATAATCGTTCGTTCTGCGTAGAAGGGTATAATAAATGCCATCAGCTGAAGGAAGCCCACTTCAAAGTAAATTATTTTGTTGGTTGTGTGGTCTCGGCCTCCTCCGATTGAAATCTCACTAGCCGCCACTGCTGCGCCCTTTCGAAGGGATTGTCCTTCAGGGTGAGTTCGGTTCCCAAATGCCTCGGTTAAGTTCGTTAACCAGCCACATCGTACAGAGAGTTCATAAAAACCATACCATATACCATATAAAATTCATTTGGAATATTGAAAAGGAATAATCTTTATATTTCCATAATGAGATATCCTTCGAGTGAAATAAATTTTGTGAAAGAATATTGGTATACTGAATAGGGGCGTTCGGCATTGATCTCCGCGAGCCGACGGATTTTTTAGTCACGTGACCACAGATCGTACAGATAAATCTGAAATATCTGGGAATCAACGAACGGTACAGAGCATCTGCCACAGAACATCTGCTCTGTTCTACTTTTATAGATTATGAGATTTCAAAGATCACTATTTGGGGAAATATGCTCATCTTTTAACGATACTTTCACCTCACTTTTAGTAGCTCTTCCATAAAATCTCAAATAAATAATTAGGTGCAAAGGCACTGAAAGCAAAAGAAACGAGTAATGCAATATCCCCTTCTGGTCGTTGTTGGCGATAGTTGTACCGAAAGATCCTGATCATTAATTGATTAATTACACGAAAAAGAAACGGGAAAGCAATATATCCTCCTGCCCATTTATAACTACGATAGCTATATTGAAAAATTTCAATGAATTAATTGAGTTTTTAATGAATAAATGAAAACAGAAGAATAAAATTGTTAGAATTTTTCAATCTATCGGTGTGTTGGATCAGGACTCAACATAAAACAAAAAAATATATAAAAAACATAAAACTCTATGGATAAAACGCTTTGCTCCGTCGAAATAGACCGAGCGAAAAGATCGACGTCCGATTGCTCAGATTTTTATGACGAACGGTACAGATGTGTATTCCCCTCAATCCGGATGTAATAACGAACGGTTCAGATCGATCCGAAACGTCCGATGTCGATGCCAAACCCCCTATTGTTTATTTATTATGCAAATTTCAAAGGATTGCATGATCAGAACCATAGAATTCAATTTTTTTCTAAATAATAAATTTGTTCGAATAATTCCGAGTTGTCGATTCGATCGAGCTGAAATTTTACATTAAAATGTTCAATTACATTAACAATGTTCAAAACAGTACACAAAATTCGTTGCGTTAATACAACCATAGAAAGTCTATCACAATTCTACGTATATCACAAAATATTCTATTATTGCCATGAAATAATTTTCGATTGAAATGAAATCAAGTTTGAGGATGTAACTGGGAAGTGAATGATTATTGCAAATTTTCTAGAGAGTTTTGAAACACAACCATTGAATTTTGATAATTTTATTTATCGATTTTTTACATATTTGATTTTTTTAATAATATCCAAATATAATTCCTTTTTGTGCTGAGATTCTGCACTCATATTTTAAGAATCAATCTCATATTTCTTAACTTCTTTAAACCCTTTGGCGTTCACCATATTGATGAGGAAGGATAAATATATGCCTTATTTTTTGGTGAGAACTTATTTATTTATCAGACTGCAAAAACACGTCTGCTCGACTAGTTTCGGTGTGTTAATACATCACCATCTTCAGGAGCCAAGTAACAGACGAGATGCAGCAGTCCTGTCATAGCTCTTCAACAGGGCAGAAAATCGATCCTGATACATATTCGTCACAATTAAAAATATAAAATAAAATAACACGGAAACTAAAATTCAAGTCAAGAAATTTAGTTTCCGTGTTTTATTTTATTTTATATTTTTAATTGTTGACGAATATGTATCAGGATCGATTTTTCTGCCCTGTTGAAGAGCTATGAAACAGGACTGCTGCATCTCGTCCTGTTACTTGGCTCCTGAAGATGGTGATGTATTAACACACCGAAACTAGTCGAGCAGGCGTGTTTTTGCAGTCTGATAAATAAATAAGTTCTCACCAAAAATAAGGCATAATTTATCCTCTCCTCATCCTTATTTCGTCACCGACGAACGAGCGCTCGACAGCACCTGAAAGTCACTTTTCTCACTACATTACTACAAGAACACTGAATTACCGCTTTATTAAGTTTAAAGCCTCTCTGAAAATTTTGACATGAAGATTTGATTCGTTTTATTTCAAATATATTCAATAATTATTGCAAAACATCAAAATATTTCGAGGAAAAGCCCGCCGTTTGTTATGGTAAGTTTGGCACTGCCGCGAATTATTTCGCGCGAATATGAGACGATGCATACCGGTAAGTCACTTGCCGAAAGACTGTGCGGTAGTGCCAATCTTACCATAAAGAACGGTGGGCTTTACCTCGAATGTGTGCGATTGTTTTTGCAATGATTATTGAATATATTGAAATAAAATGAATCAAATCTTCATGTTAAAATGTTCAGAAAAGCTTAAACTTAATAAAGAGGTATTCGTGTTCTTGTAGTGAGAAAATTGACTTTCAGGTGAAATATTTTTCGGACTTTGGGGGCCCATATCTTCCAACTAAGACAGATCGCCACTTATATTGTTCAGGGGGTCAATAATATGAATATTACGGGCACCAAAATTTGATGGAAAATTCAAACAGTTTTAATTTGTTCTGAAAATGTTTCACAATTTCGAAAATGTGAAAAAATTCCATGGTATAATGGACCAAGAAGGCATTTTTATGTCAAAAAATGACGGTGGAACACTTTGGAAGAACACCGATAAACAAAACCTATAATTATATTTTTTTTCTGAAAATCAATTTTTCAGCTGAAATTCATAACAAAAAATTACGCCTATTTCTTTAAATGCAAAGTATCGAGAAAAAAAATCGCCATTCGAAAATTTGGATTTCACAAGAGAAAAATAATAAAATCTAAAAAAGTGTTTTTTACAAAAAGCTAAAAAATGGCTTGAGATAAAAAGCTGATAAGTTGGCTGATTTTCATTCAATGCCTAATCGATCCCCCAGTATGAATCAAAAGGCCGCGGGGCAACTTTCCATTGAAACCCGGCTATATCTTTTTTCATTCACACAATAGGTTTGTTCCAACAGCTGACTTTTGTACGGTAATTTGACGGTCACGAAACTGTTAGTAATCGATCTTATGCGCATGTCTAAACTTTGACCGTACAAGAACCGTCCAAACAGTACTACTGCTTGCTCCAGACCAGGGATCGAAATGACGATCACAAAACCGTCCACTCACGGTCCCGAAGCAGGATGGAACAAAACGAAACCGTTCTCAAACACATTTTCAGTTGAAACACATTTTTATCTATTGCGCAGAATCCTGACGATCTTTGTACGGTCAATTCTTGAGTTGGAACAAAACCTATTAGGTTTGTTGCACACTTCATTCACTTGCAACGGATATCTTGTTATTGAAATATGAAGTTTTCTTCTTTTCAATATTCCAATTGAAATTTCCATGGTTCTGTTAACACTATGGTCACAAAATTTTGCATGAGGCTTATTACAAGTTTCGTGCATGTGGCCGCAAAATTTCCGTGGCATTTGGTAACCGAACTCACTCTGAAAATCTCTAGGACAATCCCTTCGAAAGTTATCGTGCTCACGACCAGACGGCCCCGCGGACAGAATTGAGTTTGACCCCTTCGTTCGAGACCATTTTCGGCCCAAAATTTGAAAATTACGGACAATTTAGCAAAACGACATAGCACACTACCTTACTAGTAAGGTAGTGCATAGCACCCGTTTATGTGAATAGAATAACTCCCATAGCAACTCTTGTGGCAACATCAACAGAATCAACATCATTTCCATAAATGAAAGTATTTGTTCCTGCCGGTGATGACGGAGACACGCTCGATCTCTGTGGACTCAGACTTTGAGACGACTGAGGAGTATTGATAATCTGGGTGATGTATTTTGGTGAGGCGAATGAATTGGTGTTGGATCAGGAGATTTTGTTTTGATATACTGAAAAATATTAATTTAAAGCTTCCAAAATATTTATAACATCAGGTAAATTGTTTACCAACCTTAAAGTATTGGATATACTGTCTCTCCTTGAAGGCTGTAATTGCATCGCTGTATTTGTTGATGTTGATAATCCTGATATAGCCTGAAATACCAAAAAAAATAATTACCATTCGAACATACAACGAAACAAAAGCGATTTGCATTCTTCTAATTTCACTACTCCAATCCTGAACAGCCACTGAGCTTATTACGGACCTGTGCAGGAAATACTACCTTCCATTCCTTATCAAATGAGATACGAATTTGGCCTCGGATTATATAATAACGATTAACGATTACAGTTTATTTTTATTTGCGTTTTACTCCTTAAATCATTCAATCATAAAATTAAAATAAACAGAAACTGATTAAGAAGAAGAAATGACACGTAGTGTATTTGACAGCAGACGTCGAAAAAATAACTTTTACGCGCCAAAATCAGATTTTGATCAACGGCAACAGTTTATGTTTTCTACTTTTTCTATCGTTTTGTATAAAACATTTTAGAGGATAAAATAAGGAACATCTAATTTCTAGAAGATTTTATAGTAATTCTCAAAGATTAATGTGTCGACATGGATGTCCAAGGAATCCAAACTGTGCATAGGGTTCAGAGGGATGAAGTAGGAATACGATGCCAAAAACTTTTTCAAGATTTTCTAGAAGAGTATGAATTATTTTTCAAGATACCAAATAAATATATTTGAAATTTTTTGAGATAAATGAAACATGCCGGCAGGATCAGTTAATTCACCTGTTTTTTTCAGATTTAGAGAAGACAATGAAATTAAATATTTAGAACCAGCTAAGGAACTATTAAATCAAGAAAGAAGTACAATAGAGGTCAGTTTTCGAAGATGTAGAGAAGTATAATCAAAATTTGGCACTACTTGTATCGAAGAATATTATCGTATATATCCTTATCTGTGCCAAGCAGTGTCGAATTATGTTAAGGATACTTGCGAATTGAAGAAAGAAAAGAATGCTATGTCAGTTTTAACGATGTACCCTACACGGCATAAGGTTCGTGAACTCAAAACTGAGAAAATTGGTACACTCATTGAATTTCTGGACAGTTATAAGAACACATCCTGTACATCCTGAATTGGTCTCAGTAATCAATAATAATAAGATTACCTTCAACGTTATATAAATATATTTTTCTCTATTTTCAGGTACTTTCGTGTGTTTGGATTGTCAACTGCCATCAAGAATGTAGAACAACAATTCAAATTCACAAATCCCACAATTTGTAGAAATCCTGTCTGTATGAATCGAAGACGGTTCATGTTAGATATAGACAAATCGCTTTTTATTGATTTCCAAAAAGTCAGAATTCAGGAAACACAGCTGAACTTCCTAGAGGTTGCATTCCTAGAAGTGTTGAATGATTTTGAGAGCAGAAAATGTGGAAAAGTTCAAGCAGGTGATCGATATGATTTTACTGGAACTTTAATTGTTGTTCCTGATGTTGGCAAAATGTCACTTCCTGGAGCAAAAGCACAAATAAACTCAAGACATAAAGGGGGAGATGAAGGAGAAAGTAAATATATTTTTTGTAATATGAAATTTCCTCTTATTACTGAGGTGATACGGGAATATAGAAGCTGTGTTTGGTGGCAAGTCTCATATGTATTTGGGAAAGATTTTGAGCTCTTTGTTAGAAAAAATATTTCTGTTGAATGCTTAATAATATTAAAACAAATGGAAATAGTGCAGAGAAAATTCTGACAGTTTGAAGTTTACAGAGGGCGGGAAGTTCGGTTCTCTTTGTCAGTTATAACATACTTTTGTAGTAGAAGCAGTTTTGGGAGCTGATCGAAGACATAATGATAAAAAATTTCCTATAAAATAGTTACTAGCGCAACTATCTTTCAAATGTCTTATTTATTGAATTGGTTAAAGCGTTTTTCAGTCAGTTCAATGAAAAAATTTATGTTGGCATCAAACATTTGGTTTTCATGTGACTTTGCGTACTTTTATTGAGTATCTGATATGAGGTTGTTCACTTCATTTTACTTGTTGTTAAAAAAAGTTATCATTCCTAACTTGTAAATACTTTATCTGGTTAAACACTAGAAGTCGATTACAAATCTAATATCTTAATACAGTGGGACCCCTATAACGAAAGCGTTAAAATCCGCAAAAAATTCATTCTAGAGAAATTTCGTTATACAGAAAATTTATTTCCATAGTATTTTATTTTGAATTTTTTCTTGTATTCGTGAATACTTAGAGATGAATAAATTATATCTATAGTCCATTCACGAAAGGTGAGCCATCGGTTGGCCATGGAAATTTGGCATATTCCACTGTATATTGAAATTTTAGGTTATATTCTTTACTTTCTTGTCAGATTGATACGCAATGTTGTCAATATTGCATAGAGTACTCTGATAACTCGCAAACTCGTCGGACGAGGCCGGGTACAATCGGCAAATGTTGACTTTATTTTACTATATGACAGCAAATACTGCCAACTTCAGATAAATAAAGAACGTCTACTATATGCTCTCAACCTTCGTGAACAGACTATATCTATTTCTATAGTCAGCAATATCGCGGTCGACTTCACTGATAAATTTTTTTTATCATTCAAACTTAAGCACTTCCTTTGGGACATTTTTGTGCACAACTTTCACACTAGCATAATGGTTAGATTGAAACCATACTGTCAGGGGTGTATTTAAAACTGTTTCAGAAGGATCTCTCTGCCCGCTGTAATAATTTAGTTTAAGGTCGGGATTTATTATGTACATCCGGAAAATTTTCGGAAAAACCCACCTTTACCTTCTTACCAATACCCATTCAAAGAGTGATGTTCTTTGAATATTTCGTTATAGAGAGAATTTACTCCGTTTTAGAGGGTGTCTCTAACATAGAATTTGATTCAAGGTGTAATGTCTTGTACGAAATTCTTCATACAGATTTCGTTAGAGAGTTCCACTGTACCTTGAAAACCAGAAATCGCGTTTATGTCCATGCCTCATTTGAGGAATCATTTTGTTTTGAAATCCTAACTCATTTTGAGGTCTAAAATTACTCTCAAATATGAAACATAGTGAAAGTCTGACACCCCCCATTAACCAGAAAAATTAGCGGAAGGTAAACACTTCCTATTTTTTTACTCTCTCTCTAAGGTGAATATTTCCAGTAAATGGATGAAATTATTATAATTCACTGTAAATGCGAACTGGAGACCAACAATTTTGATACAAGATTTTTAAATTGAAAAAAAATTTGCACATCTTGAGTAGAAAATGATATCATGTGTTTGATTGTAGATTGAATATTGTGCTTCTGGCTTCATTATCATCAACCTAATTGAATCCACATTTTAATTACACTTGTATTTTTCCTTTTTAGGTGTAAGGGGTCTCAAAGCACTTGGTGTCCGTGATCTCCATTATAGAATGGCTTTCTTAGCATGCAGTGTTTCAACCTACAAATCCGAATTCAGGAATAGAAATGCCTATGGATGAAATCACCCCAGAATCATGAAGCAAACATGACAGACGGAGAGTGGAAACACATGTATGAGATGTCTCATGATAAGAACCTGTATACAAATCTCATAAACAGCCTATTCCAAGCATACATGGCATGACGAAGTTAAAGGGGAATATTACTTATGTTATTTGGTGGTGTTTCCAAAACACCATTGAGGGAACAACTTTAAGAGGGGACATTAATTGCTGTATTGTTGGAGATCCTAGTACGGCTAAATCACAATTTTTTGAAACAGGTAATGATTAAGTGGAACTCGATTCAAGAAAATTGTTTTTCATCAGTTTTT